>JAQFVV010006289.1:3460146-3829581 GCA_028023455.1 Epiperipatus broadwayi
ATAATATAACTGTTGTCCCACTCTCTTTCTATCTTAAGCTTTTAGAACTGGATCTTGTAGAGTTTAAACTTGGGTGCCCTGCAGCCTCCTTTACTATATGAAAATGTGATGATGATTTTTATTCCACATTTTCTTTCATGCACATTACTTCAAATTTAGCTAATGACTAAATTGTAATGGCACAATATATATATGCAGTGACACATATATAACTTTGTTAATGAGTATATATATGTATTCAGGAAGGGTTTAAAGATGGTGCAGGTAGAGTTATAGATAAAAATAGGTAAAACAGATATGATGTCAGGAATATACTGTTTCAATATATATATATATATATATATATATATATATATATATATATATATATTATTAGTTTGTGTTTATACTGAAGATAAATTTTGACAATATATATAACACACATACCTGGTATGTAAGTTAAAATAATGACATTTTTTTTCTAAATTTTTATTTGAATCATTAATAATAAAATCTTGCATTCTGGCGATCATTAATTCTATACTTCATTTAAAAAATACTTTAGCTGTATCGATAATAAATCATATTAGTTTTTATTTTTATTTTTGGCAATTGCAATGAAAAAATCTCGTAAAAGTTTTTTGCAATGAAATATTCATATTTTTATTAAAAACAAAATAAACATTTTTTTAAAAAAAACCTTGAACCATAATGTAAATTAATTTACAAAAAAATATTAAAAAAATATTTAATTATTAAATAGGTGTGCATACTATCAGCTATATAAAAATAATCTCAGTGGATAGATAAGCATTTTAATATTGATTCAGTTTATATTAACTCTCACTCTTTGTAATAATTACTTGAAAAAAAACTAAAATTACGTGCTAGTTGCATATTATAGACACCTACCATCTTGCAATTAATACATACGTATATGTAAGTTGCATTATATTAAAAAGAAATTTAAAATATTAATATTTGGTTTTCATGGATAAATGACTGCATTTACAATTTATTTTTCATTATCATTATAACAAATATTTAATCTGTAAAAGTATTTTTTAAATTAATTAACATTATAAAATCTTTGCAATTATATTGTACTAACTGTTTGAAAATATAACTGAATACTATTTCTAGAGCTTAATTTAATTAAAATACTTCAAATATGTCATCTCTAACAAATGGTCACAAGAATTATATCAATTTTTTGATGAAGATATAATCACAGTTTATATTAAAAATATGTTAAAAATATGAATTAATAACAGTGGATAAACATTACTTTTTCTTTATTCAATGAAAATTAGTGATTTCTTCTTTTTTCAATCATTATTCTCATTAATGAATAATATTTCTAAAGTATAATTGTCACTGTATCCCTCTCATGCAAGATAAGGACTAGTTTCTATCCACTTTTAACACCTTGTGGAGTAATCATAAACATATAATCAAAGATATATGAAAAAGATATATCTGATAGTTATCAAATAAAATGTAGTAATTTTCTATCTATCTATTTATTGAATTATGATAAAGATATGTGTAAGAGATTGTGATTTGAGCCAACTTATGAGTGCTGGTTCAGTGTGAAAAGTGTATCTTGGGAATCATACATCTTTTCCACCACTTTTTGTTTATATGTTTTTGATTACTTCCCACTATAAGGTGTTAACAGCAGAAAGACACCAGTCCCTAATTTGTGTGAGAGTAGTGAAAATTATACTGCAGAAATGTTTATTCATTATTGGATAATCTCTAGTCTAATGAATGACTACTAATTATATTAATATTATTCTCATTAATTTCTTTACAAATTGTTGATCCACAATTGTTCTAGCACATAAAAATATTAATTCTGCACCTTAACAATAAATTTAAATAATAGTAGCCCCATTTCATCACTCTCTCTAAGTTTATATAAGTCTTTATATATTTTTCAATTTTTAATAAACAAACTGTTTTTATTTTTCAAAAAATAATCAGAATAACACAGCAGCCATGACAGAGTTATGATATATCAAACTATAAATCAAGAGCTTATCATATCTCTCTAGTAGTTTTGTTTATCCAAGTATGAAGATTAAATGAAAGAAAATTATTTCAATGCTGTATATGCAGTATGCAGATTTTTCCTTTTGTTTATTTCTAAAGTAATACCAAAAATTAAATATTTAGATTATTTAGTGAAAGCACAAAATCTGGTGAACAATTTTTTAATAGTTCAAAATTCAAAGTCAATTTTTTTTAATACATTAATTAAAATCTCAAATTTTAAATTGCATTTGATTAAATCATCCTCATATTTTGTATATAAAAATTAATCAGGGCAATTTGAAATAGAGCTTAGTTATCTTTCTTTACATTTTAAATTTAATTTTCTAATAATTTGAGACATATCTCCATAATTTATTAATTATTTACATTTTTATTCTGTTGATATTTTTAGATAACAACACCTTTCAGAATGAGAGTCTCTGATTCATGAATTAACATAACCTTAGCTATATAAATGCAACTTATTTTATTTTGAATACTTTTTAGCAAAACACTTTTTATTGTACATATATGCATACACAATCTTATATTTCAATCATCCTGCAATCTTTTTCAGAGCTATGATATAATGAACAAAATAAAATGCATAACTATATACATACCATAAAAGATGTAACCAATAAAATTAATAAAATAATAAGCCCATAAACTAAAATAAGCAAAACTAAAAAACAACATGAAATATAACAAAACATAATAAAACTGGAATAAATATAATCAAACCCAAATAAAACAATCCAGTTAATATAAAATAAAATATACAATATAAATATAAATGATAGATGTGTATTTCTGACTGTATATATACATATTCATGAACAACTATTAATTTTAATATATTATTCATTTTTATTATTTTTTAATAATCTCCTAATTATTTCCATTCCTTATAAACTTAAACTTTAGTTTTATTAACTCCACCTTAATAAAATAATTAATAATTTTATTTTCATATAATTCTCAGTTTAACCTTAATTCATTTATTAATATTCTTTTTAATTTTTAAATCATATAATATCTATTATTTTTTATTCATTCTTCTGTTATTAATAATATTTTATATTTATCTTTTTTTAATATCTAAAAACTATAAATATTGTAATCTTTTAACTATCCATTAAACATTAGTGTTCAAGCTGTATGGACACTCAGTCTTTAAGGAAATAAAAGTGGCAGTCTTATTTCCGAACTCAAATGTAAATATATGAGTCAATCTTAATTGTTTAGAAGTGAGGGTGAGAATTTATAAATCATCTGTTTTAAATCCATTTCTTATTTTTAATATTCTTATTAGCCCTTCTGAAATTTTAAAATTATTTTGTGCTAATTTTAAGTAATGTTAAATTATGTAATATTTGATAACTTTAACAAGTGATGTGTTTTTTAAATTATAATAAACTATAGAAAGTAATCATTCTTTCCTCAAGCATTTGACTCAGTTAGTCAAGCAAATTTATGGCAATAATTAAAATTAGTTAGTTGTTCATAAAAATTTATTCATTTCTTATAGATTTTACATGACGAAATGGAAATCAAAAACAGGCATTTGAAATATTAACTTGTACACAATTAGCCCTGAATATTATTTTAATTTTTGTTGATAATAATCTTTGGAACAAAAGCAGATAGTCTAAAATATGTTTTTCTTTATTGGTAGTATTCTAGCTTTATCTTTTGACTTTTACATTTATGCTATGCTAATGATTATGTTATTTTTACCAATTCAAAAGATAATAGCAGAATATTCTTAATGTTTTTGTTATTTTCTCTAAGTGTCATAGCATCGGCCGGGACGCGAACCCGCAACCCGGGCAACTGCCTGCAAGTGCAATGCAAGACGTTTTGAGTGCAATTATATAAAGAATTTAGTAATAAATATTATATATATATATATATAATTAGATACTTTATTAGCCAATGATAATAAAAGTAAAAAAAAAAAAAACAGTAGAATCTTTAGTTTGGATATCATTATTATTATCTAAATATCAATTTAAATATCTTGATAGTTGTTTAAGCAAAAAAAACGAACTTGGATAAATGAGAAATGAGAGGTTGCTGATAACTAATGATAATGAGTTATATATTTATTAAATAGTATATCTAGTCTAGCCAAACTGTTTATTAATTCTAAATTTTTATAATGCAATAGTTTAAATATTTAAAGAAAGTAAAAAAAAAAAAAATCTTTATCCCAAATTCTAATCTTCTGAAAAAAGTTTAATTTTTAATATAAATTCACTCTTCATCCTCCCAAAAGAGTTAACCATTCCAATATCTCCAATTTTGATAAATTTGTCTTTCCAGCAATTTAAAGACAAATTAAACCCATTTTTTTTCCTCATGTATCAAAGCATCGGCCGGGAAGCGAACCCGCGAACCGGGACAACTGATTGTAAGATGGCTGTACTGACCACTCGACTTCCAACGCTTGACATTAAACCCATTTTTGTTTCATAAATGTGCAATTTTTATTAACACTTAGCACTTTTGTTTCAATTCTTTGGACTTTGATCAGAATTAGTTTTTAAAAGATTTTAAGAGCCTAATATAGCTTAACTGCGATGACCGCGCGAGACCCGGAGTGTTCAACGCAATATGACCGTAGACATTTTTTTTTTATCGTAGAAAAGAAAGATTTTAAGAGAGCTAATAAACTGGATAAGCGATATTTTTTTTTGGGTTTTAGATAATTATTTTAAGCATTTCTTTGGAATTAATATAGATTATTTATTTTTAAACAATGATCAAAATTTAAGATTTCTTTTTAAATCTTGACAAGAATGTCACTTTGATTATTTTAAAATAGTTTAAACGTTATCTGTTAAACAGGTTTTTATTTGTTTATAGTTCATCGAGACAAACTATCTTTTACATGATGCAATATTTTCAAGTGATTGCATTATATTCTATTGGTATTTTTGTAAATTTGGTATATAATTTATTTAATATACATTATTTTAAAAACATTTTTCAAAATTATTTCACATTTAACAATTTTAATTTAAAACTGACTTTTGTCAACTACTATGAATGAAATCCATAGAAATACACAGTCTGCTAATAAAAGGCAGATATTAAATTGGAATTATTATAAAATAATATTAAAGAGTTTAACTAAAAAATAAATAATAAATCTTTGTATGAAATTCTGGTCTCCTGAGAAATCTTTAGCTTATAGTATAAGCTAATATTTAGTTTTAAAAAAAGTATATTTAATTGAAGTCTATGAAAATAATTAAATAAACTCAAAGATGTAATAATCACTTTTTCAACCAGCGGAATTTAAATATTCATAATTAAAATGTTTTCAAAAATTAATAATCGCGCAGTTTTATTAATCGGAAATTCATAAAATATTCGCCGAAAAGTGACAGAATTGCTCGCCCGCGTTTTGTGGATCGTAAGTGCTACTGTAACGAATCATGCAAGACTTGAAGGAAAATTATAATAATAACAAATTCAATATTTGTCTTAAAATTAATTAACATTTTTTTTTTAACAATTAAGATTAACTTCTTAAAGAATTGCACCCAAGAATCTCACTGAAACTATAAATAAAGACTGTATATATAAATAAAATAAAAGGAATTTAAGAATCACTTGTTAAAATATTGTTTTGGTTCAATAAAGAGTAGCAATGTAAATGGAAATGAAATTGAGTGACTGTTTTTCAAGGACATTATAAATCTATAAGTGTAAAATGTTTCTTATATATATATATTTGTTATATTAAAGGTCTTTAATAACTGTATATATTATTTTTGTGAAGTTCCGGAGATTAAAATTTTATAATATGCTGATGGCAGTGCCATTTTTCCAGCCAGTATAATAATGTACAGAATGTACTTAATGTTTTGAATTCACCATATAAAGATTTTGATTTAATAATTAGGTATTCAAAAAAATGTGTTTTTAATCAGTCAGTGGTGGAAGAAAAATTCTCACCTTGGATGGTTATCAATTTGGAATATGAAACAACATAAATATCTTTGTAATTTTATAAATAGAAAGATGGACTTGGAAATTAAGGTTCAGCACAGACTTCAATGTTCTGCTGCTGCTTTTAACAGGTCAAAAGAAAGGTTAGTTCATTACAGAGGAATAACTATTGCAATTATGTTACCTGTAGTTTATTGTATGAAAGTGAGGCTTGGACAATCTATTAATGCAATATAATAGTATTACAAAAGTTTCATTATAAAATACACCACAAAATTTTGAAAATACAATGATAAAATCATAAAACTTAAATAATATATTTTTCAAGTTTCTGGATGTTATATTTTTGTAAAATCATGCTTTCATTGGATTAGACATGTAAACCAATGAATAATACAAGACTTCCTGAAAGAGTGATTTATGATTAACTTGAGCACAATTTTTAAACAGATGCAGTATTGATTGGTTTCATTGAGAAGATATAATTAGAAAACAGAATCTATTGGAGAACTACAATTAAATGTGATATTGAAGTTTTCTGCAGAAAAAATTAAAAAATAGCAACACAAAAATATCAATTAAATGAGTAGTTTGTTCTATATATAGGTGGATTTGTGATTTACAGATTAGTTTGTATAATCATTGCAAAACTCATTTATAGAATAGTTTTAGTTATTTATTTTGGACTTGAAATGGCTATACTTATTTATGATTGGCTGCTGGTAATCATGCATTAAAGATACTTGCCTTTAAATTATGTTCAGGATAAAGAGATGATAAAAAGAAAATGTAAATTCTAATAAAATAATTAATTAGATTTATTAGGTTTTAAACTATTATTTTCATTATAATTCTTTTAAATATAAGCCAATGCCAGCTATTACTTATAGATAGTTTGTAAATGCTTATAGTCATAATTTATCTTAAGCACATTCCATATTAAAAATGAACACACAATAGCCATGCTTATACTAATACATATCACAATATCTGAAAAATGATGGAATACTTATACATATAGAAAATGGAAAATCATTTGATGTATAGCATGTCCCCAGGTTTATAAATACAGAAATTAAATAAAAAAAGAAACATTCATATCATTGTGCTATGTCCAGCAGTGACCAAGTTACAGCACAGCTGGATTGCAAATTAAAAGAAATGACATTAATATAATCACAGGTGGCATGACAATTTAAATTATAGATACTCCATAATATTTATATAGTTATTTAGAAAATTTCTTCACTCTTCCACATACGAAGTTATACATATATATTTACAATGGCTTGAAGGCAGTTAATTTATGTGGGTCCTGTGACCTAGTACAGTGGTCCTGAAATATTAATTTTAAGTCCAGAGAATAGTTCTCAGAGAGGCCAGATTGGCAAGGCTGACAGTAAATGCTTGAAGAAGAAGCACATCTGTTCTTCAAGGGCTTCAACTAGCTAATAATTTTTCCAGTTTAAATAATGTAGTTGGTTGCAGTCCAATGGTACCATGTTGTAGTGCCAATGTTATTACATTCCAACCTGCATTTTTGTTTAATAAATAAATAATACAAGTTCTTATATATTTAATTAATTAAAGTTTTCCTTTTTTCAGATAATTTTTATCAGGATTCTAATCCATATTTTCCAATGGCACTTAATTAAATTTGCTATAGGGCTATTTAATACTTAATCAGAGTTGCTGATCTTTAAATTAATTTTGCCTAATTAGTTCATAGCATTTTTATATGTCCATTGCATTTATACATGCACATGATTAATTTAAACTTAAACATTTTCACATCTTTTCCTGTTTCAATAAAAATATGCATTGGTTCAGATTTTTTAATATACATATATTTAGCACCCCCCCCCAGTTCATAGATCAGAGAGTTTTCATTTTTTGCTTGATGAATTAAGAGCATAGTTGCCAAAGTATGAGGCATTTTTCCTCTCGTGCCTAGGGCATAGTGGGGTGTTGGATTCTAATGCTGTGAAATTATTACTATAGGGAGGTTTTATTGAGTTATTACAAGTCTAGTTTTTTCATTTCTGCTTTTGATTTAACTTCGAAAGTAAACTTGCTGCTATTTCTTCATAGTTTCTTGATATGCTTACAAAGTATCTTTTCATCCATCATCCGGACAGCAACAACTTGATTGCTCAGGTGACGTACTACTTCTCCAATGGTCCAGTTTATCTTGATTATTTTTGATCCAAACATAGTCATTAGGTGATAATTTATTTATGATATCTGTGGGTGGTTTGACATCCTCAGTTTTCATGCAATGGTAATCCATACTCTGATAATTGGAGAGCTGATATTTGTCCTTATTTTTTCCAGTATGTAGTTTAATTTCCAATTTTCTAAACCATTTGTGCCCAATGAGAGAGTTTATCTTAGCGTGGATTATGTATAATGGTAGTTTCTGGTTTTTGGCATTACTACTTGTGACAGGAACCTGGATTTGGCCTCTAATGTTAATGGCATTGCCATTAATGTCAGAGCTTTTAAGTTTTGTTTTAGTATCTTCAGGGGATGTGTCATGTCAGCCATGATGTTTTTTCAGTCTTTAAGAGAGATCAAGGATACTCCACTACTGCTGTCTATATCCATAAGAACAGGTTTTCTGAAGATTTTTAATGTCATTTTAATTTTGTGTTCCTGGTCAGATGAGATGTTATCTATTAGAACAAATGTTTCTTGAATAGGTTTGTCTTTAGTAAGGTGCTCCTGGCAGTTTTCGCTTGTATAATCAACATATTTCTTTTTTCAGCACATTTTCTCTAAATGGCCAATTTTTTTACAGTTTCTACATCATTTATCTTTATAATAAATACATTTGGTGGACCTGTATCCTATGTTCCCACAGCAGAAACATTTAATATTGCTTTGAGTTTTTTGTGGTGTCTTAACTTGCTAGGGTGTGCTTCTTTCTGAATTATCGCCCTTGGCTGTTTTATAGGGATTGCTGTCTGCTAATTTAATGGCTGTGAATTCTTTTACTCACATAGCCACAAGCTCATGGGATATCCCATGCTTGATAGTTTCCATGAGATTGATGGCACTGTCTGCCAATAAATGTTGTTTCAAGGTGTCACTGGTCATACAACATAGAAATTGTGCTTCCTCCAGGTATGATTCATAGATGCAGTTCTTGACCAATTCTCACAGGGCTATATCTTTTTCCTGAGTATGCTCATTCTTTCCTTGACAGTGGTTCCTAAAACAGAGTCTGGCAATGTGTCTAGACTCATGAGGATTAAAGTACTCTGCTAATTTCTCTTTAAGCTGCTAAAATGCTAGTTCTTCTGAGGTTTTAGGTTCAACCAGTCTGTTAGCAATCTAAATAACACTTTTTCCCATGTGGCCCAATAATGTTGCAGTTTCAATTTTGTTGTCTTTTATTCTATTAATGACCAGGAGTTTCTCAATTTGTTGGATGAAGAAGGGCCATTCACTTGGATCTGCGATGTCAAATTCTGATATTGCCAGCTGCATTACAGTATATATAATTAATCACTTTAATTTTTTTCTTGTTTATGAGAAATGAATAGTTTGCTTACATGAGTTAATTAAACTAAAATTTTTTCTTCTGCCTGTTACGTAATCAGATGGCATTTCAAACATCGGCATTCATTCACAATGACTGCTCCAGTTGCTATATCTAGTGATAAACAAGTTAGGGGACATCTGGATTACAAATTAAAAGAAGTGACATTAATATAATCACAGAAGGAATGGCAATTTAAATTATAGATACTCCATAATATTTATATAGTTATTTAAAAACTTTCTTCACTCTTCAACATACAAAGTTATACATATATATTTACAATGGCTTGAAGGCAGCTAATTTATGTGGGACCTATGACTCTGGTACTGTGGTCCAAAATATTAATTTCAGTCCAGAGAATAGTTCTTAAAGAGACCAGATTGGCAAGGCTGACAGCAAATGCCAGAGGAAGAAACATGTCGGTTCTTCAAGGGATTCAACTAGCTAATAATTTTATCTTCCCTTTCTGGAGACAATCACCGCTCTCAGTTCCCAGATTGGAGTTCAATGGTACCACGTTGTAGTACCAATGTTATTACATTCCAACCTGCATTTTTGTTTAATAAATATATCATACAAGTTCTTATATATTTAATTAATTAAAGTTTTCCTTTTTTCAGATAATTCTTATCAGGAATCTAATCAATATTTTCCAATGACATTTAATTAAATTTGCTACAGGAATATTTGATATTTAATCAGAGTTGCTGATCTTTAAATTAATTTTGCCTAATTGGTTCTTAGCATTTTTATATGCCCATTGTGTTTATACATGTAAATGTTTAATTTAAACTTAAACATTTTCACATCTTTTCCTGTTTCAATAAAAATACATGTTTGATCAGATTTTTCTAATACATACATATTTAGCACACTGTTATAAATTATAAATGATTAAGTACAAGTGTAAAATACCCTGCACATTGTGAGTAGCAAAATAATATCTAGGCAAAGCATCACTAAATTTATTTGTAAGATAATTATGCATATTGGGCCTATCTTACCCGATTATTTGAAGTGATAGCAGATTTAAAATTGCCCAGTAATAATCAAATGTCTATACTAATCCAGACAGTTCTTTATCCTCAGATGTAAATACATCAGATCTTAGATATTTAAGTAAATGATAGAGAAGACAATAATCTTGTAGCAGTCTTTAATCATGTGGGTACATAAAATTTGGTAATAAGATTTCTTAAACATTCTAAACTTGTCTAAACCAAAGAAAACACATTTATAAAAAAGGCTGAACTCTCCATACAGTGACAATCAGTTCAAATCAGAGTAATCAATGGATGTCAGAAAGATTGTGCACAAAATCCCTATCTAGTGCCTACTCAGCCACAGTATGAGAGTTTTGCCTGTTTTAACAGCTTGAGCAATCAAAAGAAATGGTAATCATTAGTACAACAAATATAATAAAGTTTCTGTAAATATGCATCAGTTTTTAATGATGATAAGATAGAATATAAAAATTGTGCTATAATAACAAAATCACCAGAGTTGCATATCAAAACATTTAAAACCAGTAAATGGTGATAATATTTTAACTTGAACAATTCCAGTTTAATATCTTTATTTAAAATCATAATTCTACATGGGTAATTATAGCTAAAATCAATTTTTAATTAAATTTGAAGTATGTGTGTACACTACACACATGTTAGTTGTCAGCACAAGCATATATTATCATGACTTGGAACAAATTCAAAACCTGTAGACTATGAAAGAGTTTGGAATAGTTTCAGAATAAAGCACTTGTTTTTTTTAAAAAAAAAATTAAATTACATTCAATAGTGAGAATTTACTATATTAAGTTAAAAATCATTAATATCTGAAAAATATGCTTTTTTGTTTGTTTTGCATTCAATTTTATTTTTTATAATGTATGATTTATAATATCTTATGAATAAATATATTTTAAATTGATAAAATAGTTGTGTATTTGTTTTAAAACTATGCTGGAGTTAATGTTCCACTGGATGATATTGATAACATTAAACAAATATTTGTACATTGATCTTTAAAAGATAATAAACAATTAGCAATAGAACACATAGACAAAAGGAGTTGATACATTCCAAGAGGTTCTCATTATTATTGTTAGAGTTATAAGAGAGCTTAAATGTTTTTATGCAATAAAAAATACAGTTGATGAACAGTTAACCAGAAACAATATATGGGTATATCTGACCCATGTATTAGAGCTTATTCTTTTAATAGTTGTTTTATTAAATTTTCTTACTTTATTTCAACAATTATTAGCATATTTAAATTATTGATATTTACACATACTTGGTCTTAGCATCGAGACATCACTGCACAACAAAATGGATGACCATTGATTTATCCTGGGTTCATAACAGGTAACATGGCACTGAATGCCATATACATAATTTGTAAATTGTTGATTTGCTAATGAACATAGTAATAGCAGTAGATATTTTATCAAATTCTGCATTCATTTGTCTCTACCTTCATCATCATCTCTTTCATAATTTTTACAAACTGATAATGATGCAATACATGTCTATTATTATTGAAAGCAGAGAAAATCAGTATAAAATAAATATATCTCAATTCAAATATTTTCATAAATAAAATAAACTTGTTTATGATTACTTAATAGAAAACTTCATGCATATGTTTAAAATTATTTTAATTAGATTTATCAATTCCTGAAAAAAACATTGATCTACTCTTGTTCTCTTGAACGAAAATGTTTTCATCATGTTAGCAATCAAGTAGAGTAGATTTATAGAAGCAATTAAATAAAATCTAATTAACATTTCATGTCTTCATAATATATCTTCACAGCTTTCTTTGTCTTAAATTATAAGTATGTTTTATTTAGTTAATTTTTCAATCTCATCTTCAAAAATTAAATTTTTTTTTTTTTTCAATAAGCTTTTGTAAATGACAATGAACTCATTTGATATACTTTTTCATTGATGTATTCATATTTTTTAAAAACTTTTATAATCTCTCTTATCAATATTTGATCATATCAATCAATTTTTGCAAAAATTTATGTTTAATTAAAAATTCTTACTTTGTTAATTTAATATACAAGTAAATAGCTAATATATGCAATTCATCTGTTACAGTAAAAATGTGTTCTCATTTTTTGACTATAATTTTTTTTTTTGAGAACCAATAATATTAATGGAAAATGTAAGTTAAATAAGATAAATAACATTTGAAAAAAGTTATCTGAGAAACAAATTATCATTTAAAACTCATCAGCCAATGATCTTTGAGAAGAGAGGGAATGACAAAAAAGAAAAATTTAAAAAATGAACATACTTCTATAATTTAAAAAAGAGAAAGCTCCATAAAAATGTGTTGCAATTGCAGTAACTTTTTATTTAAAACTATTTTATTTAATTAACAACACCATAAATTATATTTATATATATGATGATAATGGACCAAATAATACCACAAACTTTTGTTAAAAGTTTGAGTAATAATATACATTAGAAGATATGAAGAAATATTTGCTAATATACATAATTGTACATTTAAATTTGAAAATAAAATTATATTTTTCACATTTGTATGCTTACTTTATGTTATTGTTTTAAAGCTTATTCTTATAAATATAATATCTTATTTATTAATAACCTTATATACAAAACCCCTAAAGATCCATAATAATGTCTTGTGATATTCAGTTAAATATTTCTTTGTTAGAGGCCATATTTTTCAAGGAAAAAAAAAATTATTTGTTCTTCCATTAAAAAACCATAATCGTTTTTTTACAAAGCATTTTATGCAAAGGAAGTACCTTGTTAAAGCAGCCTATTAAAAAAATACAACAACCTTTCTGTAGGTTGAGTCCATTTCTAAGTTCTAAAAAAATATTATATTGAAATAAAACTATTTCAAGGAAAAAAAGGCGGAAAAAAATGTAGTTTTGACTACAGTACAGAACTGAATAGGTATAGTATTTAAATCATAAATAAAATGTGATTACAGTATATAAATTTATGTTTGAAATGTAATATTTAGTGAGAGGAAAAAAATAGATACTATAGTACTGTATTTACATTTAATTTTGTGTAGTTTAATATTGCATAGTTCATATTTTTCCAGTAATACTATGCATAATTGAAATTTGTTAAGGCAAATATTTGCTATAATGCAGACAAATAAAAATAATCATATATGAAAAGAAACTAATCATTTTAAATATTTGAAAAATCTCATTAAAAGTGATGAAGAAAAGTTTTTCATTAAAATTTTTGATATTATTGGTATACAATTAAAAATTATCATATGGATGTGGAAAACTATATATATTAATAGGAAACTAGATTGAAGCTTTCACTGAAACTACTAACTTTTCCATGATCTCAACTAAACACAATGGTTTTTGATTGCCATTTTATTCAAAGTATAAAGAATTTATTTTTATTCTTGTGAAATTATGTTTCCACATAAAAAAATTAGTTACAAGACATAGCTAACATGGCAACAATTATCTGAGTACATTTTATTTACTTTTTTAAAAGTGAAATTTGCATTTAAAAATTATCTTGTAATGTCATTTTTATTTATTATTAAATTAAAAGTTATTTGCATAAGATATCACATAATTTATTTCACTAAAATGAACCATTTCAATATTTATTAATTTAAAACTTGACCTGTGGACAAATTCATGGGAACAATTTCCTACATTTGCTATAGTTCTTTGAAGAAGAGAAATTAGGGATTCTGTTATGTTCACATGTTTAATTTCAAATAAAAATGTGTACTTGCAAAACATGATATTAATCTAAAATATAAAGAAAACATTTTTTTGATGTTTTTTTAATTAATTATGAAAAGTTTCTGTCTGACTATTTAAATTTTTTTTATGCTTTTTACATTTTATGTATTAAAATATTTGCCTTTATTCTTTTGATCAATAGAACAATAGCTTTTTATTATTTCAAAATTGTTTTGAAACTGAAGATTTAATTTATGAAGCAGCATTTGAAAAGTTAAAAAGTTTCTTTATTATTATCATTAGTTCTTATAATCAACAAAGAAAAGAATAATCACATTATCCTTTATATACTTCAAAAGTCAATATTTGATATTATTTGCCTACATCTACAGATTTATATTTTTTATTCTAATATTACTTAAGGAAATTTAATATATATTTATATTTGATTCTGATGTTTTATTAATCATTGAAAGTTTTACATCATGTTTTGAATATAATCTTAGGAAATGTTAACTGCACAGATGTAGATCTGTAGTTGGTTATGTGATTAAAATCACCAATTAACATGAGTTAATGTTGCCATAGTGACTTCTATAAATATGATTGCTGACTATATTTAAAAAAAGTGGGTATTTATGCAGCTCCATTCCATCTGAATGATACAATATATAATTAATAGTGAAATGATATAGTAATTTCAGAAAATTATATCCACCAATCACTTCACAATAGACAAAGAAAGGAAGGTGTAGCATAGCACATTTAATCTTTAGAAACAAGCTAGGCAAATAAAGGAAGGTTACGGTCATTTAAATATGTAAAGGTAGCTTCCAATCTTATTAAGCCCACTTATTTATGTGCAATATCAAACCATAAACATAAAAATATAATTTTAATTAATAAACAGTAAATATGTTATCCTTTTATGTTAAAATATCCATAAGCACACATATATAACTTAAATGTTATATAATAAAATTTAATAATAAAAGTCAAGTCAAATAAATAGTTATTTCAATGAAATAACTATATTAAAATAATTAGATTTCAGTCATTGACATATATATAAAATAATTATTAAATCAACTAATATCACTAACCAAGACTCAAATTATAAAGATAACCTATGGTCAAGTCATATCTTAGCAACTAAACAAAATATCTGAGCAATAAATCATTAGATTATTTTATTATAATATTTTATTAAGCAAACAAAATTAGCATTTAATTCCTAATATAATTAATTTTTACTGAGTGTAGCATACTAAAAATAAGAAAGACAAGTTAGTTGCTTAAAATAGTGAAAATAAGATTAAGCATTTTTAATGGATAGTCCTTCGGAAATTAAATACATTAAAAAATAGGGGAAGGGGGAGTTAACAATTCAAAATTAAAATTGTAAAAATTTTGCTAAAGTAATCCAAAACACACAAACAAACAAAAAAAAAAATACATATATATATATTTTACAGCCTAAATAATAGATAGAATATAGGCTTTTTTTTTTTCTAAAAAGACAAAAAAAAAAAACCTAACAACAATCAATTATAATGTAAAGCGTTGGTGGCCTAGAGGTTAGCATAGCTGTCTTCCAAGCAGCTGGCCCGGGTTCACCTCCCGGTCAATGCTTTGCCATATATAAAAAAGCCCAATCAATTATACTATTAATTAAATAAAAAACATTTTTTTAAATATTATTATTAATTAAAGGATTAAATAAAATATAATAAAAATATACAGTATATTATAATGGTATGAAGTCAGGAGTAAACAAGGGATGATAGAAAATCATCATCATCAAACCCAATTAATGAATCAAATTTCAATATAAAAATAATATAATGAATATGAGCATGAGAGATCTGTAAAGAACTGGCTAATTATAACTTCACCAGCATTGCAAAGAAGATTATATAAATAATAATTTGGATCCACAAACTTAAGTACTAATCTATCCAACTATATATAAATCATATACTGCTGAGATGCTAAAACATGCTGTTCATCATCAATGTCATAGCCATATACTACCAATAATGTACTGGCCAACTATATTTAATTTGTAATTAATAATAAATAAAACGTAGTATCTGGATTTTATAGTATATATTTTT
Source organism: Epiperipatus broadwayi (assembly GCA_028023455.1). Taxonomy (NCBI): domain Eukaryota; kingdom Metazoa; phylum Onychophora; class Udeonychophora; order Euonychophora; family Peripatidae; genus Epiperipatus; species Epiperipatus broadwayi. The sequence continues at coordinate 3,476,510 of JAQFVV010006289.1, forward strand.
GCACTATCCAGGCATATCTGGAGTTTAAATATAAGCCTAAACCTGTAATCCATATAAGTAATTGTTATGCTTTAATATAGCTCAGGAAGCAATAATTCTATAGACTGTTACTCTGAGCAAAAGATAAATAAAGCAGTTTCTTCTAAATCACTTTAAATAATTCATAGATTTATCCTATTATAAGTAAATAATTTTATTGGGATAATTTTAAAAAATCCTAAAACACTAAGCTGTCATGAAATAAAGTCATATATAATGGAAATTCATGTAACAGGAATTGGGAGGAATAAAGACAAAAAATATTTTGACATTTAATAACTAATTGATTAACAATAAATAAAAGAAATTAACATGATAATATTAAATTTTATACATTCCTTTTGTCAACAAATATATAGCTTCATAAAAATGATATTAACCAGTTGATTTTTATGCATTAAATTAACTTTTATTCATTAAGTTATTTCTTTAAAATAACTAAGATTTGGAAAAACATTTTCAAAAAAAGCAAAGATCACAATCTTTGACTTAATTTAATTAATCTTTTGTTAAGTTTTAGAAGGGATAAATAAATGAAAAGGAAAAAAAAAACATGTTCCAAAAATTAAATTTAAATTTTGAAAAAAAAAATTTACAAAAAAAAAAAAAACTTTTTCAGAATTTTAAGAGAAAATTGAATGAATTAAAAATATATGTTTCACAATTTGTAAACATTAATAAAAATATTTAAAATTATCAATTCTTATAAAAATATTACTTTTATAAAAGAAAAAAAATCTTCTTTTACTATTAATAAAAGTACGGTGTGAACACAAAAATACTATTAACCATGGTTTGATTCTTCTGCGGAGTCCTTTCCAATTATAATTTCCAATTGAATTTTCTTCTTGAAGGCTTCTACACATAAACATGATTAATTTGTCTCTTTCCTAATATGCAGTATTTCCAGGAAAAAATAGCATGTTTAATCTATTTTTTTTCCATTAAAAATTTCCAGATGACACTAACATATACAGAAACTCATGCTTTTGAGTTAGGACTAGGTTGCAGATTATTTTAGGAGGTAACTTCTCTACATTTTATTACAGTCAAGGCAGGTTACATGGAGGAAGATGATGTCTAGCTTCTAGCAGAATTTAGCATATGGTTTTCATTACAGCAATCACTTTTATGACTAAATTCATAGTATACTAAAAGCTTGTTTAAAATATCTGCTATACTATGCAACTGCTTAGTTAAAACTTCTGCTTCTTTCTTCTTTAGCAGCTGGATTATGACTTGATTGTTTTCTTCAACAACTAAGTTAAGAATTTTTTTTTCTTACCAGACACTTGTGTCTTCTCACTTATTCACATCCCTATTATTTTTTTCTAGAACAATCTTGCCTACAAGCCAATCACAATCTGTTTCCAACATGATAATTTTTATAACAATCAAGTAAATTTTTATAAATGCAATTGTTCAGCTATTTTCCTTCTTAAGCTTTGACTTTCAAAAACAAATCAAGAACTTAAATTAACATCATAAAATTCTTGACACTTCTTTAATTAAACATTTTTTTTTGCAAAAAGAAAAATAAGATGAGTTAATTACACTGATTTTACTTTTTTTGTAGTGAAGATAAATAAAGAAAAAAAATATAAAAAAACTCTTACTGATCAAAAATAAAATTTACCAAAAGTATTAATTTCTTATTTCTTTTCTTTTTAAAAATAGTATTAAATATAAAACTCTATTTCTCTGAAAAGGTTAAAATGAAAATATTAAACAATTTAATAAAAAGAGAAACTTTTCTTGGTACATTTTTTTATTATTTAGTCAAACATGGATGTATATTTTTACATCAATTTTATCATTTTATGCAGATGTGGACTATTCAGGTAAGTATTTAAACATTTATAAATTATCATAATGTAATTATTCTGATGTATAGTACTTCCAGGTTTATATATTTTTATTATTCATCAAACTAGATGTATATTTTCACATTGGTTTTATCATTTTATCCAGATGTGGACTATTCAGGTAAGCATTTAAACATTTATAAATCATTGTTTAATTATTGTAATATATAATACTTCCAGGTTTATAGATATTTATTATTCAGTTAAACATGGATGTATATTTTTACATCAATTTTATTATGTTATCTGGATGTGGACTATTATAATTAGGTGATAGTTTAATATGATTATACTGCTTTTGATTTATATTCATTAATATATATTTCCTTAAGAATATGTAATGCAAAAGTTTTTTATTGCTTTTTGCATTCAAGCAAGTTTTATACTATACTTTTATAATACTCAACTTTTAGATTTATTGTCTTAAAACTTCTCATAACTGGGAAAACTGACATTAGATTATGAGCATATTTTTCTTTCATGATCCACATAGTAATCTTTCATCCTACAGATAATGTTAATTCCTGTACCATGAAGCCTTCTAATACCATTTATTAATATCTTAACAACATTAGTGGTGTGTTTTATAAGAATTTTATTTTTGTTAGATCATTGTGACTTGGAGATCTATTCATACTGCAGATATAGGGTTTAATTTTCATGAGTATTATAGTTTACAGGTTCTATCTTAAAAATATCCAAACAGATCATTTATTTACTCCGATAGGATATTAAGAATTTACCTCATTTTGCACAATAATATATAAGTACACATTATTTTGGAATAACATAAAAATGACTAAAAAATGCATACACTTATGAAAAAAACAGAGCCATTATAAATATTTTCCCAAGTTAAAAAGTAGTTTGGATGTCAATCACTTTAAAAATAGACAATTAGAATAATTCCAATAATTATATATTTAAAAAAAATTTTTTTTAAAAAAAAAAGAATATTTCTTAGTGATTAATATTTCTGAACGATTAATTATTAGTAAAATTAAAAATAATTTCATTTTACTTTTACATTTTATGCATTTAAAGAAAGTTTTATAAAATTGTGTTCTATAATTATAATAGATTAGTATTTATAGCTGATTGATTTTATTTAATGAAGTTTTTTTTATAAACATCTCAAATGAACTACTATTTTCAGTAGAATTTTTCTATTCGTTTTGTTTGTTAATGATACTTCTATTTTTAGAGCGTCTATTTATATAAGAACTAAAAAGTATGAAGAAAAAATATTTCTATCCAAAAATAAAGACATGAGTTAAAATTATCGATTTAGTTTGAAGACTGAAGTTAGGCAAGTTAAAATAAATTGAAAAAAAATTCTTTTAAAAGATTTAGGTATTGCAAATAAGTCATTTTCAAAATAAGCCAAAGCAAAATATAATAAATACTTTAAATGGATTATGTCCTGTACATGAGTGGTCAGATTGACTTTAAGTGAACATGGGTGTGACAAGAATCTCAGCCTCAGAGTGGCCTTTGAGCATTTCATCATCAGATTTTCAATTGGATGGACGGTTGAAGAGTTGGAGTGTGGAGTAGATTGAAGCCTGTCCATTAAAGTATGAGGTTTGGCTATCTTAATATATATCTGAGCACTTATATCATATATGTGTAGAGATGGTAATCTGGACCAACTGATGATTGCTGGTTTAGCATGAAATACGTATCTTGGTGATTATTTATCTTTTCAACATGTATGTGTTCAAGTGTATCAGTGTTATGAAATAGTGTGGATAGTGGTGGGTCATGTGAAAATCTGTGCTCATATATTCTATATAATAAATACTTTTATAAAAGCATTACTTTGTGTGTTTTAGTATAGTGGAAGAGTAGCAAATTCTGGAGCTTAAATGTCCATAGATTGCAACTACGACTTTATACCTTGTGTTAGCTAAACTTCTTATGAACTCCCAATAAATAAACCATTTGCTTATTTGTGATAATACCAGATTTCAGTCTTAACCATCAATTAATTTAAACTATAATTGTAAACAAAAAATACAATGACTTTGTTTTAAATATGCATAAAAAAAATTCTATAATTAAAAAGTCATTAGTATAAGTGGAAAAACAGGCAGGATAGATATAACTAAATTAATAATTATAAAGTCATTTTTATCTGGTATATTCAAAACGTAATTGCAAGATTGAAAAATATTAAATTTAATAATTTTATTTTCAGTGATTAATTTGTTGATTTACACTATCTATAATATTAAATATAAAGTTAATCTTATCTATGTGTAGATTTATGATTATATATTAAAAAAATTGCTATTTATATCTACTTATCACATATTTTTTATTAATAACTATGAAGTAAAAGCCATAATGACCACATCTTAGAATAATACTGAAATGTAAAACATTTCTCAAATATTAAAGTTTAAAACAAACATAGTCTTAAAATAGTACACATTACATACCATATTTAATAAAGTGTTATCATATGAAATAAAAAGATTCTTAAAAAAAGTAATTGTTTATTATGTCTAATAGATATCAAAATCTGTATTTCATTTAATATAATGCTTATGCAGATATCTACTATGTCCTGCTAAAGGATACATCTAGATTTTAAATTGCATTACTTATTTCTATTTTATATTGTATCAAAGCTTAATCACAGGTAGTAGAATAGAAATACATCTCAAGCATTCTGCCTATAAACTATTCAAATGGATTTCCTAACTAGTTTCTAGATATTAGTCATCCTCAGTTGAAAATATCTTTGATATCTATATATTTATCATATTAAACCAATCAAATTAATTTTCTGAAATTTAAAACCGAATTACTCTTACCTATTTAGTTAATATATTTAGTGACATCGAATATAAACATTAATAATTGCAAACATTTTTATTCTTTTGAAAAATTGTAAGCTAGATGAATAAGTACATTATTTTGCTTGATTGATTTAAATTGCAGTTAATTTAAATACAACCAATAAATTATTTTATTTTCATCAATTCCTAATACAAAATGCTTCTTACTAGTATTCTTGTTGATTATTTATATGTTATAAGCCAAATTATAGCATAACTATACTACCATTAAAACATAGCAGATTGTCAACTAATGAATAAATATAATTTGAATTGATGAAGAGTGGCTTTTAATAAATATGGATATAATTGTCCAAGCTAAATATACTTGATGCTGTTGCTTCTTAAACATTATATGTTTCCAAATAATTAATCCACCAACTCAAATCTCTTTTAATTCAGGCACTATGGTAAGATAGTTCTTGAATACAGTCTTCAACACAATCCTATCCCAAAAATGTACCAAAGCTAATGAAGAAATAAAAACTGAAAATTTTGATATAGTTATTGTTTGAGACACTTTATAGTTAGAAAATACTTTGCAATTGTATAATAGTGAATTAAGCTGATAACAATGAAGAGCTATTAAGTGTAATATGCAACTGAATTTGTACTGAGATAGACAAAGTAAAAAAAAATAAAAATGTTAATAGTTAACACTATATAAAAATACTCATTTTGTATAACATAATAGAATTTTAAGACTTCAAAGTCATTTGAATCTACTGATACTTTTTTTTTTTACTGAATTTGATAATTCATAGAAATAAAGTGAAATTAGAAAATAATTTCATCTACTTTTTTTTTTGTCTATTTTGGTAGTATTATTTTTCAATTCTTGTCTGAATTTTTACAATCAGATGTGTCAAATTTGTTAATAGAATAACTATTAATACATTCAATAATGACATGATTGAAAGCAATAACAGAATACTTTGTATTCATACTTTGTTATTCTGTAAAGAAAAAGATGAAGTTATTTTTTACCCTTGTACTTCCAAAAGGAGAACTTTATCAAACTCTAGTTATCTAGTGCATACTTTAAGAATAAACAAACATCAAATAATATAATTCTATATCCATTTCCAGCAATTTCTAAATGTTGTGCTAAGTAGTGAAGCTGAGGATTCAAATATTTTAATATTATAGAGAAATAAAAGGTGATTGCTAGATAAATAAGTGCAGTAGGTTCCGCATTGAACTTTTTTTTCATTGATGAAGACAAAATCCAGAAATTGTCATGGGATTATGGATATTATAGGATATATTATCTGGTGTTCATTAATTATTAAGATTAATTTTAGATAGCTCCAGAGTAGAGTGAAAAAAAATTTTTAATTTTTTTTTTAAAAGTTAAATTAATATTTTTGTGTGTAATTAACAATGTATGTATTTATGTATGTATGTATGTATGTATGTATGTTGCATGCATGCATGCATATTAAGTTTTTTTATCTGAAAGAAAATGAAAATTAAGTAGCATAATATGTGCAAGTCAAATCATTTGATCCTTATAGATGATAATTTACTATTGCTTATCATATTTTTAACATGTTCTAATATCTCAAAATTTAAAGCTATATCATAAACTTTACTGACTCTTCTTCATCAATAATATATACTTCTATCATTCTTTGATTTTTATATGTTATTTTACCTTAATTAATTATATATTTTTGTATATGTTATCTATAGGGAATTTTACATTTAAAACCAACAAAAAAAAAAAAAAACAATAACAAAATATCACAAACAAAATGGATTTAGGGTTGCTGAAAGCATAATGGTTAACATCCAAATTCTATAAAAAATTATGAAAAGAATCATTGAATAAGAGTAGAAAATTAGCATTGTATTTGTAGATCAATGAAAAGACTTTTGGTTCTATAAATATTTTCATGATGGTTACAACTTTGGAATATATATATTAAAATGCAGCAGCAGAAATAATATCACATGATACAACCAAAATGTTAAAATTTATAAGAATGAATGGATGATTCCATATGTCAAAAACTGTTTATAGAAAGTGTTTTACAGATTGAAATATAAAGTAAAGAGAATAAAAGTAAATAGAAATTACTTAAGTCAGTTATATTAACTGATGATGTGATTGTTTTTGCAAATAATGCTTCAGAGTTTCAAAAAATATTATTAAGTGTTATCAGATGAAAGCAAGAAAGTAGAATTAAATATAAACATTAGAAGGGTAAAACTGTTTAATAGCATTTCAAAAAAGTAAGTAAATAAAGTTTGATATTAATAAATTAAAGAATGTCAGCAATAAAAAAAAAAAACTAATAAGATTACTACTAATACAAATGGATGACTTAGATGGAGTGCTTAGGTGGAAATAGCTTAACAATAACAATAATAGAATATGCTGATTTTTAATAAATGTGTTTTATCATTACTTACTTATGAATCTGAGGCTAGGATACTAGACAGGAAAGAAACACATTCCCACTATATAATAAGATGTGCAGGAATGTATGATAAAAAAAATAAAAGTGAAATCCATGAATCAGACAATAAATCATTGACGTTATAAAAAAAAATAATAGAGATGTATTGGACTTTTTGCTGAAAGTGATGATAGATGGGTAAGTTAAGTTTTCAAGTCGATTGCAAAAGCCTTTTAAAAAAATCTAAAAAAGAGATGCATGAGATGTGTGTAGATAAAGTGGAGAAATGTGTGGAAGTGATTGTGAAAAAATAAATGTGTAATGGTTGAAAATGATGACAATATTATAACTTATAATAAAAATAGGTAAACTATGTTATAATGACTGTAAAGTTATATTACATCCATACACATATAATTACAAGCTTGTATAAGTATGTAAATACTTTGATATAGATAAATTTAATCTACGTATATAATGGTAATATAATCTTAAATATAAGTATGTTGATGGTAATTAACCAACACCCTATCACGTTATGATTATCATACCATGAAATTTACATGTGATGAGCAATAAAAAGTCCAGGTTGATTACTTTATAGTTATACAAATAGTCAATAAAAAAAAAAAAGATTAAGTATTTTTATATCTACAATTCTTAGATGAATGTAAATAAAAATAAAATTTTTTAATGAGAACGGTATTTATTTTAAAGTAATGATCGTTTTACTTCCTATATTTATTTATTTTTATTATTATTTTTCCCAGATTATATTAATTGATAAAAAGTAAAGCAGAAAAAAAATTATGATAAGTTGGTGATTAAATCTGCATTTAAACTTTGTTCTAATAAGTGATTGATAATACTTGTTATGTAAGTAAAATCCGTGATATATTATTGATGATGACACAGAATCACCTACTTAAAAATTACTAATATTTGTATTCTTGATTCAATACAGACAATAGTTTCCTGTTAATAAAGTATAAAAAAAGGAGACAAGTTTTAAAATTAATTAATTTATTAAAATAATTATAACAATCAATTTTAATCTCTGATATATATTTACAAAGATTCTCTCTTCAAAAATTATTCAAATGTCAATCTTCCATTCTCTTCTTTGCCAAAAATTACAGTATCTTCCCTTAGTCCACCCAGTTGCTATGCTAAAAAAATATTATTGTTATTAAATGCATTCGTTTTTAATTTAATATTCAAATGGTTGCAATAAGAAATTGATTTCATAATAATTCAACATAAGAAATATGATTAAAGTTATCAATAAATCATCAAAATATTTTAGATATTTTCGAAATATTTATTTAAAGCAGCATATTATTTTTTAATAAGGTGGCAAAGTTTAAATTAAAACTTTCTGTCAAAAATAACGTGAATTTCTACCCCCCCCCCCGTCTTTTTATCGATAAGTCGAATTGAAACACAAAGTCTTTAAAGTTATATATTTGGCATACATTATAGAAGAAGTTCGCATATTATTTGGAATTTTACATTTGTTTCCGTAACTTTTAAGGGAACACTTTTACGGAAGTAGAAATTTTATTGACTAATAAATGAAAAGTGGTATTTTTAATTATATTGTTTAAAGTAAGTGATAACAATAATTGAATGGTTTTATTGCTTGGGAGTTAATAAGAAGTTTCAGTCCTGGAAATAATAGACGAGGGTGTGATCCATGGAACTTATTAATTCCAGAGTACGCCACTCTACCACTACACCAAATTATGCAGCGCCGCATTAATTAAACTACTTTTAAAGAAGTAGAAAAATATTATTAAAAAAATATTCTTTTATCTAAATAATATTTAATTTATAAAGCGCAAACAGTATTTGAAATTAAAGTAAAATGAAAGTGTAATATTGAAATTAATAATTATAGTTTTTAAAAGTTTTGATTTTTACAATATGTATAAAAATCGTATAATGTAATTATAAATTAATTATATTTCAGAATGGATCGGATGCATTTATATATTTAGCTAATTGTATATTTTGTTAAATTATCTTTAGTGCTTCAAAGTTTGGAATGCATCTAGGTCTGAGATATGAGGTTACGATATTTTTTAAAACATTTTGATTATTATATATCATACATTATTTTTTAAACACTTGGAAAAGCCTCGTGGTTTAGCGATTAGCACAAATGCTTGCCGTATCATTACATATTTAATTTTTTTTCAGGTTATAAAATAGCTTAGAATATTTTATTTCATATAAATACTTTCTAACCATTTCAATTATATATCTGGTATTGATCAGTAAATAAGTATTTACATATTATCTAATGATAAACACGTCAAACAAATTATAGAAATATATTTAAAAGAATTATAACTATCTCTGTCAAGGTGATTATTGGCCTCTTATGTCAAACTTTCAAGTCCAATATTGATAAATTCATAACCAGCATTGCCAATGTTCCTCTAATTAAAATGTAACGAAATTATAGATATTCCTGGACTAGAAACATGTCACTGACAGATATAAATTTAATAAGATTTCATTTCTTTAAAAAATAGGTCCTAAACCTAATGCGTAATTGAGAAAAGTGTTCATCAACAATATTTATATGAAACTATTCCAATATCTGATAATAAAGCAGAACTATAAGAGTATTAAAATATGATAATCATGAGCCAAAAAATTATCATTAAATATTATTATTATTTGTTTTTACAAGCTATTTAAAAGAATGATTTGAATAGAATTATGGTAGAAGTTGAGAGAAATCTATCTTTAGAATCAGGCTAGATTTAGTTCAGGACAAAGCTGCTAGGGATAAGTTCTATTTTACGATACATATATAGTAAAAAGCTTTCAAAATAAAGACTGGTACTTTATTGATCTAATTTCATTATACAATTCTATTAAGCAAAATATTTTTCTAACAACGTCTAATGTTTTAAAGCACTGAAAAATTATAAACTTATTTGACAAAATGATCCTCATTAAAAAACTTGAATGTTTTTAAATAATAATTGATACAAAATTTTATAAAATGACATCTACAAGATTCAGTTTTCTCATCTTCTATATATATTCATTAGTGACGCTCCAAAGCAGAATGCAGAAAATGTATTTATGCTCATGCAATTCTCTTTTCTTTATAAAAAATATTCTTCTGAGAAATAGAAAAAAATAATTAATAAAGATAAAAAAGAAAAAAAGAAAAACCATTTCAAAAATATTAATGCAATGAAGACAGAAGTGTTTAAAGCTCATGCTAGTTAGGAATAGCTTTGATTCATAGCTAAGTTTCTTTTTCATTTGTCAAAAGTTAGAATAACTTCATTGGAATGCTGATTGCCACTATTTGAAGATATTTTACGACTATTTTTAGAAAATCTTCCTTAGAATTAGTAATCTACTAGTGAATATTCTACCCAGGCTTAGAAAAAAATGACTCAGAACTTCTGGATATGCAATTAATTATTATTATAAGAAATATTACTGTCATACTTAATGGTTTTCAATTCCTTTACACCTTTTTTCAAAACATATTCTTATAAAGATGTATAAAAAGTTACTAAAAAAAAATCAGGTTTATCAATAACTCAAGATACAATTTTATTATTAAGATAATTCTTAAATCAAATAACAGATAAACTAAAGATAATCTGCAATCAGTATAATATCAGAACAGATTTGCAAAGCCATATCACACAGGAATTCTAACATCTATAAAACCTAAACTTGAAATTCCAAGGAACAAAAGCTACATCTATGAAATACCATGTGAATGGATAAATATTGATGAGATTAGTCACCCCAATAAAAAGTAATTAAAGGAGCACAAACTGATGATTAAAAAAGAGAAAACAGATGATGTATGTACCATTATATATATATATATATATATATATATATATAATTATTCAAAACAATACAATAATTAATACAGTAACAATATTTTAAACAAATATATACCAATTTAATAGAAGTACTTTCAACTATCTATGTAGTCATTGTCAACTAGACTCAAATTGTATTAGAAAAAAACGTTACAAATGTAAACAAAAGCAATACGTCATACATCAATTTTCCCACAATTCATTAATTTTTATATTGGCTGTCTGTCTATTTATCAACTGTTGCTTTTCACTTTTTATTAACATAGCTTCTTTAATTTTGCGTTTATTATTATTTCTTTCAATACACAGAATTTTAACTTTATTAAAATCAAAATCAAAACCATAATTACATGTTACATTATGATCAAAAAATACTGATGGTGATACATCATCATTTCTAACATTCTCTTGTCTTGATTTTTGCACTCGTTTATATAATAACAAATGCTCCCTTGATCTTTTCTCCAATGTACATCGAGATTCCCCAATATATGCCTTTCCACAAAAACATAGCCATTTATATATTGCACAACTTTGATTTAAAATACCACATATATGTCGAGTTGCATTTTATACTACTCCTAATTTAAATAGATTAATAAATAATTCAAAAAATAGGTGTGGTATTTTAAATCAAAGTTGTGCAATATATAAATGGCTATGTTTTTGTGGAAAGGCATATATTGGGGAATCTCGATGTACATTGGAGAAAAGATCAAGGGAGCATTTGTTATTATATAAACGAGTGCAAAAATCAAGACAAGAGAATGTTAGAAATGATGATGTATCACCATCAGTATTTTTTGATCATAATGTAACATGTAATTATGGTTTTGATTTTGATTTTAATAAAGTTAAAATTCTGTGTATTGAAAGAAATAATAATAAACGCAAAATTAAAGAAGCTATGTTAATAAAAAGTGAAAAGCAACAGTTGATAAATAGACAGACAGCCAATATAAAAATTAATGAATTGTGGGAAAATTGATGTATGATGTATTGCTTTTGTTTACATTTGTAACGGTTTTTTCTAATACAATTTGAGTCTAGTTGACAACGACTACATAGATAGTTGAAAGTACTTCTATTAAATTGGTATATATTTGTTTAAAATATTGTTACTGTATTAATTATTGTATTGTTTTGAATAATTATATAAAAATTTTATTATAATTGGAATACAGACATTGATTAATAATTTATATATATATATTGAAACAGGAATGCTGTTCCTCATATAAATATTGAAAAGATCCCCCCCCCCCATTCAAAAATGTCTAGCGTGATTCAGTCTAATTGGAAACACAGTAAAGTTGTGATTCGTTAAAAATGGAAAATAAAATCATATTTTTGATTTTTAGTATTGATGGATTTAAATAAAATGTTATATCGTCTTATTTTATTTTTTTTTATCTGTCTCAATAAAAAAAAAAAAAAGAAATTAATTATCCAATCATTAAAAAGAAAGAAAAAGATACTTGAGTTAAACTGAGGCAGTATTCAAATTAGACACGTCGTTGAAGAAAGAAGAAATTTTTTTTTCTCTCTATCGTCTTACACAGAGGGCTTTAACAAAACGTGAAAATAAAAATAAAAAGTTTTACTAGAAAAATTATAATGAAACTGGAATAAATTAAGAGCTTCACTCTCTCCACGCTGTGCCATGACCTTCCATTAATAAAATAACCCGCCTTCGTTTGAATAAAGTGGACTGTAAAACTGGAAGGTAATTTTTATAAAATACTAAAACATAATAATCAAATATTACAAAGTGAATTTTCGAACTAATTGCGTAGAATTTGTTCAATAAATATTAAGACATCTTTATTATATTTTTATGTTTGACCGAATTATAAATATTTAACTGCTTTTAAACTCATTGTAATGTAATAAAGTTTATGTGTGAGGATATGCTTCTACATTTGGCTAAAATATAAATGCCTCAATTATCAAATGATAAGATACTCTATAAATCATAAATACTTATCTGCTTCTAAATTTACTATAATGTCACAAAGATTATGTGTAAAAATATACTTCCATACTTGGCTAGAGTATGAATGTTTTAATTATCAAATGATAAGATAACGAAATGTTATATAAATCATGAATGTTTAATTACTACCAAAATTTTTCCCATAAAAGAATTAATGAACTATCATTGAATTAGGATATTCATAATTTTCTTCTCTCAAGTGAAGTCAAAATGAACTATTAAATGAATTCGGAATGAATTATTGTTAAATCAGAATAATCCCAAGCTTTTTCCCATAAAAGAATTAATGAACTATCATTGAATTAGGATATTCATAATTTTCTTCTCTCAAGTGAAGTCAAAATGAACTATTAAATGGATTCGGAATGAATTATTGTTAAATCAGAATAATCCCAAGCTTTTTCCCATAAAAGAATTAATGAACTATTATTGAATTAGGATATTCATAATTTTCTTCTCTCAAGTGAATTCAAAATGAACTATTAAATGAATTCAAAATGAATAATTACTAAACCAGAATGTTTACAAGTTTATTCTCATAGAGGAATTAATGAACTATTGTTGAAATTGCAAATTAATTGTTATCTAATAAATTTTTTTTTGTTACTAAAAATTAAATTGGTTGTCCAGTTATCCAATTCTATTTTGTTTATCTATCACATCACCCACCAATTATGGCACTGGTTCATGAGAATCTCATGTTATCTGAGCTACGTCTGACATAGCTAGACCAAGGCCAGTCAGGTTGTAGTAAGACAGAACTCTAATGGCGCTGTTTGGAAAACCAAACATATAAATGTTTAGATGTTCCCAGTCTCTATTATACTACATCCTCTGATGAGCAGGAAATATTGTTGTAGGTGCCATTAACATCTGCATTAGGAATGTCAATTGATAGTTCCTTCCTACAGCATGCTCATCAGAAAATTGTTACAACTGAGGTAATAAAAAGGTTGTATGGCGGTCCGGTTACATTTGGCGTCCAACTGTGAGGCTTTACCTGGATAAACTATTTTTAGTTCTCCGGTTACATTTGTCTTTCAACTGTGAGATTTTATTCAGCTAGCATAACCATAGGCACTTATTACATTGCCACCTTACTGTGAAGTCCGATCTAGCTAACCTACTAATAAGCATAAGCAGATCACGATTCTGTGATATGAACAGTGCATATGATGTGGTGATGTAAGTTGTTCAGGAAGGATAAAGAAATAAAAGTTTAAAAGAAAGGCAAAACGAAAATGAATGGCATAATGAATGAAATGGGCATTTCAAAGAAGATGGAGTAGGGTCATGGTGTGGATGGAGAGAGAAGCTTATTAAGGTTGAATTTAAAAAGATACCATTAACTAAAAAAAAAAAAAAACATTGATGAAAACCAGATCAAAATCAAGAAAAATGATGAATATAGAAAGCATGGAGGATCTTCCTGAGAAAGAAGATAAGCAAGAAGCTAAAGCAGATGAGGAATCAGAGAAAACAAGGGAGACGTCTACATTAACCCAGTTATTGGAAATTATAAAAGCAGACCATAAACAAAGAGAAGAAGATAACAAAAAAAGAGATAAGCAAAGAGAAGAAGATATCAAACAGAGAGAAGAAGATAACAAAAAAAGAGACAAACAAAGAGAAGAAGATATCAAACAGAGAGAAGAAGATAAAAAACAAATTATGGAAGCAGTGGAAACACAGAATGAAAAGTTCAACCAGTTAATGAAAAAAATAACTCAGTCTAAAAAATTGGATGAGGAGGAAACTTTGGAATTTCCAACCAAAGATATTTTAAAGGAATCACAAATTGAATATCCTATAACTGATGAAGCAAAATTTGAGATTGTTAAAAAGGAAGAAATTGAAATTACAAAGAGTGATCTTGAAATTGTCAGTCTACCTTCAGGAAAACTTCTGATCGTGGAACATACCTCTAAAATTGAAAATAAAGAAACAGTATATGCAGAAGCTGAGAATGAAATTGTATCAAATACAGTAAAAGAGTTTCAAATGGATGAAAATGAATCTAATAAAGCAAAATTAAAATCTTCTGATCTTCAAGAAGATGAAAAACGTGAAAATGAACATAATCAAAATATAACAAAGGAACTGTCCAATATAGAAGAAAATGTTTCAGAAAAATTGTCTGATATAGGCTATGAAATAGTAAAGGAGATAGAGAAAGAAACCATAAAATGGAAAGAAAAGTGTGTTAATCCTCACCCATATATAAAAATTATAAACAAAAGCTTAATAAACTCAAATCAAAAATTGAGTACAGAAAAAGAATATATAAAGACAGTTATTAAAAATATAGTTGCTTACGCAGGAAAAGACACCAAAAAGGAATCTGAAAACTCAGGATTTATCAGTGTGAAAGAAATTAAACAACAAGAAACCTTTGCAAATACCAAAAAAATAATTACTATGGCAGAAGAACCATTTAAAAGGAAACTTTTATGTAAAAACGAGATACCACCATGGAAGAGGAGTAGGAGAAAATTCACAGATGGTGTTCATGGTCCATATCGGACGCGTATAATTAGAAGATCAAACAGTAACAAGGATCTCCAAAGAGAATACAGAAGTGAAGAAGCAAGACACCACAGTAATGTTGAACATGATAAATTTTCAACAAAGAGACAATCCAGAAGTATGTTACCTCATAATACAAAAGAGAATTATTGGAGAACTGACCATGATCCTCAGTTCCCCAAACCAGGTTGCAGTTATGATTCAGAATAAAATAGAGATAGCTGATGGAAAAAGTTTGTGAGTGTGATGTAGTGATGCATGAACTTGTGTTTTTTATGTTGAGATGGTGGATGATTGAGCAGAGCTGCTTGGATGCATTGTGTTATGATGCTCCGAAGTATATGCTCGGCACTATCCAGACCTGGATGTTGTGCTTCAAGAGTAGTCCAGCAGTGCGTATATATAGGTCTCATGGATAGGCCTTGGTCTCATGGATAGACCAAATGATAGCCCCTAAGACTCACCGAAGCTGAGCAGGGTTGGCTGAGTGCCAAATTGATTTTTTTTCTCTGGCTCCTACTCTTGATTGGATGATGCTTCTAGGTACAAGAGAGGTAGTGCTTAAAAATGAGATATTTTCTCGTGACGTCATGAGGCGGTGTGTGCTGGTGGTTTGTGCTTGGCCGTCTACTTATCCTGGCATTGGAGGCTATGGTTCATGTATTCACTTTTCCAGCTCATCTTACCCATTCATCAGCATATCTAAGACCAGTACTGAGAAATAATGTGTATAGTATATGGAATGAAATCGTACTTCCAGGCGATTTCATCCCAAAAATTGGTGAGGGGTAATGAAACAGGAATGCTGTTCCTCATATAAATATTGAAAAGATCCCCCCCCATTCAAAAATGTCTAGCGTGATTCAGTCTAATTGGAAACACAGTAAAGTTGTGATTCGTTAAAAATGGAAAATAAAATCATATTTTTGATTTTTAGTATTGATGGATTTAAATAAAATGTTATATCGTCTTATTTTATTTTTTTTTATCTGTCTCAATAAAAAAAAAAAAAAAATTAATTATCCAATCATTAAAAAGAAAGAAAAAGATACTTGAGTTAAACTGAGGCAGTATTCAAATTAGACACGTCGTTGAAGAAAGAAGAAATTTTTTTTTCTCTCTATCGTCTTACACAGAGGGCTTTAACAAAACGTGAAAATAAAAATAAAAAGTTTTACTAGAGAAATTATAATGAAACTGGAATAAATTAAGAGCTTCACTCTCTCCACGCTGTGCCATGACCTTCCATTAATAAAATAACCCGCCTTCGTTTGAATAAAGTGGACCGTAAAACTGGAAGGTAATTTTTATAAAATACTAAAACATAATAATCAAATATTACAAAGTGAATTTTCGAACTAATTGCGTAGAATTTGTTCAATAAATATTAAGACATCTTTATTATATTTTTATGTTTGACCGAATTATAAATATTTAACTGCTTTTAAACTCATTGTAATGTAATAAAGTTTATGTGTGAGGATATGCTTCTACATTTGGCTAAAATATAAATGCCTCAATTATCAAATGATAAGATACTCTATAAATCATAAATACTTATCTGCTTCTAAATTTACTATAATGTCACAAAGATTATGTGTAAAAATATACTTCCATACTTGGCTAGAGTATGAATGTTTTAATTATCAAATGATAAGATAACGAAATGTTATATAAATCATAAATGTTTAATTACTACCAAAATTTTTCCCATAAAAGAATTAATGAACTATCATTGAATTAGGATATTCATAATTTTCTTCTCTCAAGTGAAGTCAAAATGAACTATTAAATGGATTCGGAATGAATTATTGTTAAATCAGAATAATCCCAAGCTTTTTCCCATAAAAGAATTAATGAACTATCATTGAATTAGGATATTCATAATTTTCTTCTCTCAAGTGAAGTCAAAATGAACTATTAAATGAATTCGGAATGAATTATTGTTAAATCAGAATAATCCCAAGCTTTTTCCCATAAAAGAATTAATGAACTATTATTGAATTAGGATATTCATAATTTTCTTCTCTCAAGTGAATTCAAAATGAACTATTAAATGAATTCAAAATGAATAATTACTAAACCAGAATGTTTACAAGTTTATTCTCATAGAGGAATTAATGAACTATTGTTGAAATTGCAAATTAATTGTTATCTAATAAATTTTTTTTGTTACTAAAAATTAAATTGGTTGTCCAGTTATCCAATTCTATTTTGTTTATCTATCACATCACCCACCAATTATGGCACTGGTTCATGAGAATCTCATGTTATCTGAGCTACGTCTGACATAGCTAGACCAAGGCCAGTCAGGTTGTAGTAAGACAGAACTCTAATGGCGCTGTTTGGAAAACCAAACATATAAATGTTTAGATGTTCCCAGTCTCTATTATACTACATCCTCTGATGAGCAGGAAATATTGTTGTAGGTGCCATTAACATCTGCATTAGGAATGTCAATTGATAGTTCCTTCCTACAGCATGCTCATCAGAAAATTGTTACAACTGAGATAATAAAAAGGTTGTATGGTGGTCCGGTTACAATATATATGTTCCATTGAAAAAATACAAAAATATATTAAATAGAGAATTGCAAAGAAAAAAATTGAAAGAAGCTGTTCACATAATAATGGTGAATAATCCCATAAGTCAACCTAATGTCAGAATACATAATATCTGGAAGTTACTAAGTAGACTTGTCCTTAAGAAAAAGTGAAGAAATCTGCAAGTCCTTATCAAATAAATATATAAAACTTCTACTGACTATTTCTTTTGGCAAAATAGTTCAGTTGGTTAAATCATTATCTTAAATTTTATATTCATGAATCTAAAAGTCCAGTTCAATTCCCATGCTAGTACTGTCACTAGTCAAGACAGAAATACTCAAAGAAGAGAGGAGAAAAATATCACATGAAATAATGTGTTATATACTAACCTACGAGCTAGTATTAACAGGTGAATGTATTTGGAAAGTTTAAATAAACTTTGAAACTTTCTTAAGATATTCAATATTTAAAAGTGGATAATGAAAATAGTTCAACATATTGCATTTAATGACAGAATTTAACATTTTAATAAAGCTATCAGAGAAGTTATCTTCTTGATAAAATTTTTTTAGTTTTTTTTTTAACGTTTGTAAATTTTTAGTTGTCTAAAAAATTGTATATTGATTAAAATAAGCCAAATCCTCCAAATTCAAAATTGTAATGAATAACATAAGTATTTTATATTTTAAATTTATATGACCCTACACTATTATTCTAATGATATATTAGACATTTAAATCAGGACTCTTTTAATTAAACTTTGGAAATATATTTACATTAGCTTAGATTTCTCGCCAAACTCCTTTTTGATGCTTTCACACAATAATCATGACATATGAATGATCCTTAAACTATACACACTTTCATATATAATTAATCTAAAATCCACTACTTTGTTACTTTCAATACCAATCAAATGCCGATTAATTGCAATATTTGAATGCTCAATGAATTATGCTTTTTGAATTTTCTCTTGTCATTTCTCATCTCACAAATTATTTTGAATTTTTTAGGTGTAAAGGCATATACTTTCTCCTTATTTTGGAGAAATATGGAAGTAGATGTGAAGGATGTTTGAATTGTATAATAAAATTAATTGCACTGATTAATTTTAAAGCCTAACTTATAAACCACAGTACTTTGGTTTGCACAATATTTAGATGATTCAATATCAACAGGTTATTTAAATATTGTTAAGAAATCAGTTCAAATTTTAAAAAAAAGTAACATCATTTTGGCATATCCTTTTGACTGATTTCATGCCAATGAGCAATTACTCTGATCAGAGTTGTTTATTTTAATATAATATTAAACTTTTTAATGCACCTTATCCATTTAAATTTTAATATTGTTTTTTGGACAGATTGGATATCAACTTATATTTATCTGAAACAGAGGATTTATTGCTAATGTAACCTTTGCACGTGTAATGGTTTAATTAATATTTTATCATGCAATTTTCTGCATAATGGTAATTGTAGGTATAAAAATTGTTTTTTATAAGTGGCACAATTTTCAACAGACCATTTAAATTTTAATTGAGTCTTTAGATCAGAAAGAAAGTGTTTACCAGAAATCATGTACAGATTTTTAATAATCTAATCACAAAATTAAAACATAAATAGTAAATTAAAAACTGTATCACTACTAAAGTTTTATATCTAGAATTATCAATAGTGCCAAAAATACATCATGAAATGTTAATTAAACAGTTAAATGTGAGGTATAAAATTAATTATAAATTCTCTATTCCAGTGGAATATAAGTAGACAGGCTTTAAAACAGTTTTACATAAAAATGCTAACCTTAGAAAGTATAAATAAAAAAAAATTGAGATTTATGTGGCTGAGCCATATAAAATAAAGCACAATAAATATGATATAACATGCATTAAAATTTACATATATCATTTACAACCTTCTTATACATTTAACAATACTATCTTTAACATCAAAACATTATTCTTACAGCTGTCATACAATCATCATCAGAGATCTTTATAATCCTATTTTGGTTTTTGGAGATAGGATTATAAGATCTCTGATGATGATGGCAGAATAGTTGAAACTATAATAGTAAAATTTTGGTGTAAAAATAGTATTGTTAAGTGTATAAGAAGGTTAGAAATTGTATGATATGTAAATATAGAAATTAATACATAAGAAAAGGAAGAAGAAGAACAAAATTGTATTAAAAATTTAACAGAAATTATATTAAAATAAATAAAACAAACCAATGTAGTATTTATTTGTTATCATTATCTTGTATATCCTAACATTAGTAAATCAATGGAATAATATATAAGGATGATATTAGAATAATTATAAAAAAATTTAAGTTTGAAATACTTATTCAATAATATTAAAAACAACCTATTTATTTAAATGCTTATTTTATCAAATGTTTTGAAAAAGACTGTTTTTGAGTAATTGGAAAAACCAGAATAAATTTAGTTCTAAAATAACTAGCATAAATATTTTTGTAATACACTGAACAAATGTCATGAGATAGAAATGGGACATACCTTTAGGCTAAAAAGGTCAAAATAACTTGCAGGAAAAAAAATGACAAAGAGAGATCATATAGACAATGATTCATTGCATATTCAAAAAGTGAAATGAATAATATTGAAATTTGCAAGTACTGGAATTTGAATATTAATTGCTTATAAAATTTGTACATATAGTTTAATAGTGAAAGTATACTTGACAAAAAAATAAGCTTTTCAAAATATACCTTTAATGTTTAAATAAAAGTTCTGACTTAAATGATTTAAACACTCATATATATATATATATATATATATATATATATATATATAAACTTCCATTTTACCATACATTCTTAAAACATATAAATAAAAATATTTGTAATAAATTAAAAATCATTGATTAATCTTTCTGGATTAGAGTTAATTTCTAAATATCTATATAAATCATTGTATTTTTAACTAACTAACTAAACATTGTAGCTTTATGATATATCAATATTTCAAATCTACATTTCTTTTCAGAAAGTTACTACTAATTTACTTTCTAATGTTGATAAAACATGTATGTTATAAATAGCTATTGGCTGATAATGCTTAGTAGTTATAACATGTGCTATTAGAAATACAAAATTGATTTGTTACAAGTATTTTTAAATGTTAATAATGGCATTGAATGAACAATGATATGATGGATCATTATTAAAGTTATATTTAAGCTTTTTATTTAATGATATAGCATAAAATATTATTAAATTCAAACTCAATCTATATATAAGTCAAAAATAAGATTATATGATAATTTTATGCCTATTTATTTATGTTAGCCATATAATTTTTTTTCAACTCATTTTTTCTTTACTGTGGAAGTTAATATAAAAGTTATAATAGTTAATATTTCTGATTTAGTTGTTTTGAACTAAAAGCACATTCTCTAGCCAAATGAAAATCAAAGATTTTAAATATAACAAGGTAATAAAGTATTGTTATGCATTTAAAAAAATATTTACTTTGACAAATTACTAGGAAAAGAAAAAAATATTTTATATGGATAAATATTTTCACATTCAAAAAAATAGTGAACCCCATTTGCACACCCTTATGTTCCAACATTACATCTTTGTACTTAAACTGTCTTGTTTATATATATATATATATATATATATATATATATATATATATATATATATATATATATATATATATATATATATATATATATATATATATATATATATATATATATATATAAGAAATATAAAGTTAATAATAATATTTTTTCCATGCATTGTGTTGTTATTTTATGTAAAACTGAAAACATAAATACAAGTGTACATTAGATGATGGAATTACTTTACAAAAACAATATATAAGAAAATTAACATTTCCTTTTTATTGATATGTGTTACTAAAGCTATTGGGGTATTTTTTAAATGACTTAACATTTTTTAGATTTTTTATTAGACTATCAAGACTTTTCAAAAGAGACTTTTACCATTATAATATTTATTTAAATATGCTTATTTTCATAACTTATTTCTATAATTTTAGGCTGAAATATTATTTGGAAAATGTCATTGGAAACTCACATATGTTTCCATTACTTTTACATGTGCATAATTTCTTTATTTTACTTTTACATGAATAAAGACTAGCTTATAGATAACTTGGGATGAGGGACTGATATATTTTTCCTTCTAAATAAATGCAGCAGTAAGTTAAACAAATTTTATTAATATTTCTCTTTTTCATAAAAGATTATAATTTAGAGTTATAATGCAATTATACACTTATATGCTGTTTCTATTATTTTCCTTTTTATTTCAATAAATAGGAAAGGTCCACTATACAGGAAAGATTAAAAATTATAATTGCTCTAACTGCTTAATACTGCTTTTGACCGGGGCAGTCATATTCATAACACAAAGATGGTATATAGGAGAACAAACATGTAGATTAATTAATATGCAAGTCTGTAAATTTAGACATACCACTTTTGTGATAATACAACACATGATATTTTTTTATTTATCACATGGCTGCTATTTGCAATAAACCTCATCATTTTATATTTTCTGTGTCAATCATTAGATTCAATGCAAACATCTTTAATATGAAGTGGATTGAAATTGTGACCTGACTCAATTTTATGTTCTAAAAATACTGATTTAATAATGATAATCTGTTTTAGCACCCACACACACACACACACACATATATATATATATATATATATATATATATTCTTGTGCTGTACTAATATAGTGGGAATTTGGTGTGGGACTCACCATAGTAAATTGCATTGCAAATGGGTTCATTGCAATTAATATTGTAGATTATTTGGTAAGCCTCATCTGGAGATAACTTATCTTTGGCATTATTAAATAATTTATTAAGATTAGGAGGGAGCCTAAAATTAATGTTAAGTCCTTCTGGGCAAATTGTTTTTAATTTTAATGATGCATCTGGTATAAAAAGGAGGGTAATCCATACATTATTATTATTGTTGTTTAATGGTCTGGTATTTGTTATGGTTTAGAATTTTTTAAGAGCTTTAGTTAGACAATTGTGATCATACTCTATCTTAAATTAGATCTCACATGTAGTTTTTAATGTTATATATCCTGCCTGTCTCAGCCAGTTAATTTGTGTGAGATGAGCATCTGTGAATGAGGGTAAACATTCTTACAATCTAATAACATTAAATGCTTAAAGGAGGCTAAGAGGAATAAATTTGTACTTTTGTCAAATGAAGATTATGAAACAAAAATTATTGAACAAATTAGAAAGTTGGAATTTAAACACCTGGTAACATATAATTTAAAAAGAGCAAAAAATAAATTCATTGGGTCTATTTTAAGGAAATATCAAAATAAAGAACTCAATAAATTTGAGATATATAAGAACTCATCCTACAACTTGTCCCCTCTCCCCCTGGAATCTTCACAAATGTAAAGATTCATAAAGCAAATCACCTCCTCAGTCTATTAATAGATTTTGGGGGTGCTTATTTCTATAAAACAGGGTAAATAATAGCTAAATGAATGATTGATCATGTAGGATTCGGTGAATTTACTAGAAAATTTTTATTTTGTCACACACAGCTGTTAAATTCTGAAATATTTAACCTCCAGTATAAGCTTGCCTTATTAGATATAGTGGATTTATATGGTTCCATCTCAATGTTTGCAATCCATAGCCATAATTCACACACATTAGTCAAATCAGGCTTAGATATTAACAAGACCAATTTTATTATAGATGCCCTTAGATGCATAGATACTAATATTACAGCTATGTTCAATGGCAGTTTTTACACAATGGAAGACAGGTGGCCCTGAAAATGTCACTAAGTGATATGGTTTATAGCATTGTACTAAACAAATTTGAGAAGGCAGTCTATATAAGACATTTTGCCACAGCTCCTCACATCTATATATATATATATATATATATATATATATATATATATATATATATATATATATATATATATATATATATATATATATTATTCATTGACAATGTCCTGATTTATGCTAAAGATATAACTCACAAAATATGGGATGAGCTGAGTCAGCTATCCTCTTTGGTCTGGATAATAGATCATGAAGATGAATCAAAAAGAATACAATTTTTGGATATGTACATCATCACTCCAAGCAGAAATAAACTATAGAACAATCATCAAACCCATCAATGTTCATGGTGCTATTCAGTCTTATTTACATATTTTTACCTCACACAAATTAGCTGGCTTTAATTGTTTCCTTCACAGCAATTGTTTCCTTTACAGAAACCAAAAGCTATGCAAGTTTGAGGCAGATAGAAGATATAACATTGAAAACTATATCAAAAATTTAATTAAGATAGGGTATAATCACAATTGTTTAACTAAAGCTTTTAAAAAATTCTATCCTGCAACAATACCAGGCCATTGAACCACAATAATACTAATGCATGGATTAGACTCTCTTTTATACCAGATGCATCATGAAAGTTAAAAACAATTTGCTCAGAAGAATTCAACATTAATTTTAGGACTCCTCCTTACCTCCATGATGAGACTCTCCAAATAATCCACAAAATTAAATGCAATGAAGCCACTTACAATGCAATTTACTATGGCAAGGGCCATGCCAACAGCACTATTAGATTAGTGCAGCACAAGTTTATATATAAATATGCTAAAACAGATTCTAATCTAAAATCAGTATTTTTAGAGTGTGAGATTGAATAGGTCACAATTTCAATCTGCTTTACATTAAAGTTGTTTGCACTGAGCATAATTATCAAAATAATGAACCTTTCCTATTTATTGACTTACAAATGAATAAAAAAAGAAATAAAACCTATGAAGTCACTTTCCTTTTCATAAATTTTCTTTTGAAAGTATCTGTTTCACACATGACAAATTTTATAGGAATGTTCTTTCTAGAACAAAAATAAGGATAGGTTCCTTCCTTGAGAGTAAAATTCTTTTATGGATCTTGGTCCACTCAGCACTGCATTTTAGGTATTTCTGGTACTATTAGTGAAATAACCTAGCAAGTTTCAACAAGTTTTAATATAAAATATTCATTTAGATATTTTTTTTTTTTTAGACAACTTTCTTTAACACTATTTCATTTTTTATTTAAAAGTAAAATATCATAACATTTTTTTTTTCAAGAAAAATCATAATATATTAATCAATAACAACTCTTGATTATTCAGTTAATTAATCATATAATAATTGTAATTTAATTATTTTATTATATATTAAGGATAAGAAAAACATGTTTAGTAAAAAACATTTTCTTTAAGTAAGTGATTTTTTTTTCAATTTATTGGAAATTAAATAATTATGAAATTAATATTATTACTTAATTTTGTAATTTATAAAATAACTGGAGATTTATAATTCATTGAACTATTGTGTGTGCAGACACATAAATAATCTATCTTCTCACAAAAAATCTGCGCAAATTAAGATTGTAAGTTATAAGTAAGAGAAGAAAAGAAAATAATTGTTTTTTGTCAATTAAACTATTATTTGGTTAATATATGATGTTGTTATGATAACATATTTAATGTATATATGGGCGTGTGTATGACTATTATTTATTTGAGGATCTATTTTTTTAATAAAAAAAATAGACAATATGACATGAATTTTCCGATATAATTTCTCTAGATAAAATGTCATCTATAATGTAACAAGTAAATAACGAATTACAAAAGACAATGAAAATGGAAAATGTATGATCTATTAATAGCATTAGTATTTGCCTCACCCATATTAAGACAAAAGTGAAATCACTTTTATCTTAATACTCTAATTGATATAAAAGATAAGAACTAGTAATTGCATTAGTAAGACAAATTGAAATCACTTTGATATAAAAGATAAGTCAAAAAAAGAAACAAAGCAGTTCCTTCTTCACCTTAATGTGGTTTAAATAAATACTATCACTATAACTATGTGATTTTATCTTGATTGGCAGCTTTAATTGGTTGTTGCCTATTACACTGTTGTTGAAATTTTATCTAGTTAAATTACTGGAAAAATAAAACCTATCATATTTTAATGTTTTTATCTATAAATCCATGAAAACCATTAAATTAATATGTTTACATTTAAATATTGAGGGAAATTTCTATGTAATATTCTTGATAATATTTTAGTTATGATATAACCTGACAACAATGAATTAAAACGGAAAATTCAAGCTGAAACCATATGATCTAGTAATAAAAAAAGTATTTATCTGCATTATTTAAGTCCAAAGTGAATTACTTTTAATAAATAGTCTGAGCTATTATAAGAATAAAATGAGTTAAAAGTTGAAGTACAACAACTTTTATTAGTTTCATAATTAAATAAGTATTTTGTATAGAGTTAGTTAAGAAATTTAAATTTTTTATGGACTTACAGATGTATATATTAATATTTAATAGCTAATGTATTAAACTACTAGCAATCCACTTTTTATTAATGACAGATAAATATTATTATTATTATTATTATTATTATTATTATTATTATTATTATTATTATTATTATTATTACTACTACTACTACTACCACTATCATTATTATTATTATTACTATTACTATTACTACTACTACTACTACTACTACTACTACTACTACTACTACTACTACAACTACCACTACCACTAATATTATTATTATTATTATTATTATTATTATTATTATTATTATTATTATTATTATTACTATTACTATTACTACAACTACTACTACTACTATTACCACTACCACTACCACTATTATTATTATTATTATTATTATTATTATTATTATTATTACTATTACTACTACTACTACCACTATCACTACCACTATTATTATTATTATTACTATTACTATTACTACTACTACTACTACTACTACTACTAGTACTACTACTACTACTACCACTACCACTATTATTATTATTATTACTATTACTTATTACTATTACTACTACTACTACTACTACTACTACTACTACTACTACTACTACTACTACTACTACCACTACCACTATTATTATTATTATTATTATTATTATTACTGCTACTGATGCTACTACTACTACTACTACTACTACTATTGTGGTTTCAGATTGATTTTCCAATTCAATTATTGTTGCCTGATAATATCGTAGCTGAAATCTTATGTAGATTATTACACAGAAAAATTTCCATTATGTAGTAATGTTGAAATATATGGCTGTGAAAGGCAGTATAACTGAGTATATAATTTAAGGATATACTTTAAAAATCCCAGCATACATTCAATGGTGTAGCATTTTATTCATGGTTATTATAATTGTAACATTTCTATATTAAATAACACTTAATAAGTGACAATTTATTTATTTGATATTTTTGATTTTTTGATACTATGTGTGTTCTTTTTGTAAAATATATTATTATTCTTTGATTTTTTTTGTTTCTTTCTTCACAAAACTACTTTAACAATTCCTGGCTTAAATCCATGTTCTCATATATATTGTGACCATCTGAATGGGCATAAGGGATTAAGATACTTTGTATCTGCATTAAATAGTTATATTGTATAAAAAAAAAATGAAATAGCCTTAGAATTTTAAAATTTTTGCTGGAGATTGTTTAAAGCTTAAATATGGATTGCTTATGCAGTTTATTGACCACTTGATAAGTATTTATTAGTATTATTGTGGTTAATGAGGTATTTAATGTAAGGAAAGGGGGTTGTTTATTAATGGAATTGATACATCTTGTTGGAAAGATGCAAAGTTATTTTATATTATTGTAGTATTAGTTGAATGATTTCAAAATCCTTTATTTATTAATGCTTATCCTTTTGTCGATTATTAATAGCCATTTCAATTATATTTACTTAAGATAGTTTAATATTTAGGTTGCAGTGCATATGTATGCATGTATGGCTTTGTATTATGTTTCATTTCATTTTCATCTTTAATAGCAGCAAACAATAGTACATTCACAATAAAAGCATTTAAACTACAGTAGTTATTTTAAATAATTAACAAATATATATTTCTTTCCAATAATTAATAGATAGTTAAATCAATGGATTATTTTATAAACTGAATAAATTATTAATCATTTTTATTTGATAGTTAATTAATATTCATTTTTCTTTCAGGTTTGTAAAAGCTATTTATTTTATTATTATTATTTTGTCATTTAGTTCTGAAAATCAAAGCGATTTTTTTTTTTTAAAAGATTTGTTTTTGCATATGTAATTAGTTAGTTAGCAAGATGCGTGGGAGTAACCTGGTGAAAGGCAAATGAACTTTGCTAAAAAGAGTTTTTGAACAAAGATTTCCAGTGTAAGATTTGCTTTTTATAATGTAATTGTAGACAGTAAACAGTGGTTCATGTATTGTAAAAATAAAAGCCAGTTACTGAAGTCAAATTGATTTTAAAAAGACTTTAGAGAAAAACTTCCAAAGGAGCTTAAGAACTTTATTATGGAAAAAAATTAATTAAACATGCAATTCTAAGGTTTTAAAAAAGGTACGTCAGTTTGATTAGCTCTCTTCGATTTAAACATTTCTGAATTAATCCCTTTATAACTATTACTCTTTTAAAAATGTGTGTTAATAACATCCAGTCTATATTATTTCATTTAATTGCCATTTTAAATAAGAGTGGTTTACATAAATATTATTGTTGTATCATTAAGCAACGTATTTTTTTTTTTTTGATATATATGGAAAACACATGCAGAACTGTTCTATAGAATATATTTTAATTTCTCACTATTTTTCATGTAGTGTTCTTTGTGAAGATTATACATAGATGTGAGGATATGTCTATTTTGATAGATCATATTATGTTTAAGTTCATAATAAGGAGATAACAGTATTCATTTATTTGATATTTCTGGAACTAATGCGCATTTTTAAATTAAGCAAATAAAATGTAAGCTACTTCTGTTTAAATTGAATAGTAGGACAGAAATGCTGGTAATTTTTGTTCTCTTCAATAAGGACGGAATATGAAACAAAGCATTATTAATTATGGAATTACTAAGGACAATTTAAAGTATTATTAAATGCTATTCAGAAAAATACTAAGGATAATCGCATATTTAATCCAGAACTGCACGGAAAATGTCTTATATTTTCAGTATAATAAGGAGAAATTAACTGTTTGCGTGTGATTTGGTACCTCGAATGGATATGCTATGAACACTGAAAGGTGCTGGGCATATTTAAGTTATGCTTATATATATATATATTAAGTTATACTGCAAAAGTTTATTTTAGTTTAAAATTTGGTTTGGAATGTGTCCCATATTATTTCATAAACTCGGAGCAGAGCTTTGCAAATGAACTTTTATTTTAAGTTACAAAACTAATAACTTTTGTGTCTTTTTTCATTTTTTATTGCTTGTCATAACTAATGTATATGATAGATAGATAGGTTTTATTTATTATCATCTTCATGTATAATCTGTGTTATTTTGATTTTCAAGACCGTCTCCGGAGCGTACTCAAATGAGGAGTAAGCCAATAAAAATTGATTGTGTTCAAATAGGTCTTATTGTTTCCTCATAAGGATGAAAGAAATATTTTTTTTTCTTATATATTATTAGAAAGGTTTACATTTATTTGGTATACTTTATTATCTCAAAGTGAAAATTTTGTTCTTTGTTTAAATCAACGAACTTATAATAGAAATAGTTTGTTAGATATAAAAAGAGTTCGTAATAATTAGAACCGTTAAATTTAAAAAAAAAAAGTAACCTAAAGTTTATTAAATTAAAAGTTATGCCTTAATGCAATATTTAATTATCGTATTACCTGCTTAGTGTGTAATTTAGAGTTAATATTATATATACTTTTTATTCGCGGGTGTGTGTTGTTTTGCATAATTATGATATTTGTTTGATAGAATTCAATTTGTGAATATTTTATGCATAAATTTCGTACGTTGTCGTATTCTTCTGAGTTGAACAGATTGATATATTATCTGTATGTATTTATCTGCCAGCGTGTATTTATGATGTTCGATATTTAGATAAGCTATGAGAATAGAAAGAAATTTGATTGTGTTATAATGTCTGCAGGAATAAAAGATCTTGCTTATTTAGTATATGTTAATAATTTTCTATGAGCAGAGCCTTGTTTATTTTATATGCGTATGATTGATGATATTTTTTTGAAGTGATGTGGCCCTGGTGACGAGAATTAAAATCCCCACCAATAATGTATTTAGAAGTAGAGGAGTTATTGTTAAATATGATTAAATGATGTTTAGGAAGTTATGTGACGTTTTTCTAGGATTCTTAGTAATGAATTATTGTAGAAGTGTTCGGTAAGAGTTATCTGCTCCTCATGTAGATTCCCTTTATAACGTATAGTATGTAAAATCATGAAAATATAGCTTTGTGTTAATTAATATGTGGCTAGATAAATTGTTAGATTAACTCTTGATGTAGTATTAGTGTCATATTTATTGATGAATTACGACATTGTTCGAAATAAAATAATTATATGATATTTTCTTAATGAATGGAGAGTTTTTTTTTAAAAAAAAATTGTTTTATATTATTGCTGCTTGAACGTACACACACACGCGTAATATAAATAATATCGCGTATATAAAGTATAGAATTATCAAAATTAAAATGAGACATAAATGCTTTTGAAATATACTACATTCATTTAATAGAAGTATAAAGTATTAAGATTAAAACCGGAAATAAATATTTTAAAATACAGTGTATTTATTTAAATAAAAGTTATCAATCATCAACTCATCAGAATAAACATGATTTTGTTACTATGAATGAAAGATATACGTAATTGAAAGTGATTATTAGTCAATTATAGAAAGTTGCTTTGCTGAAAGCCAAATATAAATGATTTGATTTATTTTGTTAATCAACAGTAATATCCTCTCGAAAGTATCTATATATTTTTTTTGTGCTAATAATATAATATGTCATTTATCCATGGTCATATAGATGAAACATGCAAGCAAAGTATGTGTTCAAAGTCGGGATATTTAAGTTTTATTATTAATTTGTTTAGATAGTAGGGATAATCCCAAACTGATGCTAAAAAATTTATTTAATAATTTAAAAGCCTGTAAAACAAAGAACCCATTTGAAAATATTATGTTAGACCAAATTTATTTTATTTGTTATAATAAATGATTTGTTTAGTTATTTAAATCTTAAAAGATGTGTCCCGAGTTATTCTTGTGTACATTCGTATTTCCATTTCCACATCTCCACATTTCATAAATCTATTATAAAACAGATATATTATTTTAGAGTTATAATATTAAATTTGCTAGTGTCTGACAATATTGTTTTTCTTAATCCAAACATTATAGAAGAACATTTGCCACTTGATAAACGTATTAGAAAGGTTGCCAAGTCAGTATATTTGTGAGATGATGATATGAGATTAAAATACCCTATCTCTGTCATTATCTTATTATCGAAACACAGTAAAATATTTAGTCAATTTGTTTCACTATATTTTATCATACTTTATAATTATAATTTATGGGCCAATATAGTTTATTTAATTCAACTGTGTTTGTTAAATTCCCTGAGATCTTATTATTTATTTCTTAATTGGCATTTAAAGTAGATGTTTAGATTATAATATGCCAAGTCATAGGATTGTTAAGAGTATAATTATAGCAAGCTGATATATGTTATACTTGGATAATGGAGGAAATTAAGTTTAAAGTATATTTTAATAGACTGTACTAAGTAAGCATTTTGATTCTTTATCATACAATAAATTAACAAAGGAATTTACATTATATTGAATAGTTTATAATATTTCTTCTTTTATTCATTTATTATCATATATCTTATGAACTGCCTATAGCCTCCCACTGAGCTGAGCTGAACATAAACTTAAATATAGAGTCTCAGTAATAATTTTATTATATCTTTTGTTATATTGTTCTATTCATTAATAGAACTGGCGCCTGGGCATTTCGCTCATGTAATGTATATGAGTGGTGTTGGAAGTGCAGGTTATAATATATATATATATATATATATATATATATATAATACAAAATACTGATACATTTGTAAAATTATTTTTTTGCTTTTCAGTACATAATTGGATGGTTTATCATTCTCATCAAATTCATATGAATCTCCATAGAATATATGAGGGCAATTTAATTGACTACATCAAAGTATATATGACATTCAATCAACACATCTTTCCAACTTTATTTTTTGTTCTATTAATTAATATGTTCAACATCATAGCTGTCATAAACCAATATTATATATATATTCAATTGTTTAGTTTTGAGAATAAAATATAAGCACTGAGGTCTGAACAAGAGCATCTCCAGTGCTCAAGAAAGGTAAAATGTTGGTTTATCAATAACTAAATATTATATAATGAGTATGCCAATATCCCCACCCTCAGACCAGTTTCTAGCTCTGGCTTTCATCAGTGAGGCACTATGATATTCAAGCATTAGATTTAGAATACTGGGTCAAGCCCAGCACTTTATCTAATGTTTAACTATTAAGTAAAAAATCTGAAATTTTCAGACATCCAAATGCCTTCAAATTCAGCTACCTAACTTAAATAGCCATGGGACTGAACTGCGTTCAGATATGGTGCATCTGAACTTTGACAAGTCCCATATGGCTATTTAAATTAGATAGCTGGATTTGAAGGCATATGAATGTCTGAAATTTTCAGATTCTCTACTTAATAGTTAAACATTAGATAAAGTGCTAGGCTTGATCATGTATTTTTAATTTAATGCTTGAATATCCTAGCACCTCACTGATGAAATCTGGAGCTAGAAAGGGATATTTTGAAAAACTTGTTAAGAGCTATTGACATGCTCATTATATAACATTTGTAATACAAGTTTATTAAATTAAGTCATATAGTATATGACTTTATTGTTATTGCTCTTAATGCTTTGGTGATTTTATATTGCTAAAGCTATTAATATAAGGTGTATACGAACTTAGTTCAACCTCACATGGCTATGTAAGTTAAATAGCTGGATTTGAAGACATGTTTATCTGAAAATTTCAGATTTTCTACATAATAGATAAACATTAGATAAAGTGCTGGGTGTGACCTGGTATTTTAAATGTAATGCTTGAATATCATAGCCCCTCACTGATGAAAGTGAGAGCTAATATAGGGATATTCTGAAAAACCAATTAAGAGCTATTGTCATGCTCATTGTA
This sequence comes from Epiperipatus broadwayi, assembly GCA_028023455.1. NCBI lineage: Eukaryota > Metazoa > Onychophora > Udeonychophora > Euonychophora > Peripatidae > Epiperipatus > Epiperipatus broadwayi. Next base: position 3,509,802 of record JAQFVV010006289.1, read on the forward strand.
TAACATTTGTAATACAACTTATTATATTAAGTTATATGGTATATGACTTGATTTTTTAACAATTATTGCTATTTTTCTTAAGGCTTTGTTGATTTTATATTGCTAAAGCTATTAATATATGGTATATCTGAACTTAGTTTAGTCCCATATGACTGTTTAAGTTATATAGCTGGGTTTGAAGACATATGGATGTTTGAAAATTCCAAATTTTCTACTTAATAGTTAAACATTAGATAAAGAACTGGCTGTGACCTGATATTTAAATCTAACCCTTGAATATTGTAGCACCTCACTGATGAAAACCAGAGCCAGAAACTTGTCAGAGGATAGGGATATTCTGAAAAGTTATTTAGGAGGTATTGACATGCTCATTATAAACATGTGTAATACAAGCTTATTAAATTAAGTCACATGATATATGACTTGATTTCCTTGCAATTATTGTTATTTCTCTTAAGGCTTTCATTATTTTATATTGTTAAAGCTATTAATATAAGGTATATCTGAGCTTAGTTTAGTCCCATATGGCTATTGAAGTTAGATAGCTAGATTTTGGATTTTAAGACATATAGATATCTGAAAATATCAGATTTTCTATTTAATAGTTAAACATTAGATAAAGTGCTGGGAATGACCTGGTATTTTACATCTAATGCTTGAATATCACAGTGTCTCACTGATAAAAGCCAGAGCTAGAGCAGCCTGAGAATAGGGGATATTCTAAAAAGCTTGTTAATTATATACCATTTGTAATATAAGCTTATTAAATTAAGTCATGTGATATATGACCTGATTTCTTTGCAATTATTGTTATTGCTCTTAAGGCTTTGGTGATTTTATATTGCTAGATCTATTAATATATGGTGTGGCTTTTAAAGACATATGGATGTCTGGAAATTTCAGATTTTCTACTTAACAGTTAAACATTATATAAAGTGCTGGTATTGGCCTGGTATTTTAAATCTAATGCTTGAATATCCTAGCACCTCACTGACAAAATCCAGAGCTAAAAACCAGTCTAAGGATAGAGATATTCTGCTAAGTTTGTTAAGAGTTATTGACACACTCATTATATAACATTTGTAATACAAGCTTATTAAATTAAGTCACATGATATATTACTTGATTTTCTTGCAATAATTAAATATTGTTTGTGATACAGAATCTTTTTTTTCTTTTTTTTTTGCGGTTTAATTTCTCTTTTTCTTTAACATCTTCAACCAATTAGATTAGCAGAAGGCTAGTGATCATGAGTCTCTTTAATTATAAACACAGCGATTCTATCTTCAATCATGTTTTTTTACTTGTTTTATTTTCCAACTGTTTATTCTTCATTTTCCTATTTCTCATTGTTTTTTATTTCTTTTGGAGTTATATTGACAATACCTATTTATAAGAGATGCTATTAAAGAAAATATATGTATGTAACAAATTAATTTGTCTATATTTTAATAAAAAATGATCTTATTTAAAGAAAAAAAAATATTTAAAAGTTTACCATAATGATAGAATATTTTTAGACAAAATGAATGACAAAGATATTGAATTACTAAAAATATCAAAAAATAGGATAAACATAAATTCTCTAAAATGTAAAACTATATACAAAATGATTAATATTAAATAAATGCTCCCAAAAAAAGTCACATGGACTCAAATTATCACAATGATTTTTCAGAGCAAATTATTTATGCAATTCCTGTTATATCACCTATTGTAAGTTTGAATAAACAACACATTAGACAGACATGCTGATTAAATTTCTATTCATAATTATCCTATCTATATCCAGATTAGTTTCTGGATTATATTCATCAATAAGGTATTTTGAATATGGATTTAGTGCACTTCTAATTTTTTAGATCTAATGCACTTTGATCCTGCAGTCACCTAAACAACTTTTTTCTATTATCAATGTAGTAAAAATGGTTTGCTTCAAAAAAGCATTGTATGAGTTTTGGATATATTTTTGGTTTTTTACCATGTGTAAAGTTTATTAGAGAATATTTGGAGTCTATATAACTACACAAGTAAGTTGGCTTGGATTCAAAGCAAAAGAAAAAAAAATGGATCTGAATGAAAGGCGCTACTAAAATATATAGTACACGATCGAAGTTCAAAATTCCTTACTGACAAAAGTCATTAATCAGAAAATAGTTTATGAATTTGGATTGGGCAGCACTTTACTCTCTGATGATTACTCACTCTTATAATAGATAGCAGAATTGAAACTGTATAATAAATAGCTTGCTTTTGAAAATAAAATGAAAAATAAAATAATTAAAATTAGGCAAGGTTTATTTAGAGAAATATATGTAAAAAAATGATAAAAAAATTAGTGTAGAAAGTTGATAAACATATATACATGATTAGAGATAAGAAGCTGATATTTGTAAAGTATACTTTGTGATTATTAGCTCAAAAGTACCCCCTCCCCAGCATTGGTTTAACTTTTGTAATACAGGATGAGAACTTTCAAGAGATTAAAATTCTAGTTAGAAATGCTTAATATTGTAAAGAACAATAATTTTCAAATATTGAAGTTTAATTTTTTTGTTAGAGAGATGATGGTAAGAGTTTTAAACAGAAAATTAATTAATGATGAGAATTTAATTTTTTAAATCTGAGTAGTTTGGAATTAAATATAATGGGGTTTAATTGTTTATTTATATTTGTGAAAAGAAATAATTAAAGATTAATCTTAAATTACCAATCTTGGAAAGATATTGAGAAAGTAAACTAGATGAATATTTCTATACACAAAACAGGTTTATTATATCTGTGTTGATGCATAGTTTTGTAGATAAAAAAAGGATTGTTTTTTTTTTTTTTTTTTGATCAGGACTCTCTATATAAACAGCTATGAGTATCCTGAAAGTAGAACCGTTTATAGTCATATTGTCTCGTAAAAGAGATCAGCTGCTATATGTACTTGTAAGACTATTTGCCAAATAAAATATTTTGGAGTAAATCTAGGTTGGCATCTATATAGTTGACAGGAGTGTTACAAATGCATTTTTTATTAAAAAACTTAAAAGAAAATAATTAAAACGAGTAATTTTTCAATACTTCTTTAAGAAATTTTCTTTAATGTGAAATTATAAATCAAAATTCAGAACTAAGAAAATAATATATTTGTAGTGAAGTCTTCATTACACTATTCGCGTGCAAAGACGGGACTGGTTTCTACTTTTAACACCTTGTGGAGGGTGTAATCATAAGCATATGATCAAAGACGTGTGAAAAAATCTATAAACCTCAATAGGCACATTTGACACTGAACTAGAACTTATTAGCTGGCCAAGATTATGATCTCTTACACATATCTTTATCATTTTTCAGCATGTACAGATAGTCACTTATTACCGTTTAATTGGGGAGTGTCGAACTTACGGCCTGCACACATTTCACACTTATCAATTGAAACTAACAAATTTGATACTTATCAACTAAACTGTAATAATCAGTTACCTATATATACCTACTGAACAATGATAAATATATGTGTAAGAGCTTGTGATTTGGGCCATCTAATAAGTGCTGGATCATCATGAAATGTGCATCTTGGAGATTGTACATCTTTTTCATGTCTTTGGTCATATGGTTATGATTACACCTCTCTACAAGGTATTAAAAGAGGCTAGAACTCAGTGCTTATCTTGCATGATATTGGTATAGTAAAAATTATACTATAGAAATATTATTTATTAAGTAGACAATCTCTAGACTAATGAATGGCTAATAAACACTATTAATAAGGAAATAACTCACCTTTTCTGATTAACCTAATTCTGCTATATTTTTAAAATTAAAATATGACTAATAGGAGTTCAATACATAAAAGTAATAAATAAGAAATGATGTTTTAATATTCTCATAAGCATTTTTTTAGCTAATTAAGAAGAAATTGATAGTTACATTCATAGCAGATGTATTATAATATGTATACAAATGATTTCAATATATAACTGTATCATATTCTCCTTTTATATCCAGCATCTTGGTAACATATTTACTGATTATATACAAGGATTGACCCTAGTAAAAATCTTTGTTTTTGTTTTAAACAGGATTAGAAATTTTTTCAGGTAACTAGCTCATATTAAATCCTGCAAGAATCAAATGGGGATTAAAGTATATTTGAACCATTACTCATGATATCAAAAAATCTGCTGAACATTTTCTGTTTTTCATCCTCTCATATGGAGACCTGGTAGGAAAACCTTTGCTTTCCACTAAGCTATTTTAAGACTTTTATTTTTTACTTGCACATACACATGAACACATATATTAGATAACCATGTTTTTATTATATTCAACATGAAGATATAAGTCCTATAGTTATGAGGTTTAATATTTTTATTGATTATACTAACCACAACTTTATCTTTCATGATTCAAGTACAATTACATGAATAAATTTTAAACATTATAATAAATCAAATGCATCAATGCATAATTAAATCACTAGATAATCTTAAAATTAAAAATTTACAACTGATGATTTCCATGCCAAGGCAGATTTGACAAGGGAAACGATATAAAACAACAAACATATATGTCATTTACATTTCCACATGGCTTCAGATACATATTATTTTATCAAAAGAGATTTTTAAATTTCTTTTTCCCTATTAATTTCAAGAAAACCAAACTTAGCTTATTCAAACAAAATATGTTCTGAATTTTTTTTAAGAATATTTAATCTTAAACTTTCAGATACATATTTAATCTCAAACTATACTGATCTATATATAATTTCTTTAAAAGCAAAAAATAATATAAACATCTTTAGGAATCCTATTTCAATCTTTCTTTTATATTATTTAATAAATTATTTACAATAACATCTTTTACCACATTATTTTTTTTACTAAATATATTAAGATTCCTTCTTAAAATCTTCTAAGAAGGCAAATCATTTATCATATTATTGTGTATATTAAACCATAATGGCATAAAATTAATTTCAATGACATCATTCCTGTTCTGCTTTGTTCTCAATTAAACCTAATTTAAATTATTTGTATGGGAATTTTATCCTATCATTCATTACTTTTTTAAGGACCAATTAATTAAAAACATGAAAACTTATATTTCAATAAAATATAAAACTATACATATATAATAAATAAGAATTTACTCTTAATATTAAAACATAACCATATATATATATTTGAAGAATAAATTTTGTAATACTCTGAAATATTTAGATAATGGATACCATTGATCATAGTATTCAAAGTTATTACAAAATGTATTGATAATTTTTCAAAAATATTTTAAATGTTACATCATACATATAATTATAAACAATATTCAAAATAAAATATTTGTTTGATACTGTTTAGACTTAAAGGAAAATTTCTGACACACCCTCTCAATAGTTGAAACAGACATATTTATCTAAAGTTTAGATTATCAAGATAACAGAATGAATCTATGATAAATTTGCATTATAAATAATTGCTTAATGTCATAATAAATTTGAAGACTATTGTGCAAGTGAAAAATGTTTGTTCCTATATACTTATTAAATGTAGTAGTACTTGATTTTTTAGAATGTGAAATTCATGATAGAAATGTGGTAGAATACTTTTTAACCTGCAACTATATATATATATACATCTTTTACCAACTATTACATTAGCTAGTTATATCTCTTATTTAGATAATACTTCTAGTTACAATTTGTAATTATATATTGGACTATTTTCATAATTTAGAATTGTTTATTAAACATCCTTAAAAATTTGATGTTTTATTTAAACTTTTTGAATAGATCCATTTGTTAGTAATAACACATATGTTAATATATTAAATGATGTGTCGAGTCATATAACTCTTTTCTCTTCAGATATTTCTGGTCTATCCAGTATCACAAGTAACATGAAAATTGAACTTGGGACTTTTAGATTTATGAATACTAAAGTTAAGGTGACATAGTCCAGTTGGCTAGAAATTAATCTTAAATTCAATATTCATGAATTTAAAGTCCTAAATTTGATTCTCATGGTTATATTGTCACATGTCAGGTTAGTAACATCTGAAAAAAAAAGAAGAATATTACTTTAAAATGTTATGTTATGTAACCTAAGTGTTATTACTAACATTTTAATGTCTTTGGAAATGTTTAAATAAAATTGGAAATTTTAAAAAATATTTAAAAATTTATTCATGAAAATAATCTAGCATGTAATTATAAATAACAAGCTATCATTACAAACTTTCAGACAAACAACTGTTACTGTTATATATTCATATACTTTTAATATGGCAGTGCAAAAAGTTATATTAATTTTCACTTTATTATGGTCTTTCTTGATATAAAGAATTATGCCCTTTACACTAAATTATAGTCTTTTTTGGTATAAATATTATATTGTCATGGAATTATTAATAACTTATTTAGGGATGAATCATAAAATCAAATCGCCAAGTACTAATAATATTACATTGGTTAAAGTTGGTTATTACTATCTTGATATTTTATTAGTGGCTTTTCATGCAGCTATGTCATAGGACACCTGTTACTTTTGAAAAGCATAATAGTGGGAAATATATATTTGATGTAGCAAAAATATTTTCCCAATAGCATCTTAATATGAAGTAGTGAACAAAAAAAATAATAACGGGACCTCCATTGCTGAGTAGAGATGGTTTTAATGATTTATTTCAACTAAAAATATCTTGACATGTTTGCCATTCAATAAAAAATGACTTTATAAATATGATATGATGAATTACTTTAAAATCTTCTAAGTAAAATCAGTGATTTTCAAGATTTTATTCAATTTAGATTCAAATCAGATAATAGGAATGAAAAGCACCTTTATTGTTAAAAAAAAGGTTGCCTTGACAACAGTTTGAGATTGTTGATTATTATCTATATTAGGAGTATCTAAGTGTCGACTGGTTTGTAATGGTTATATATATATAATTAAAATCGAACCTTTGTTATTAATCATGAAAAATAATTTTTATTTTTATTTTGATAAATTTAAATAAGAAAATACATTTGAAGCATTCACCTAATATATAAATCTGGAAATTTCCAGTCGGAAGATTTACATATATACAATGAAGCATTTATTGTACGTTGACAATAGTTAAAATTTACATTTCATTTCCTTTAAAATATATACATTTTATTATTATTTTCCATTACCATTTTTACTGTGAGAATTGTCATGAGAATATCTTGGTTTGAAAAACAAATTTGCTTCACAAAATATTGATATACTTTGACATGATTTGAATATGTAAATTAAATTTTTGAACATCGAAAAAGCTATGTTCACATTTTTTTACATTTTTAAAAATATTAATATATATAAATAATTGCATAATATTACACTCATATAATAATAATAAAGAACATTTGATAGTAAATTTATATTTCTCTTGAAAAAAAAAGATTATTATTTATATAATAATTGATTTTTTTAGAAATAAATAATATTGGAAGCCATATATTATATATGTCTGCAAAAAAGTTTACTATTAAATAAATGTAAAAACTTATTATTTTTTGATAATTTAAAAAAAGCAAGAGAGGTAAATTTCTATTGACAGTCCATGCCATCTTCTAGTTCCCAGATGTTACTATTATTTTTATAGTAACTGAATGTGGAAGGGCTATTCCTCGATAACATAAATCATTCTGGTGATTTTACTGATTTTTATTGCTGTGTATGAAATTGGCACCATCTGTTTTAATGTGCCCCCCCCCTTCAGATTTCTTATTTTTGAATGAGACATTGGTTGAGTTATCTTCAATGCAGGATGTTACTATGTTGAATTTATTACTTGTTTTTTATACTATAATCTTCAAAAAGGAATCCTATCCCCAATCCCTAGCAGTTTATGAAGACATCTTTTAAAAAAAGCAGCTGGTGATCAGACTCAGAGATAGTAGTAATTACTGTTTCCAAACTAGATTGCATTATTTTCAAGAAGAACTGTGTGATCTGAAGTATTACCAATTTTTCTGAGATCAGAGGGAAAGATAAAAAATGATTTGAATTGTGGACAGCTTTATTATAAGAGCATAAATATTGACAATGAAAACAAAATAAAACTGTAAGTAAGAAAGATAAAAGATCAACATTATAAAGATATCTAAGACAGAGGAGCAATAGGAATTTTCATTCAATGAAATAAAATCTTTTCATTCTATTGTTAAATTGAAGAACTTTTCCATAATTTATAACAATGTGTTTAAGCTGTGACAATATTTTAAACTGATGTGAAAAATACTAGGTGCCAACATATCTTCAGAAAAGGGCATAATGATCCTCGGAGAACTTTTAAAAAATACTAATAAATATGAAGAACAGAGATCACCTCCTTGTGCCAGAGCATCTCTTTGTAGACACATGGGCACAGATTACCATATCTGATGATGAGACAACATCTCAGACTACTGCACTAAATAATATGATGACAATGCCACCCAGATTGGTTGCAAAGTTTTGAATTTTTACATGAAACTATTGTAATCAGCAAATGTAGCTACCTGACATTGTAAATTTTTTCTTAATAAAAAAATACTAATACTTCAATCAAAAATATCTGAAATATAAAAGTTTAGTGAGTAAATTTGAATAGTGAAGTAGATGTAAGCTAACAGATATAGAATTGTGAAAATTGTAGAGCAAGTTAATTATATTATAATATATATATATATATATATATATATATTATACTTGCTCTACAATTTCTCAATATATATATATATATATATATATATATTTTGAGAAAAATTCTTAAAAAAAAAAATGAATTTGAGAAAATCCAAATGAAAGGGCAACAGAGTTGATTATATTTTGACCACTAAAAAAATAAATAATTATTGACGAGTGGAATGTATTAATGATGAGTAAAACTATATTAACCATGAATAATTAAGAGCCACTGAATTTAAGCTTTAACTTATGAACAGATTTGTACCAGCAAGCTTAAAGATATTTCAGACTTGGGTAAAGAACAATGTAAAAATAATAGATACTCTACTAAAATCACTAAATAAATTTATGGACAGAAAGCAATTTGATAGTAAATATAACATGGAGATAAGATACTCCATACTGAAAAAAAAATGAAAATAATTGTAAATAAGGCATTTACAAAAATTTAATATAAGACATTCTGCAAAATGAAGTGAAAAATTTTGTGATAATAAAATCTATAGAAATTATTTTCTCAAATGATAGATTGATCATTAAAAACGAAAAAGTGTGAGTTAATGCATTTTCTTTTTTTAACGAAAAGCAGATAAAGAAATAAATTTTTTTTGGTAAAACTATATCTCAGATGTCTAAGTGATAAGAATATACCAAATAACTGAAGAAATGTAGTGATAGTGGTAACAGAAAAGTGAAAAAGTATTAAAAAATTCAGATTTAGAGAAGAACACAGTACTACTACTACTACTACTACTACTACTACTACTACTACTACTACTACTACTACTACTACTACTACTACTACTATTATTATTATTATTATTATTATTATTATTATTATTATTATTATTATTATTATTATTATTTAAGAAAATCATATTTAAAATTCAGAACTATTAGTCTTTTATCAGTTCTATACACAATTTTTTCTAAATTCATTACAAATTATTTTAAGAAAATTTAAAAAACTATATTAATCAAATGAATAAACTGAATTTAAAAGTGCTAATAGCTTAGTCTAAATAGTTAAAAAAAATTTAAAGAGAATCATTGAGTATGAACTATAATTTTACAAAGTCTTTGTACATTTTGAAAGATGATTATTCTATAAAAATCTCTGCTGTGATAAAAGTTTCAATATATATATATATATATATATATATATATCTATATATTTGTAACGTATATAAATAAACGTTACAATATATATATATATTGTAACAAAATTAAAGGTAGATCAAAGATCCAGTGTAACAAAATGAGATCTGGTCTATTAAAGAATAAAAAAAATTCAAGTATTGTAAAAATCTCAAATATTCCACTATCAATAATTATAAGCAAATTATCAATAACAACTATTATAACTCAGGTATATGGAAATCACGTGAGGTGAGTACACTAGTAATTCAATAAAATATAACTCAGGTATACAGACAGTAGATCTTAATCACTTTCATTTCTTGGTTTGATGTTAAGTGCATGTTTAAACAAATACTAAGTGAATATGGTCTAGCAGGGCGCCACTAGATTACTTGAATCTAGACACAGTTATATCTAATAACCTTTTCACATGTACTGGGTTTGAATCCCCTTTTGGTACTTTATTTCTAATAAAATGGGAGATTTTTCTTTTTGAGCCATATCACTATACGCACTAATATTTAGGTAAAAGTAAAACATCTTTAAACCAAAGTGGAGTATTTTAGACATAAATCATTTCTCAGATCTTAACATAACAAACATGTTTCAATATTTTTATAAGTTTACTAGCTCAGATTATATATAACTAATTTAGGATGGCAATTCACTCATCCTTGCATGAAATAGATGATGGGATGTGGTTATAATAATACTAAGAAATCACTAAATATTATGAAATTAATATTTATTTATGGCCTTTAAACATTTAAACAGCTCATTAATTAAAACGTTGATGACGATGATGATGATGATGATAATAATAATAACGATAATGACAAGGGTTTCAACTACAGCTCTAGGACTAAGCCTAAACATAAAACTAATTTTTATAAAGAAATTCATAATTATTGCTTAATTTTAGCATATTTACTTATATCTTAAATAACTAATATTCAACCACTGATGATGATGAATGATCACACTTAACAAAGACTACACTTAATGAAATATATATGCCTCGTTTAATAAAACAAACTAATATTTATTACTGCATTTCTAACATATACATAAAAATTTCTAGAGAAACATGAAAATTGACATGAATAATAATAATGATAATAATTGATTATATAACAATCCTCAGATTAATTTCAAGTTCTTCCCCCTTTCCCTTCAAATGTATATTGTATTAAGTTGGATGTCACATTGACCATGATTTTCACTCCATGAGAAAAGTATTTCAAGAAAAAAAAATATCCGCTCATTAGCACACATACTTTATAAATCTAACATGTAAGTAGAATGTTAAAAAAAAATGTTAATAGAAATTAGAAAAATCAAGTTCTTAGAAAAGAGTTTTAAATCATTATCTCCCCCTCCCTTCTAAGCGCTGAAATCTATACTTTCTCAAGACAAAATAATTTAATATTTTAACACCACCTATTATTTCACATTCACTCACAATTATACACATATAAAATATTACTATGTATGTGCATGTTTTATCCCCAAAATAATAATAATATATTAGTTAAAACTAAAATCATAATACCATAAAAAAATTATTTTACACATTAATATTTCATAACTGTAAAATTAATAAACAAATAAATTTTGATACATTCAAAATCATTTATGTAGTTCAAAGCTATTATTATTAAGACATTCTTGGTTTCCATCGATCTGAATTGTCTTTAAAAGTTCTTTAAATAAAATATGTCACTTTATTACTAAATTTTTATTAATACTCTGATTTCATAAAGAAAATAGATATAAAAGTCATATTACCGATCCAAGGGTTCACTTGTCTTGTATACTGTCTATACTTGGCAGCAACAATTTCCGTGTTCTTTGGAACAATCACTTTCTTGAAGTATATAATTATTTGATGATGAGGATCCTATTGAGGTTATTTGCTTTAGTGGATAATTTGGAAATCATTATATCAATTTTTCTTCTCTTCCTGTCAAGCATTATTCTTTTAGTGAATGAAATACAGCAGTTGTTTTCACGTTATAAATTTCCTGGATTTAAACTCAGTTGTTGGAACAATTAATTGGACTTGATGATTAATATTTATCGGTAGATTAATTCATCTTTCATCGAATGCAGGTGAATGCTTTCTTCCTTCTATTAAAAACATCTTATTTCTCTGGTCAGTTGAAAGGTGTAGAATATTATTTTAGACAAAACATCTTTTCTTTCCTATATGATGTGCAGCTTCCCAGATGGTCAGGCAAAGATGGGACATACATATAATTTTTCTAGCCAGTCATTTCTTATATTTTCAACATTCAATTTAATAGTCTAATAATCTGAATCATAATCACAATAATAATTCAACTGATTTTTTCCAGACAGCTTTTTATATCCAATTTTTTAGCTAACTTAACCAATCAGAGATAGCGTCACTTGCTATTTTTGGACAAATTCATTTTAATTAGATCTCTAATTTATTTTCAACTAAATTATTTTTCAACTGAAAAGTTTAATCCTTTTTCCAGACACTTTTGTTTTAAAAAAAAAATAGACTTAATCCTTTTTTTTTCTTACACCTAGGTAACATTTCAAATTTTTGAGCTTCCTTCTTTAGATCTTAAGATAAGACAATTTCAAAATTAGAGTTCCCACCCAGCTTAAGCTCCCAAAGTGACAAACAATCATTTACAAAAACAAAATTGCTACAAAAATAGATATCTGATTCAACAGATTTCCTCTTTTAACATAAAATTGTACAAAAAAAATAATTTGACAGATTTAACCCTTCCTTTTCTTTCAATATTTAATAAATGTAAATTTCTGTATGTAATGTACACACATACTTCATTATTTCAAATCATTCATAAACTAACATTAAATAATATAATTGCTAGCTTAGTAATTATAACCCTATTATTTAATTAAATCTGTAACTTTTAAATCCCAATTACAATTATAGAAAAGCAAAATAGAAGTATAGAATAAGATATTAGAATTGATCAAGCATAGGTTAGTTTTAAAGAAAGTTAAAGTGTTTAATATTTGAAATATAAAACAATTAAATAACTTACACATACACTGCTTATACGTATGCATTATAACTTTGCTTTTTAACAGAAAATTTAAATATTAAATGTGTGTACTGCTCTTTTTGAGATTTATTAACACACAAACAAGTAAAGCATATAATTGCTGTCCCACTCTCTTTCTGTCTAAAGCGTTTAAAATTTTGATCTGGTAGGGTTTGAACTTGGATGCCCTACAGCTTCTTTTATGGTTATATAAAAATGTGATGATGATTTTTGGTTTTACATTTTCTACATGCACATTACTATAAATTTAGCTAATGACTAAATTGTAATGGCACAATATATATATTATAACTCTGTGATGGTTGTACCAAAACCTAAATTGATATTAAAAATATATAACACTGATGACCATATATATATATATATATATATATATATATATATATATATTGTAACTGGCACACATGCCATTACATTATTTATTTTAAAAATTAGACATTGAAAAGTTCCAAATAAAAACTTTTGTAAGAAATAAAAATTGAAAGTTAAAAGTCATGTAAATGTTATATATATAAAATCGCACAGATGAAAAAATTATTAAAAAAAAATTTTATTAAAGAAAGAAAAGTTTTAAAACTAAATATTAAGAAAAAAAAACAACTAAAAAGATTTAGAGATAAAAATATATCTTTAAGTTTGTACAATAAATTAATTAATGCTATTGTAAAATGGAAATGATTATTTTAATTAGTTAAAAGTAAGCTAGCTCTTGGGCATTGCAAAATGTATAAGTAAAGGTCAGATAGGAGAGAAAAAAAACAATAGAAACTAATAGCCAATAAAAGAAATCCCTCAGGAAATGGACCTCAATGAAAAGACCATCACCATCATCATGATGTAATGTCCACTGAATCCAAAATTGTAATATAAAAGAAAAAGCTTGGAAATAAATTTTAGTGAGTGAAGAAAGAGCTGGGAAGAGGTCAGAGATGTGAAAGCAGAGGTGTGCTAGAATTGAAGGAGAAGGGATTGGAAATATGCACTCTTCAATCCCTTCTTCAATTCTAGCACACCTCTGCCTTCACATCTCTGACCTCTTCCCACCTTTTTCTTCACTCACTAAAATTTATTTCCAAGCTATATTGAGGACCACAGGACATCGGGGAAATTAATGCTGGCTCCAAATTGCAGCAACTGTTAAGCATGGATTTTTAAAACAGTAAGAACTCTAACTAATGAACTTTAATTCCAAAAAAAAAAGAAACTTTTTCCAGTATGTTAAAACTGTAAGAACATTAGTTAATTAATGAACATTAAGTATAAACTTTCCCAGTATTTAAATTATTGCAATAGAAATTCCTATCTGATCAAACTTAATCAGTTATTAATAATTATTTTATTGAATGTATTATTATTTTTTTGTAAATCATTTCCATTAATTTATTTTTTTTGTTCTTTTAAGTTTTTATTATGATTTTTTTTCTTTTAAACTTAAGTCGGGCATGAATGGCTGCATAGATTTATGAAGTTAAATTAGTTTAATTAAGGGAGGGTAAATTTTAGGTTATTTGTTTTGTAGTTGAATTGGGTCAATGGATTGGATATATTGGTGTAATTAGTAAATGTGGTATGAAGTCTGCTATGTGCAGGATCACCTTATACACTGCACTTGGGTGAAATAAGTCTTTCTTATTGACCATCGGAGACAGACAGTATTCCCTGCTCCTTGGATCATCCCTTTGCCTATGGAATGGAATAGTAAGACGAAAAACACATTCCCTTCCTATGGAATTTTTTTATTGTTCTTCTCTCCAGACAGATGTAACATTCCTGTACTGGACAAGAGACAATTTCTTCAATTATAACCATGCTGTTCAGATGTAAATTCCTGACAGTATGGTATTTGTGCTGTCATATTCATGCTACATTGAATACATTGATATATCAGGTGGATTGACATTGGTTTAACTGCGAACTTTTGGCCTAAGGTTAAATAAGGGATAGAATTTTTTTTTTAAATGCAATCTATGTAGTCTATTCATACTCAACATTTTAATAAAATATTAAACTCATCTGTGCGAACTTAAAAGTTAAATCATAAATTTAAAATCCAAAATAAAAGATTTATCAAAATAATTCTAAACTATATATGTTTAATGAATGTTTGCTTGTGTTATTACTGGCAGTGGCTTCTTTTATTTTTTTTTAATAATGAAAATATTTTTTGGATAATAATTCATATTTTATAAATCACAGTGTCTCCATAAGGTAGTGGCATTGGGCTGACAGTCAAAATAAAACCATATATATGTAAAGTTAGATTTTAACAGTGCGTATCTGCCTACTCTATAAATTTTCTAGGTTCAAGCAGCCTAGTGGTGCTCTGTAGTGCAGATATGGTGAGACTGCAACTTCCAGTTTTTCTCCGAACATTATAATATATATATATATATATATTGTAACGAGCATAGACGTTCGTTACATTGTTTTGTTTTTTTTTTTAAATTTATTAAACATGAAAGTAAATTAAAAAGTTCGCATTTAAAAATTTTCTTTAAGAATTAAAAATTGAAATTAAATATCATCTTAAACTCTTATATATTAATTAAATCGCACAGATAATGAAAAATTATTAAAATAAAACTTTATTAAAGAAAAAGTATTTTAAAACTAAATTTTAAAAAGATTTGGAGATGAAATTATATCTTTAAATTTATCTTTAAATATATTTTTGATTTGGAAAACAGGTTAATTAATCAGAAATGGAAATGATTGTTAATTAGTTAAATGTAAACCAGCCTTCGGCATTTAAATGTAAAAACACCGGTCAGATAAGAAAACAATAGAAACTGTTAGCAAATAAGAAGAAATCCCTATGGAATCGGACCGCAGCGAAAGGACCATCGCATCGGTGACGTAATGTAAATTCAATCCTTCACATTAATATAAAAGGAAAATTTGGAAATTATTAATCAGTGACTGGAAATTGATTATTACGATGTGACTATATGTAGTAGTACGGAGTTGGAGGGGTTGACAGACGCACGGTCAATTCTTTCAGCTGTTAAAGAAGGGAGAAATGAACTATCGTTTCCTACATTGAGGACCAACTAAATTAAAAAACCTCCGAATGAATAAATAAAACAACGGCTAAATGGATACCAATTTTAGGACGGCGTGGGAATTTACGTTCATGGCAAGCAACGGATAAAGTTGGACGTTTTAAAAATCGTAAGAACTTATATATTCACTTGAAACAATAAGAACTCTAAATTTTAAAACTTTTTAGTAAATAATGCAATAGAATCCTATCTGACCAAACTAAATTCTTCATTAATAATGTTATTTGATGTATTTTTTTTCTTATTTATTTTGTAAAATCATTTCCATTTATTTATTTTTTTGTTCTTTAAGTTTTATTATGATTGTTGTTTTCCGTTAAATTAATTATAAAAATGTTAAACTTAAGTCGGGCGTGAATGGCTGTATAGATTTGTAAAGTTATATTAGGGGAGGGTAATCTTAGGTTATTTATGTCGTTGTTAGATTGGGTCAATGGATTGGATATATTGATGTAGTTAGTAGATGTAATCGGAGATTCGCTACTGGCAGAATCGTTTATATATACGCCGCACTCACCCGTTTGCCTATGGAAGGAATTATAAGACGGAGAACGCAGTTCCTTTCTATGGAGTTTTTTTTTTTTTATTGTTCTTCTCGTTAGATAGATGTAATATTCCTATCTGATTGAGAGTCAATGTCTTTCTTAATTCTTTTGGTGCTGCCGTATTTCGTATTACATTGAATACATCGATATATCAGATGGATTGATGACAGTTTGACGGCGAATTTTAGTCTAAGGTTAAATAGGGATAGAATATTTTAATTTCAATGCAAATCTATGTAGTATTCATACTCGATTCTAAATAAAAATGCATTAAACTTAAGTTGTTTATAGACGCTTGCATGGATTGTTTATCGGTTAACTATGTTTTGCGTTTTCATATTTGATCAAAATATATAGACATTCGATAAATAATGATACCTTACGGTGAGTATCTAAAATGTATTTATTCGGATGTCTTTTAAGTTATTGGTGACAATGCAAGTATCTTATGATGAATACTATTGGGTTACGTAGAAATTTCCCTCCGCAATTGTCAGTAATCAATAATTTTGTATTTTGATCGTTTATGTTTCTTTTGAAATGTTTTTGACCATGAAATCTATGTAACCGGTCTATATTCAACATTATAAACAAGCTTTCATAAATTTATATGTGCGAACTTAATTAAAATGTAAAATTAGAATATAATAGTAATTAAATGTAAATTAAAGTCAAAAATCAAAGTTAAAAAATAATGTTAAATGTTAAAATGTAAAACTAATAATAAAATAATTTTAAATCTTATATATATGTGCATAAATAAATGTTTGTATGCTAATTACTGGCAGTGGCTTATTTTATTTATTTTTTAATGTTGAAATCTAATTAGATAAGATATTATATTATTTAATCTCTGCTATTCCACTGAGCTAGTGACATGGGCTAACGACCGGAATCACAATTTAAAAAAAAAAATTTTTTTTTTTGACTTACGTATCTGCCTACTTTATAAATTTTTCTAGGTTCAAATGCCTAGATGGCGCCCCGTAGTGCAGATGACGTTAAGTCACATTCTCCGGATCGTTACAATATATATATGATAACCTTCTCATCCTGTTCTTCCAACACCCCTCTTTTCCTTACCCTACCTTCTCTATTTACCCTCAGCTATACAAGTTCCATAAAAAAACCATCAAGTGTAATAACAATAAAGTATAAGATTCTTTATGGGGCTTGAAACTTACTAAATATTAAAACATCAGATAGACTTTAGGGATGATTACAAGAAAGCAGTTATAACATTGGGAAGTATTTAAAATACACTTCACAATGGCATTGCTACTGAGAAAATTCTACTACTACCATCCTGTTATAACCATTAGGAAAATCCCCACAACAAACAATGACTAACATAATATTTTATTTAAATAATGATTTAGTCTACTTTTCTATGATTTAAGAATCTCAAAATAAGAACATTAATAAAATGATATTACTTAAAATAATTGATGCTATCCTATGGCTATCTCAGAGATCATAATTATTCTAAAATCCAATCTAACAATTAGATTTATAATTAAATAATTGAATAGCAAGAGGGATTTTACTGGGATTCAACCATTTACTAAAAAAAAACATATGTACTATTACAAACCTTGGTTAACCTCCCATTGGAAACTTAAACTAACTACAATAATAAGCCATGTAAATAAACACTCATTACATATTCATTACCTTTCCTTAAATAATTTGATCTACTTTTCCTAAGATTTATTCTCATACTTATGTTAACAACAATTACTCTAGAATAGTTATTTTTTATAATCAAAGCTTCATCACACCATTCTTATCTACCAAGTCTAATTTAATGAAATACATCTCTTAATTAGTTAGAATTTACCCATTGTGATTAACTCCTTTAGAATTACAAACCTTAAAATATATTTGATTTGTAACTTGTACTCTGAAATTATATAATTCTTTTAACTTATGATGTAACATTTATTTCAACTTAGATTACAATATTAGAATGTGACTTTCAAACATAGTAATGATTTCTATTAAATGCTCTCTCTTTTGTAATACTTAATAGTATTTTTCACATCTTCAAAATTGTTATATCTAAATAAATATGAAGGGTTGTTTTTGGTTACAAATACTCTGGTCACCAGGTGATGCTGCAGAATCACTAAGAAGCCTACAAGTGATAAATTTCTATGCAAAAATGACTGAAATCGACAATGGACAAAAAAAAAAGTTGAAATCATCAATGGAAAAAAAAATAAAAATAAAAAATCACTGAATTCATCCATGACCAAAAAAAATAAGGGCTGATATCATCGATAAAAAAATCAAAAAAAAAAAATCACTGATGTCATTGATGGATAAAAAGAAAACACACAAAAAACACTGAAATCATCAATGGACAAAAAAAGTCACAAAACCTTAAATACAGACTAATACATAGTAAGTACTTAAATATAGATCTACCATCTTCCTCTCACATGGAGCATTAAAACAAAAAATGTTGGTAATACAGTACATTTTTTAAAAAGCATTCCTGACTTTTAATACTATAATGACTGAAGAGTATAATAATTAACAGATTAATACTAATTAAATATAGATAATAAAAGTAACTATAAAATACAAAAAACAGAAATTGGTATGTGACTAACAGATATACCCTCTCCCATGGAGCATTAAAACAAAAAATGACAGTAATACAGTACATTTAAAAAAAAAAACATTCCTGATTTTCAACACTATAACAACTGAAGAGTATAATAATTAACAGATTAATATTAATTAAATATAGATAATAAAAGTAGCTATAAAATACAAAAACAGAAATTGGTGTGTGAATAACTGTTATACCCTCCCTCCTTCCGCTCAGAGCATTAAAACGAAAAATGGTGATGACTGAGTACTTTTAAATTTCATCAATATTTAAAAAATAAAATACTATTTCCAAACATGACTGTGCATTATCTAACAACAGATATTATTATTATTTTATTAAGTTCTAAATTGGATTCGTAACATCCAAAAAAATTCAAGTACCACACTCACACAAAAAAACTCGCAAATACTTACAAAAAATAGACATCATGGACAATTTGAAAGTAGGCATAAAAACATTCAAACTTTGAGTCTTTGCATGAAAATTATTTGGAAAAGCTTGTTAAAACATTGCAGATGATTATAAAAATACAGGATGGCTTTAAAGTAGATAAAAGCAAGATTCAAAGTTTGAGGCATCAAAAACATTTGTAACGGTGGAATATTTTTTAAAAGTACATACACAGGTCAAAAGCATCACTCAAAATACATAAATTCTAAAAAAAACTACACACACACACGTATCAAAAACAATTGTAATGATGTTAAAAATCTAAATTTTACATTAAACTCTGTTCCGAATCAATCATAGCATAATTCATATATTTTCAAACAAAGGTAAAACAAAATAACTATAATCATCTCAAGTGAGTTTCATTTAGTTTAGATGAATTTAAATATATAAGATCAAGCAAGACTTAAAAGATTAGATTTAAGAAATTTATTTTTCTCTCAATTATTTGATTTATACTTTCTTTTTTTTTTTTTTTTTTTAGCAAAGACAGTGAATCTTGCTGAGTTATCAATCTTTGAAGGGAGTTCCCAGATTATTTTACCTGAGGTTGATTTTAAAATAGGTTGGCAACCTGTTATTTTTCTCTTAATTCCCCCCCCCCCTTTTTTTTTTTTAAAGCACTAATACAGCAAATTAAAATTTTACAATGATGCCAGTATACTTATGGCTTCTAACATAGCAGAAAATACATTATATCATGGTGCAGTCGATGCCACATGAATTCAACCATGTAAGATTCCAGGTGATGTTGATTGATCCCCCTCTCTTTTGTACTGCACAATTTCACAAACCCCCAAAGTCTCTCTATGTTTTGCATATATACCCCAGTAGAAGGATCGACAAAATTATAACTGTGATTCACTTTGAAATGCTGGTAACCTGCAGCATTCAGTTCATCACTTTTGTAAGCCTTCCAACAGTCAGATTATATGGAGGATCCTGGTGTAATATGTTGTTTAATGGCATCCAGGAGAATAGATGTTGTCCAAGCTGGAATAGAGATCATGAAACATTCTTTTGCTTTTCTGCACAAACCACCAAATACCCATTGTTGTGAAACATTTCTTCCCTGATGGGTTTTAGGTTTTGTAAATAGAGTTTCATCAACTTCTACAATTTTTTTTGGACCTCCAATTTTGCAGAATGGGTGTGGTAGCAGACTTTATTTACAAGCTTCTCTCAAATATTGCTTCTCTGTAATGACAGTGCTCCTGTTAAAATTCAAATCATTTATTCCTGATTGTATGGTCAATTGGTTTTTACTCCACAAATAAATGATTCAGATGGCTGAGACAAATGATAATCTGCAATCCTCAAACCAGGTTCCTTTTCTAAGTGCTATGTGATTTTTACAGTTACTAGTGTTACATTTCCATTGAATCCTTGGGCTCATGTAAAGCCTCATTTGATGGCCATTGATGCACACTTTTTGAGAGACCAGAACATTTTTGCTTTGTAAAAACTCCACTGCCTCATCTTCATTTTGGGGAGATCCCACATTTTCATCATTTTGGCTAAGCAAAGATAAAAACACTATACTTACTTTAATTTCAGCATGGTTTTTTGAAATATTGCCTGAAAGATTTGTGCATGTTTACTATTGTATTCATCTGCATAAAAAGTTCATATTAACACCATCAAAAATAGAAATAATCCCAACAAATTATATTTCTAGCACTCGGAAAATAATTAATAGGTCATAATTAAACTAAGAAGGTATTTCAAAAGACTATTTCAGTTAGCCCAAGCAATTAATATTTTTCATGTGAAAAATCTATTACATCATATTTCTTTCTTAGAAATTTATAGTATAGCACGCTGCATTGTTTTAATGCTCTATCTTTTGTAACCATTTTTTCAACACAATGATTTAGAAAAACGGTGTGGCACTGGTTAACACTTTTGTTGCATTAATTTTAGTTGCATTTTTAGTTGCAATTTTTGAATAATTACATTTTGAAAATAATTGCAAAATTTACCATTATGATTATTTAAGTTCAAATTCGCAATTGAATTTGAGAAAACAACATAAAGCATAGGTAACCATATTACTTACTTTTTTTTATTAATACTAACATTTTCTTAAAATGTACACATATTTTTATTATCAGATATTTATGTTTTTATTTCTTGGTGCATATTTGAGACCAATTAAAAATTTAGATGTTTAAATTGTAGGCATATAGTGAAGCAGTCGGATCTGAGTTCGATCCTAGCTTCATGTTATTTACCCTAATACTAACCTTAAATTTCCGATGCAATGGGGCTTTATACGTTCAATCCACGCTAATTTCCATAATGAATAACTTATTTCAAATGCGTAGTAAAATTAATTAGTTTAGTTTAAAATTGATCAATTCTCTAAATAAATTCATGATAAAATATTCATGAATTTATATATATTAAATTGCGTGGATTGTGCATATATATATTTGTAAATATTAAATATATATAATTGTTCGAAAGTTTCATTGTGTCGGGAATACTTGTTTTTTTCACCTTTAAATAATTTGTAAAGTTTCGTTGATTAAAAGCTACATTCCTTCGATAAGCTTTAAAATTCTTAAAAACAATAGTAAAGTTTTATGAATTGGAAAAAGATAAAGATTCATTTTTCTAATTAAATCATTTTCAGATTTTAAGAATTCATTTTCAATTAGAGAAGGAATTCAAGCTAATTAGTTTGAAAGCCTTATCGAAGGAATGTATTTGAAAACAACTAATTATAAAAAAACACATTGATAATAAAATGAGCGCTAGCCGGAAGGCATCAGTGAACAGTATATATAGCCCTGAAAAGTCAGGAGAGAGAAAAGGCTAGCTTTGTTGTAGAGTAGTGCAGTAAACTCTGTGCATATTAAATTGTATTTCATCATGATAAAGGGCTAGAACATCAGGAATCTGGCTACGGTTCTATGAAGTCCCCAGAAAATCTTCAATAGAGCTGCTGAATCTTTTCCGGACCGATCATGCTGCTAAAATTATGAAAAGCTATTAAAATGCTGTTCCAGTAATCGATCAATGGTGCCTACATTTTCAACAACCTGGAGGTGTAACTTAAGGACTCAGCACGGAAGGGTAATATATTTCTAAATGAACGTTAAACTTTCTGGCCAGTTCGAACTTTATTTTTACACTCCTCCTATTTAAGAGCTCTTTATTCTTTAATGTAAAAATCTTTATAAAATGCTACTATAAATTTATATTGTAATTCTTTCAATCTCTAGTCTTTAAACTTTTTTCTTTTCTTACCTGGCGGTTCATTTAATATATATATTTGTGTGCTTTATTAATGTCGTTTATTTAAAATTATATGCCAATAATCTTTCGACTTGATGAGCTCCTTTGTTCTATTTGCCTCACGCAAATAATATAATATTAATTTCAAATAGTAATTCTCGCCCATTAGAACTAAATTTAAAAGTTCTATTAATCATCGAGTCGAAAGAAAATATTACATGTTTACTATTTTTACATTAGCTAATAATAAATTATTAGCTCCGTTTTTCACCTATGTCCCCAGCTCCTAAGTTACAAGTGTTATATATTCATATAATGTTAAAATGGTATTTTCTTGCTTCACTAATGTTGATTTATTTATCCATATATATATTTAAAATGTTTTTGCAAAAGGGTCGATAAAGGGTTAAATATATTTTAATTCAACTTTTGTTATTTTGTATTAAGATTCAGGAATAGCACGATAATTAGGGCATAATTAATATAGTTTATAAATGTTTTAAAATAGTTCGATAAAAGCTCGTTTGACTTTAATTAATTGGTCAAGTCATCACGTAGAGCATTCTACATGGGTTTTATTTTTCAATGATGACTATCAAGTCATCATCTTCGAACGTTGCTGACGTAAGGCAATCTTCCGCTCCGTTAGGCTGGTCGGTGATCATATTCTCTTATTTAAATTTCTAGAGGAAGAAAGTACTTCCTTTCTTATTCATTAGTCAAAGGGCGTAAGACTTGCCAAATGCAAGCCGCCATAGGACTTCGATCATCGACTAGTGATCATCTTTCAATTTTACTCTCTGCCTCGTAATTCGCCAGCACCGTTGCATCTTTGTTCCGGTAAAACCCGCTCCATGCTCGTAATTCGTGATGAAGTGATTTAAATTAAAGTCGAACAAATTTTCAAATATACTTAGTTAAATCAGTTTTCAAATCAAGATAAAAGTTATGCCTTAAAATTCGTTTTGCTCTTCATGAATAGATTTCCGAATGTGAAAATAAATCTCACATTCCACCGTAATATAATTAGAACAATCATTTCCGTTCTTAATGAATACCTTTATCCGCCTTTATATTTCTCGTTGGGGGCATAGACATAGAATCCCATGTTGTGTAATACTTGTTGGCATATGATAAGGACCACCACTCTTATTATATTTGTAAATTCTCTTAAAGACTAGAGGTAATTAATGCAATCTGTTTTATTGAAACAAAACAAATTATTCTTATTAAATATTTTCTAACATACTTGGTTTCTCAGTTCATCATTCTTTTTATAATTATTTAAATGTTAATACTCGCTGTCTGTGTTGGCAACCCGAACATACATATGATTCGATTTAAAAAGGTATTCAAGGTATTTTAATTCTTAGATATTAGAGTCAGTTCAGGAGTCTCTAGTCCTCACCAACCGTTGAGCTAGTTCTTGGCGCATAGCACTGTGCTGTCGATGACTACTATCTGAGCTGTTGGGTTGGGTTTGAATTCAGTTTTGGTTCAGCTGAGTTTGAATCCGATTTGACTTGCGGTGGTGGTGGGTTTCGACCGGTACAATAGTAATCACCCCAAATATGTATGTGTGCTCAATATACATTCCTATTGCATGAGATTTGTGTTTGTTTTAATATATTATTACCATTATTGCATAGTGAAAAGGTATTCACCATCATCCTGTTTCACCTACTATGTCCCATAGTAGTATCTTATCAAGGTTCAAACCCTCCCAAGTGCATGTATATTATATTCACTTAAATTCATCATAAATAATCTATAGTAAGGTATATTTGCATGTATGTGTGTCTATATATGTCTAGCATACATTAATTGTAATAATTATATGCATATGTTTATATATATACAATATATGTATTGAAACAGTCAGATGTAGTGACTTTCCTGTTTTACCTACTATATTACACAGTAGTATGTTTTTCTGTATTTATCTATGTTTGAGTATGCGTATATTAACTTTAAACCTATCCTGATATTGTTATATTAAATATAGACATGTATGTGCGTATTCATTATTATGTATACAAATGTGAAATGAGTGTCTATGAACATACAAGTTATAATTTGTAAAATTAAATCTAAAGTAAACCTTGTATGTGTAATGGGAACATACATATATATGTGAAAGGCCTAGTAATGTAATAGATTTCAGAACATTACAATTCTTTGAGTTTATTTTAGTATTAAATTATTACAGGATGATGTGTAAATTAATCTTATTTTTACATGTGTTAAGTTATTCAGGAGTTCTAAAGTTTGTTTTTTAAAATCCTTTTGCTGAATCTTGACCATATAAATAGTGCTTTAAAAAAAAGACAGGTAAAAGAAAAAAATTACAGGTTGCAAATTTATTTTAAAATCAATCTCAGTTAAAAAAATCTTGCAACTACCTTCAAAAATTGATAACTCAGCAGGATTCACTGTCTTTGCTAAAAAAAAATTAGTGTTAATCAAATAATTAAGAGAAAAATAAATTGTAAACAAGTTTAAAAATGAGCAGTGTATAAACTAAAATTTTGGCTTTGGCAAAACTTTTCCTTTTTTTTTTACTTTTATTTATTTTTTTATTAAAAGTTATGTGATTTTATGATGTCCATTGTGGGGTAAAAGACAACTATTGCTACTGTTAAGTCCAGATGGGAAAAGAAGACCCACAGAATTGCAACCAAAAATGCAAGTAAAATTAATGCAACAAAACCAGTGCCACAGCATTTTTGCTAAATCATTGTGTTGAAAAAATGGTTACAAAAGATAGGACATTAAAAAAATGCAGCATGCTATACTATAAATTTCTAAGAAAGAAATATGATGTCATAGACTTTTCACATAAAAAATATAATTGCTTGGGCCAACAAATTTAATGAAAATCTAACTGAACTAGTCTTTTGAAATACCTGCTTAGTTTTATTTTGACCTATTAATTATTTTCTGAGTGCTAGAAATACAATTTGTTGGGATTATTTGTATTTTTTGATGGTGTTAATATGGACTTTTTTATGCAGATGAATACAATGGTAAACATGCACAAATCTTTTAGGCAACATTTCAAAAAAACATGCTGAAATTAAAGTTGGTATAGTATTTTTATCTTTGCTTAACCAAAATGATGAAAATGTGGGATCTCCCAAAAATGGACGATGACGCAGGGGAGTTTTTACAAAACAAAAATATTCTGCCCTCTCAAAAAGTGTTTGTCAATGGCCATCAAATGAGGCTTTACATGAGCCCAAGGATGCAATGGAAATGTAACATTAGTGTCTGTCACATAACTCAGCAGGATTCACTGTCGTTGCTAAAAAAAATAGTATAAATCAAATAATTGAGAGAAAAATAAATTTCTTAAATCTAATCTTATATAACTTTAAATTCATCTAAACTAAATGAAACTCACTTGAGATATAAGATTGATTCAGAATGGAGTTTAATGTAAAATTTAGTTATTTAACATTGTTACAATTGTTTTTGATGTGTGTGTGTGTAGTTTTTTAAAATGTATGTTTTTGATCTGTGTGTGTACTTTTAAAAAATATTCTGCCATTACAACTGTTTTTGATGCCTTTTTGTCTACTTAAAAGCTATCCTTTATTTTTATAATCATCTGAAAGCTTCTTCAAATAACTTTCATGCAAAGTCTCAAAGTTTGAATGTTTTTATGCCTACTTTCAACTTGCCCATGATGTCTATTTTTTGTAAGTACTTTTTTTTTTGTAACTATTTGCCTTTTTTTAATGTGTTGTACTTGAATTTTTTTGGATGTTATGAATTCAATTTAGAACTTAATAAAATAATAATAATATCTGTTGGTAGATAATACACAGTCATGTTTGGAAATAGTCTTTAAAGTACTCAGTCATCACCATTTTCCATTTTAATGTTTTGAACAGGAACACCAATTTCTGTTTTTGTATTTTATAGCTACTTTTATTATCTATATTTAATTAGGATTATTCTGTTAATTATTATGCTCTTCAGTCATTATAGTGTTGAAAGTCAGAGAATTTTTTTTAAAAAAATGTATTGTATTACTGCCATTTTTCATTTTAATGCTCCATGGGGAGGTATATCTGTTAGTCACACACCAATTTATGTTTTTGTATTTAATAGCTACTTTTATTATCTATATTTAATTAGTATTAACATATTAATTATTATACTCTTCAGTCATTATAGTATTGAAAGTCAGGAATGTTTTTTAAAATATGTACTGTATTACCACCATTTTTAAATTTTTAATGCTTCATGCAGGAGGGTAGATCTATATTTAAGTATTTACTATGTATTAGTCTGTATTTAATGTTTTGTGATTTTTTTTGTCCATTGATGATTTCAGCATTTTTTTTGTCCACCGATGACTTCAGCAATGATATCATCCTTTTTTTGTCCATCAATGAACTCAGTGATTTTTTTGTCCATCAATGATTTCAGCCATTGTTGCACAGAAATTTATCCCTTCTTGGCTTCTTGGTAGTTCTGCAGTGTCACCTGGTGGCCAAATTACATGTAACCAAACACAACTAGATTATTTATTTTAAACAAGATTTTACAAGAGACATTTTATTTATTCCTGTTTATGAGAAGATTGATAAATTCTTGTAGCCACAATTATTGATAATAATTATAAGTATGCCTGTGGGATTTGATGAAAATATAAAACAGCTCAAAGGATGAGTGAAACTTGTTAAGACAGAAAATTTAAGATACTTCAGCAGAGCAGAGGTTTATGATCTATTATAGCATTAAAGAATGACCTCACACACGCAGAGATCAAAATTACAATATATAGAGCAGTATTGACATCACAGTCACTATATAGACCATCTTTGTATTAATTGATGAGTAATGCTTTATAAAAAAAAGAAATATGGCTAAGATCCTCTAGTCATTTAGAGTGGTTCTTAGATAAACAGATAGAATGTTGCAAAGAGCTGAGCTTTCAGGAATGATCCCAACTCAGTGCATACTATTTCTTAAATAGTGACTTTCAATGTGCCAAGATTTCCTAACATTAAAAAGTATAGATAAAATCTATGGATTTGGAATTCTGAATATCCCATATTAAAAGCACTTGAGTTTGAGACACTGGCAAAAGTCAACAATGCAGAAACAAAAACATCATTAATGATGCTGAACTAATTTTAATGCTTGTATTAAAATGACTCTGACTTTAATGATATTGCTTAAATACTATAGATGTGCTATGCTATACTAACATATTTACATTATTTATTAATTAAGAAAACAAATCTTGAATTTACCCCCTTCTCATTCAAAATATAAAAAAAATTCTAAGCAAAAAATCCCATATGTGTTGCTAGATATATTCAGTCAACATTTCATGAGGGTGAGATTAGATTATGAGTATGAAAGTAAATGGTAATTATTTTATTGAGTCAGCACCAAAAAACTATAATAAATTATTTGCGTGTGTTAACCAATGAGATCGATTTCTATTAGAACAATTAATAAACTCATTTTATTCTACCTGGATTAAATATAACTTTTCAAAAACATATTATATAAAAGACAACTCAAACTGGTGGATATACGTATTTACAATAAATAATGGGTAAGCTATGAAGGAACCCTGATAAAAGAAGAGCAGTTTTATTTTTTAAAAACAAGCAAAATCGCGAAGTTGAGTTTGATTGGCATGTTAATTTTAATTAGGTTAAATAAAAAATATAATTAGTAATCATAAATAATTTTACCACACCAAGGCCTAATATATGTAAAAAATATAAGAGCATGAAATAAATAGACATTTATTAAAGTAAGCATTTAGAGAGTCGTTTACATCATTAATATATATATATATATATATATATATATAAATATGATATATATATATATATATATATATATATATATATATATGAGGAGTCAATGGCATCATACCATGCCCACTGTATGAAAGACAAATATATATATAGACATAATACAAAGGCAGTAGAAAAGTTAATTCTGAGTTTGAGAACTAGTTTGAGATACTAAAAAAAATCTTTGGGTGCAGTGGTTATATTTTAACTTGCAATGTTGTGGGATTCTGACAGGTTGGGTGGTCCTTGTTTGTGCATGGTGATCAATGGATTCCATTGGCATTGGTTAATTTCTTTCATGGCAGGAAGCTTTCCCTAGAGCTTACAATTTCATTTACACTGTGGGAAGTTCATCAGGTGATGGGAGCTAATGTCATTTTGGTGAGGAGATGGTCATAAAGACCAGGGAAAGAGTAATTTTAATTCCTCTATTCAGGTGTCATATTCAAAATTCTTAGTGTCATGGAGTATATTAGTAGCCCAACTTTCAATAAAACATTTTTTTAATCTTAATTTTCACCTTATTTATATCCCACCAAGTTATTCAAGGAATGCTTTTACAAAATCTTTCCCATAGCAAAATCAATGTAGGTTTGCTTTGCCTGATTAGTTTTAATGAAACTATGTTTTTATCCTTTTGTTTAAAAAGATGCAAATAATCAATAAGGCTCAAAATGTATTCAAAATATATTTCTCAATTTTGAAAAAGATTAATGTAAATATTTTAAAATAAATAGAATATTCATTAGTAATATTGTAACTAAATTTAAGTAAATTTGCAATTAAGTAATGGAATTTTACAAACTTTGAGCAATAGATTACTCCTCCCCCCTTTCCTGATTGTAGATTTCTCTTAATGTTTTTGAGCACCTTCTTGATGATTGCATCATCTTTCTGGCTTGTTATACATTATATATTAATAAAATATAAAATCAAATACATATAAAATATAATAATGTTAGTAAATTATTCATCCATCTCCATTATATATATATATATATATATATATAATGGAGATATATGGTGGTATATATATATATATATATATATATCACCAACATTGTGTTGGCACATAATAATTTTGTTTAAAAATTATTAAAATAAAAATCTTTCATAAAAATAAATGTAAAATTATAAATTGAAGAGTTTTTAAAATAGAAGTTACAATTAATTAATTAAAAGAGGGGAGGGTTTTTTTTTTTTAGAAATGTCGAGTTAAAGTTTCATTAAAAAAGTTAAAGATTTTTTTTATTAGTTAAAATATAAGTTAAAAGTCTAAAAACATAAATCTCTTTTTATTTAAGTCATCTTAAAATTAAATAGTGAATGGATCTTAAATTATATATGTGCATGTGACTGTAAAAGTAATAAATGTATGTGGATTAAATATTAAAAATAAATGAAAGTTAGAAAATTAAAAAGCACTCAGTGGTGGCTACTAATTAAAAATATAAAACAACAAGTTCAGTGATTGGCTACTAATTACAAATGTAAAAAACAACAAGATTAAAAAGCATACCTTCAAAAGATTAGCTACTAATAAAAAGACCTTTGACAACAAATATTGCTGGAGGATATCAGAATGACAACATGCCTCATGTATAAATAGACAAATTTTTATCGGACAGTTAGTCGAGTTTGAGTCAAGTTAGTTGCATCAGAGTTGCATTAGAGTTGAGTTTGAGTTGAGTTTAAGTTGCATTTGAGAGAGTTATATTAGTCAGTTTATTATGGATTCAGAATCAAGAATGCAGTGTTAAAACCTCAGAAAACATACAACTTTCTCTCCTGAAGTCCAATGAAAACATCCAATCTACTCGATAAAATTGATGCCTGTGTAACAACCTGAAGCTGCTCAGTATCTAATTGTCTTAAAGAAAATACCTCAGAATAATAAACATCAAATCTCCACCAGAAAACTTCAAATCTAACCGGTTAGAAATCCTTCATTAGAAGCAGAAAACAGCAAGAAGTATCCACGTTCAAAATCCTAGGTACTAACATTTTTCTTATAATCAGTTCTAAAGTAGCCATCACATTTGTAAAACCTCAAGAGTCAAGTTTAAGAACTCTATTGCATACACAGATGAACTATTAATATGTGTGTTTAAAATGTTGGGTGTATTCATGAGCTAGTATATTGATTTCATTGTATTTTAAATTTCAAATATTATTTAATGCTTTCTCATTAGTTATTATAGTGTGTGAATTATATATGTGCATGTGTTATATCAGTAAATAAGATTTATCAAATATTTAAAATTAGTTTACTAAATGTTAATTAAAATAAATTGTCTTTAAACTTAAAGCTTTATTTGTCAGTCAATTCTTTTCACCACTAATTGAAACTATATTTTGTTATTGAATTAAAAAATAGACTGAGCTAGTTAAAGAATTTTTTGAGCATTGGATTATGGTCCTGTTCTCCAAACATGTTAGTTCTGGACTAGCTGGTGCCTGGGGTTTACTCCGACACAAAGTATTTGGATGGTAGGGTTTGAATCTAGCAGCTGAGGTGGGCCACAATCTGAAAATGTTATCATGTTATGTGTTGCATAGCTCAATCTAATCTTGGGTATTTGTGACAGCCCTACTATCAATAATACTTTCCATTTTGCTCAAACATGACAGTTTGGTCACGTAATATTTATAATTAAATAAGATTTAAAATGTATTACAAATAAGGTTGTAACCCAGCTAAACCTATTTGGAAGATGAACCCAGTACTTATATATACACATTTGAGTATGTAAACAATTTCTATTTAAAATATTAAATGAGGATTAAATGTATTAATGAAACATTTGCAAACATTTTTAATGCTTATACACTTAATACACATATAATAAATGCTGAAATGGGATGGAATTTGAGGTTTGAACTGTTGTGAATGATTAGTAGACAAGTTGGGCCATGAAGCTCAATTTGGATTCCAGATTTACCACTTCAATACATATATGCACTTTGCATTTTTCCATAAGTATTATATATTAAAATGCATGTAAAATGGCATATTTTAGTATAATAATTTTTTCCCCAAAAATTGAGCGCAAAAAAAGTGGAAAATTCAATATTTCCATTTCTACAATAGACATAAGCCCCACCCTGACATGTTCAGCCATTGCCTGTTGCCCAGACTGTAAAACATTCAGAATTTTATGACTTTGTAATTTCCAATAATGCAAAAATGTGTTTATTTGCAAATTTATTATGCTTTTAGATATTTTTTTAAAAATAATTTGCACTATATTTATTAGATATCAAGAAATAAAAATTATTAATAACTTATTTTGACTTGAAATACTTTATTTTCAAAAATATAATATTATATTAGGAGCTAACATAAATATGGTCTGAAGCAAATTAGAAAAGTAGCTATGATGAAAACAATCTACTTTATATTTATGAGTAAGAAAATATCAAGAAAATATCGCAATTTTGCAATAAATATTCAAAAAATTTAAACTTTTAAAGTGTAATTTATTAGATATAAGAGAAATGAATAATTATTCATTTCAATGTTTAAAAATAATCAGAAATAAAAAATATTTCATTGATTTTATAAACTGAAAATAATCTTTCTAGAATGATGATGTGTAACATCTTTGTTTTGATTGTGATCCCATTTTTTAAATATTTACAGAAACAAAATGTGACCATTTAAAATTTACTTCAGTAGTAAACAAAAATAGCTATCAAAGAAAGTCATTTTTTTATTTTCTGGTAAGTAATAATCATTTTATCATATATTTTACATTTATGTGTGAGACAAAGAAAAATGTCAGAAAATGCTGAAATGTGAGAGACGTTATGCTGCATTTTGAAACGGTTAATATTGTAATATATGGAATGTTTAGAATTACAAATTCTGAATTGTACTTAAAACTAATACATAAATGGTACTTTATAAATGCAGTATTTAAATGAATAATTATTAAATAGTTCTCATCTTTAATATTTAATCTGCAGTGGCTACAATTTGTATATAATATTGATATAAATTTTTAAATGCCTTAACTTAATATAATTACTTTTATTGAACAGTTTCCCAGACCATTACCTTCCTGCATGTCTCCATTTGCAAAAAATAAATTAGTTTGAATTTAGTTTACATACATTAAATTTTAGGTCCCTTTTCCAGGACTTAGCAATATCACTAATTTCTTATAATCTAAATAAAAATAAATTATCTTCAGTTTTTACAAATTATCACTATTTTTTTAAACAATTATTATTATACTCATTGTAACTGATTCTTACAACAATAAAAAGCAATTTTTATAAAAGCAATCAATTGACTCCAGTTAAAAGCTATTCTCAATAAAAGTAATTTTATTTCTCCATTTTTATAATATATTTTTTAATTTTTATACAAATATTTTAAAACTTATTGTAAATAATGCTTATAATAAAAAATCAGATTTGGAATGATAATTATATACAACAAATACTTTTCTTAGAAGGAATATGAGATATTGGTTGTACCATTTACATTAGTATATGACATTGTAACTCTTACAGTTTAAACAGATTTTCAGTGCTATGACTTTTTTATATTTATTCGTTACTATCTCTTATTTTTTGAAAAAATGATGATTTGATAATTTATTGTATATCCTTATATATCATATACTAATTATCTATTCTGTTTAGTTGACATTTTGTCACTTTTGCAGAAAATTTTTATTTTTTAAAGACTTTATTACCTTGCTTAAGTGAAACATTTCAAGTATATATCATTATAGTCTATTTAAGACAATTTTTAAATGGAGTCTACTTCTCTTATAAAGCCTTGCTCAACTTTATAAAAATACCATGCTTGATTATTTTATTTAATATTCGAAAGATATCTGATGAGCTTATATATGTCTATGTATAAATATAAAAAAAAGATGAGTACATTAACCTAAACAAAGATATTAATTTGTAGAATTAAAATACAATGTGGTCAATCAAAACAAAAGATTTTTCTAAATATCCAATATTAAACTTTATTAATTAATAAGTTTTGGGTTCAGGTTATTTTTTTAAAGGTCAGTTATATAATTTTTTGGATTCTAAAAATAAACCTGTACACTCCAAAGGCCAATCAAAGTAATTATGGAAATTAAATCTAGGAATGATAGTAGTCAAACACTGTAGTTGATAAGAGGGTTAAATTACTGTATGAGATGAAGAAATAAAAGGTCCAAGGAGAAGAAACTAACATAGAGAGAAGAAATCAGTTAAGAAGTCAGAAACAGATCTGTAGACCAACTGATCTTTGTAGATCCCAAAAGTGGCATAAAGCAAGCTACAAGTCAGCTGGACTTTATTATTATTTTAGTAAGACTTTAAATGGGTTAGGTAATAGAATTAATGTTACAGGAATAGTTATTTATCTATGAATGCATTATTTAATATTCTATGACGTAATTTATAATATTTGTAACTAATCAACTTTGTAATCAAATATAATATTAATTTTAAGAAAACAGTATTTGTATAAATTTGTTAAGAGATTAAAATTATACCGGAAGGAAGATTATGAAGGTGGAACCACCGGGGGGAAAGGCCCAGGGCAGACCCAAGACCAGATGGATTGACCGAGTGAAGAGGGACCTGCAGAAGATGTCGCTCAAGGAGGAAATGGTTTCAGATCAAGCAATCTGGAGACAAATGATCCGCACCAGCGATCCCACTTGAAGTTGGATTAATCAAGCTGTGGAAAAAGAGAAAAAAGTATTTGTATAAATTTGGTTCCCATACATAGCAAATATTTTTTAGGAAGCTATTATAACTTCAACAGTATTTTTTATTAAAAATTGTTCCCAATTTTTATTTATTTAAAAGAGGTAATATATTGTTAAGCAATTAAAAAGTTAGTTTAAACTTTGTAACTTTTTTATTTGATTTTTTATATTCATTGTATAATTAAACTATTTATTTTATAATATGTAGAACTAAAAACAAATTGCTTTCTTATTCTTTTGATGTAGATAATGGTAGCAAAATATTTCCTGTCTTAAAATTCACTTTCAACAATTATAAACACATTTATTCGGAAACAATTCTACCATGCAATTTGTTGTAGTAATAACCTGATATATATATAATTTTTTGATATTACAGAATAATTTTGGCATTTATTTAAATTATAGATATATTTTTAATATCTTTTTTATAAAACCAATCGTCCTTGTACATTGAAAATTGCTATGATTTCACAAAAACTTATTTTTTTACTATTTTTAATTTATTATCCATTTAAAGTCTGAATTTTTTTATTTTTTATTATTACATTTGTGTAAATATAGAAGTAATTTATAATATATGTCTTTATAATACAAATTGCAAATAGCTAGC
The DNA here is from genome assembly GCA_028023455.1 of Epiperipatus broadwayi. Taxonomy (NCBI): domain Eukaryota; kingdom Metazoa; phylum Onychophora; class Udeonychophora; order Euonychophora; family Peripatidae; genus Epiperipatus; species Epiperipatus broadwayi. The sequence continues at coordinate 3,544,796 of JAQFVV010006289.1, forward strand.
TTGTGCATGTTTACAGAATCCGACTGTTATACCACCACGATTGTCTATCTCCATCATCTAAAATTTAAAAGAAAAAAAACCTATAGGGGTTGGGGGCTAAAATTATCACAACAAATAATACTATTTAGCGAAATTTTAGCTATTGTTTTATTTTAGCTATTTTGTCTTTACTGCGAGTAAATAAAGAGCTTAAAATTCTATAATGACAGACCATAAACTTTAAATAAAAAATACAAATTATAAATTTTATCATATAATAAAATTCTATTTCAATATGTATTGTTATAGTACAAGAATTTAAAAATAAATAGACAATTATCTTATTTTACTATCAATGGTTTTACTAAAATTTAGCATAATTGGTAATTATAATATTTATTATCTTTGTAGATAAAATTAAAGTACTTAGGGAGAAACAACTTATAGTATATATAAAATAAAATATCCTTTGCATAACTCAAGATGGATAAAAGCCACTTTAACAGCTTTTCAAAAGAGAAAAGTGGAAAAAAAAACAGATTACATTTATCAATTGGACTGGTGGTAATAATTTTAATGGACTTTCATTCTTGTTTACCTATTAGAAAGATATATAGTTTTGGATTTCTAGTAGATTAAAATATAAGATAGCCATCTGGGAAAAAATTAAGTCTACTGCAGTCTGAAAATTTTGTAAGGTTTAAGTAACCTAGAATTAAATTCTAAGATATGGCAGGTCTATGTAAAATAAATTTTTGATTATTTTTTACTCCTGAGTTTATTGATGCTATTACATCGAATTCAGACATAACCTCTCAGCACTGATTTATTCAATTGCTCATGATATTATTTTTCTGCAAAATGAAAGTTCTATTAAACTATTTTTTAAATTAGCAAAAATATTGTACAAAGCAATTTTATTGTAGAAAAAATAAAGTAATTTGTAGAGACTTTGACATCACTGTGTGCTATATTTTGAATTATGTTTTTCCTAATATATATATATATATTGTACCGTCAAAAAGAAGCCAACACATCAACAAACCCAAACTCAAAGTGGGATTCAAACTCAGGCGAACCAAACTGAATTCAAACCCGACTCACGAGCTCAGATCAAATCAATGGATGACATATATCGACGGTACATGACTATGCGCCAAGGAACTAGCTCAACGGATGATGATGATTAATGAGACTCCTGATCTAACTCTAATAAAGTATAATAAAATAACTAACAATCTTTATAAGTCAACTCATATATATATGTTCGGGTTGCCAATACAGACAGTGAGCATTAATATTAAAATAATTTGAATAAGAAAGAAAGTTTAAAAAAAAAAAACCCAAATGTGTTAATAAAATGTTTAATAATAATTATAATTTTGTTCAACTTTTAGATTGTGATTATATAGATTACCTCTAGTCTTTAAACAGAATTTATATTTACAACAAGAATGGCAGTCCTTATTATATGCCAATACTATTACGCAATATTATATGATAAATATATGTCTATGCCCCCGACAAGAAAATAAAGGTAGATAAAGGTATTTGGCTATGACTGAAATTATTATTCTGATTCTAAAGGAAAGAATGTGAGATTTATTTTCACATTCGCAAATCAATTCATAAAGAGCAAGATACGTATTTAGGGCATAACTTTAATATTTAATAGAAAACTTATTTAATTATAAATAAACATGAATTTGTTCGACTTTAATAAAATCAATTCATCACGATTTACGAGCATGAGAGCGGGCTTTACTGGAACTGAGAAATAAACGGTACTGACGACTTATGAGCTATAAGAATAAATGTGAAAAATAATGGCTTGTCTATGATTTGAGAAAATAGCAGGGCTGCTTGTATTTGACAAGTCTTCAATGCCCTATATGAAGGATCCATAGAACACAGGGAAAACCAGGTCGGGTCGTAGCCTCGAACCTTTGGTGTTCCAAATATAAAACGAGCAAGTGGAGGAAGTGCTTTCTTCCTAGATAATTAAACTAATAGAAATATCACTGAGGACAAGCCTATGAAACAGGAGATGGCTCGCGTCAGCAACGTTCGGAAAATGATGACTTGGTAATCATCGTATTTAAATAATAAAACCCAATTTATATAAAGAGTGCTCTACGTGATGACCTGATCAAGTTAAATTAAAGTCAAATCGTGCTTTAATCAAAAAGTATTTAATGCAATTAGAAATTATATTAATTATGCCCTAAATCCCATGCCCTTCCTGAATATTAATAGAAAGTATAACATTTGAATTAGAATATATATTCATTTAATTCCTTTATCAACCTTTTTGTGAAACAATAAATTAATGTGAATAAATAACTATTATAAATTCAGTAAAGTGGCCGGGAGCATAGGTTAAAAATTGAGCTAATAATTTGTTGTTATTAGCCATTAATAAAATAGCAAAAATTGTACAAATCATTCAACTCGATAATTAATAGAACTGTATCAAAATAGTTCTAGTGGGTAAGAATTACTGTAAAAATAAATATAATATTATTTAACAAGGCAAATGCAACGAAGGAAATTATTATCGAGTTGAAGTTATTATTGGCATATAATAAAAAAATAAACAACATTAATAAATTACACAATAAATATATATAATATAATAAATGAACCGCCATCGTAAGAAAAGAGAAAGTTAACAAATATTAAATTTAAAGACTAGAGATTAAGATAGAGAATTACTACATAATTTAAAATAACATTAACAAAAAGACAATTTTACAGTAGATAGCTTAAAGATGTTTTAACTTAAAGTTCAGAACTGGCCAGGTTCAAAAGGAAAGATATTACCATTTCTTCATGGTTGACTTCTGCGTTTCCACAGGGCAGAGTCCAGTTGGATGAAACATATGCGCGCATTTTGAAAATTATGTGAATAGCATTTTGATAGATTTCTCTAAGGTTTCGGCAGCTTACGATTGGTATATGAATTTTTATATTGCAGCCACATTGAAGATTTTCAGGGGGCTTAAGGAACCGTAGTCAGACTCTTGAAGTTAAGCCCCCCCCCCCACCATGGTAGAAACACTATTTTACTTCATAATTTAACTGGGCGACTTCTCTAATGAAATATATATAGCTTCTCTTAATGAGGAATAATAGCTGCTTGGAAACTTTTCCTGGGCTCTTTATACTGTATCTGATGCCTTTAGGCTAAATCAATCTTACAAAAAATTTACTAGTTGTTTTTAGATACATTCCTTTGATAAGGCTTTCAAACTCATTAACTTGAATTCATTTTCTAATTAGAAAATGAATTTTTAATATCAGAAAATGATTTTAATTAGGACCGTCCTAACATTTTAAAGACTTATCTATTTCTAATTAATAAAAACTTTAACCATTGTTTTGGAAAGAGAAAATCTGAAAGCTTATCGAAAGAATGTAGCTATTAATCACTAAAAATTTAACATATTATTTAAAAGTAAAATAAACATTCCCGACGCAATGAAACTTTCGAACAATTATATATATTTAAACATTTATAAATATATATACGCACAATCCACGCAGTTATAATATATATAAATTCATGAATAATTCTAACATGAATTTATTAATAGAAATGATTAGTTTAAATCTCAAATGAATTAATTTTAACACACATTTATAATAGTTTTTCTTTAAGGAAACTAGCGTGGACTGAACGCATAAAGCCCCATTGCATCGGAAATTCAAAGTTAGTACAAGGGTTTGAAGTTGGCTACATGTGAAAGATCATGAAGCTAGGATCGAACTTAGATCCGACTGCTTCATTTTTTTCCACTTCAAAAAAAAACAATGAAAAAAATGTTTTTACTTATATTTGATACATTTATAAGTTTACTTGATTAATTGGTAGACTATACAAGTAATTAGTAACATACAAATATTGATATATTTTAACAAGGATACTAGTAATTCTCTATGTTGGATCCATTTGGTTTTTATTATTTATTTAGGCAACTCACTCTCTGCTGTACTGACAATCATATTTGCTGACAAATTTATTTAAATAAATTTGTCAGCAATATGAGATTAATAGGACATGTGAAATAACCCATTGATCACCCAAACCATATATGATTGACATAATTTAGGATAGAACAATTTAATTGATGAATATTTATTATTTTAAAACTGACAACGTTTTAAACATAGTTCAACTATTTCATTTCAAATAAGCATGAGGCTTTCACACACAAAAAAAATGTCAAAATTAATATTACACAAGAACTTTTATTTGATATCATTTTTAATCTTGCTAGCATAAGAGTGTGTAAACCATTGAAGCATTTTGCCAACTGCATCTGGCTCTTGGTGTTACACAAAAGGTCTTCACCTACTTTGAGGTTACTCTAGAAATTATTGTCATTTAAGCATATTGTCACACTGCATCGGACTGCTTGACATATAATTCCCAGTCAGAAGGTCTTCACCTGCTTTGAGGTTACTCTAGAAATTGCTGTCATTAAAGCGTATTGTCCACTACATCAGACCGCTTGACATGCAATTCCCAGTTTGGAGGTCTTCACCTGCTTTGAGGCTACTAAGAATACAGAGTGAACATTTAATATATGTCTAGCAAGCAATACTTGAAATTAAACTTTGAACATGATATCGATACTGGATATTTTTACATATATACTAAGATGAATACTAATTAATTTTGACAGGAAATACATTTCACCTAATTTTACCCTTCTTCACTCTTACTACTTTCTAACAATAATTATTTTTTTTCTTTCTGTCACGAACGCGTATAAACAAACGTATAATATATATACTGGTATACACATAATTTATATATATATTAACTATCTTATTACTTTTCTTTTCCTTTAAATAATTATTTTGACTAACAAATCTATTACGGAGTTTAACAAACAAATTCTATTACTGACTGAGCATTTAAGTAATCTTTAAAAACATTTAAGTATAAGAAATTAAACGAAACTGACACTTTAATTCATAAAATCATTTCAGTTATGAGTTATAAATCGCATATAACTTTTTTTCTGAAGTATATATAACATTCTACAGCATATAATCACTCTCTACTGGGTGTAGAATTTAATTAATCGAGGCCTCAATGATTTGGGTGGCTAAAACATAAATACTGACTACAGGGTGTGGGGTTTATTAAATCGAAGCCACAACGGTTGGGCAGCCAAAAACCTAACCATGTACCGGTCAAAACCCACCACCACCGCAATATATATATATATATTTAAATAACTGTACCGGTATAAATCCACCACGCTTACTCATACCCAGTACCCGAGTTCAAACCCAGTCCACGTTCAAGAATAAATTCCAAAACGCCAACTGCATTCAAACCCAAACCCCGGTATGACCAACCGATGATGACTTTATAACAGCACGGGGTTATCCCTTTCTAGCTCAGCTTAGAACATAGACAAATTCTTACAGTTAATGATATATATATTTATTATACTCTAGATATTGGAACGGTCATTCATGTAATGTATATATTTAAGTTGCCAATACAGACAGTAAGTGGTTACCTAGACTTAGAGAATAATAAGGTGGAGGACACAAAAATAGATTAAATAAAGTGTTTAATAAGAAACTTAGAAAGCATATAAATATAACGTTTAACAGTACGGTAAGACTTCCATGAATCCTCTTGTATTTAGCTACTAGTCTTTAACAATCATTTTATCTCGTGAACAAACTCATGCCAATAGCTGTGTAGTTAAATGATGACGGGTGGCTAAGAGAATCAGAGTATTTGAGCATTGAAAAAGATATTTATCAAAAGGTTTTACTAACTTATTTTATTCGAATAAACTCGAGCCTACGTAGATGGGCAGTTGGAAGTGGTTTTATACAAATACGGCATGGAAGATAGATACAGTTGGAAGTGGTTTTATATAAATACGGCATGGAAGATAGATGTACTGGTGGTTGCCTATATTCAAAAGCCCTACAGTAATCACTTGCGGTGCATTAACGGAATACCGGATGGCTTGTACTTTGACAAGGCTTAGTGCCCCCAAGTAGCTCCAGGACACGACAACCAGCCGGGATCATTTCGAACCCGGTGATCCAAGAGAAAACCTGGGAAAGAAACTGCTTTCAATCCCCAATGGTAGAATGGCGAGACAAGGCTTAATGCCCCCAAGTAGATCCGGAACACTACAACCAGCCGGGATCATTTCGAAACCCGGTGATCCAAGAGATTACCTGGAAAAGAATTGCTTTCTTTCCCATATGGTAGTACGGCGAGACGCCAACTTCGGCGAAGGAAAGGCATTGCCACAGTCATCGAGGACGAGTGCTTGAAGTTGATTTGAAACGGAATTACACAAAACCTAAATAATCTATTCGTCTATCTCTACGCAACAGGCTGATATAACTATTCCAATAAAACATGGCAGAATCAAACTAACCGCGAAAGCAACGACTAATTAAGTTTACTCTGAAACCCCTAACCCCTCAGGTTGTACAGGCGGTAGCGATAGTAACAAATTATACACTGAGAATTATTTCTCATTTCATGTAGGCAACAAGATGATAAAACTTTAAAACCATATTACATATTTAAGATTGAAAGATAGGTTACAATAGTATGACAGAATAAAGGAGAATAATAAAGTGATCTAATATCTGCCAACTCAATATAGGAAATAATCTTTAATTAAAAAAAAAACGAACTTACTTTGAAAATAACTATAATCAATATTATAAACTAGCTTTACACAGAGTTGGGAAATATTTCTATTAACGTGGACTGGGTATGAGTAAGCGTGGTGGATTTATACCGGTACAGTTATTTAAAATTTTTGGCGCCCAACGTGGAGCACGAACCCACGACCCTGAGATATATATATATACATTACAAGCATAAAGCTAAACTAGTCAATATAAAATCAAAACTACCCCAAACCTAAAATTAAACCAGACCAGCATAAAAATAATATTAAAACACAACCTAAGGTTTCACTGCTACAAGCAGACTTCTCAAGTGTAAAGAACTACAAAAAAACCACACATTATATATACTATTAAAAACTACCCACAAATCCATTCACTTCCCATCCACCCTTAATATTAAAAGAACTCTTAAATAAGTTAATTGCTTCAGAATAATAAATTTTCAATAATAAAGACTTTGTATGTCCATGAAAAAGATACAGGCCACACTATTGATTTTGATGAAGTTAAGGTTGTCTTCTTTGAGAGAAATGAAATTAAAAGAAGAATTAAAGAGTCTTTATTATTGAAAATTTATTATTCTGAAGCAATTAACTTATTTAAGAGTTCTTTTAATATTAAGGGTGGATGGGAAGTGAATGGATTTGTGGGTAGTTTTTAATAGTATATATAATGTGTGGTTTTTTTGTAGTTCTTTACACTTGAGAAGTCTGCTTGTAGCAGTGAAACCTTAGGTTGTGTTTTAATATTATTTTTATGCTGGTCTGGTTTAATTTTAGGTTTGGGGTAGTTTTGATATATATATATATATATATATATATATATATATATATATATATATATATATATATATATATATATATATATATATATATATATATATATATATATATATATATATATTTATATATATATATATATCATTCTTTGTGTCTCATAAAAAAGTTTGTCAAAAAGTTTCTTTTAGTTTTGTTTTAAATATAATTCTTTTTAATTTGAAGAAAGCATTTTCTTTAATATGGAACCTGTAAATGTATTTTAGCAGCATAGGTGTTGACACACTGAAAAAGAAAATATAATACCTCTTTATTGGGATACAAAACTTTTGCAAATTCTCTGCTTGCATTTCTAAGCATTTCAAAAACAATCTTGAAAAATAATGTAAAATTCAGCTTGATTTATTAGTTAACTAATGTAGTACTCATTAATACAGCAGAATAAGTCAGGATATATTTGTATAATCATTTAAAAGGTCTATAAGTACTAAAAAAAACTCAATTAATTTGGCATAAACTAAAATTATAAATATATAACTATTGTGAAAAATAAAATAAAAACAATTATTAGATTCAGTATAAACAGCAACAAACTTTTATTATTCATAATAACAAAATATTTTATTTATTACTGATTAAGCTATATTATTTCATAACACGCACACAAATAAAGTCATTTTTTAATAGATTTTTTAAAATATGTGTACATGTATTAGAATGAAAATTTTTCACAGATAGAAAGTGTAAACATATCTTGGGGATTTATCCATGCACACCTTTTCTTATGGTTACATATTAGCAATATAACAATATTTTGCTAAATCACACTTGCACTTGGCTGGCAAAGTGGCCATATTGAATATTTAAAAAATTATGTTAAGCCACACATTTTATCATAACTTAAGTTTGTATTAATCAAAAATCACACAATATATATTGTTTTAATGATTAAACATCAAAGAATCTAATGAAGCTGAAAAAATAAAGCCATTGATATTCAAAGTAATAAAATAAAGAAACAAATATTAATATTTCTAAAAATTATTTTCATATTATTTCATAAATTTAAAATTTTCATGATCAAATTTTAAATCTATGTTTTTATTAATAACTTCATTTCATTCCTCATTAGATTTCTAATAAATTGATGCATAACATGATTTATTGAAGGCAATCCATCACTTCAATTTCAATTTTTCCTAGTAGTCCTTCAAAGTGTTTCTCCATACAGGGGTTTGCAATGAATATGTCATCCCTCATAACAAGTAGTTAATATTGATCAATAATTAATGGAATTTGAATATTATAATAAAAAACTTCAATAAAGTTTGTAATTTATTAAAAAATTAGTCATTAATTTTTATATTAGAGAAAAATAGGAGGAAAAATATAAAAAAAAACATTTTTTTTTTATTGTAAGTAAAATTTTTTTTATTTATTAATGATGTGATAATCAATATATACATAATAAAATAATAAAACAAAATAATAAAAAAAACTTATATATAAACTAAAAAAGAAATCAGACATAAAATTATTATATATAAAAAAAATCAAAATTAAAATTATACATAAAATTATTAAAAAAAAGTAAACAAAATTAAAATTATACATAAAATTATTAAAAAAAAGCAAGCAAAGATAAAATTATACATAACATTAGTAGAGTAAAAAGCAAACCAAAATACTATAATTATAAAATGCTAAATTCATTGTAGTTAATGGTGATGAAAGCATGTCTACAATTTACTTAGGACAGATTCCAATTCCATTCTCAATGCAGCTAAACAAAAAAAAAGGATTAGAGTCAGTGCTATGCAGTCTACTCTACCCATGTAGCAGTTGTAAATTTTTATTGCAGGTGGTCATGGATATGCATGAAGTGTTTCATCTTTGTATTTTCTTGTAATAGCATCTTCCAGAAAGTGAATAAGCATTGGTGAGCATTAGAATTGGCTCCTTATCCATTCAAATGAAAAATTGAAGACCACTGTCTTGATCAATTACAAAATGTGAGTCTCCCCTATTAATTTTTTGAAATAAATTTTATACAGTTCTTTGATGCTGTCTGGAATACCTCAACAATAGACTTTGTTTGCAGATAGCTCTTTTGCTAACTGTATGCTTGTAAAATATCTATCACAAAAAATAATATGATGCTGTTTGGATAGATATAGCAAAACTACTGAAAGAACAGCTAGAGTACCCAGATCCTGGCCAGCATCTGAAGTTGTACTTTTTCCTATGTACAACTCCATATGAGACACATATACATTATAGCTATCTGCACACATCCACCATTTGAGCCCTCACTTTATTGGTTTTGAAGGAACAAATTATTTCATGCTATTATGATAAAGTAAATTTGGTAATAGTTTCATCAACTGCTATCTCTTCATGCATTTGATATGCAGCCTTAAAATTTACATTGCAGTAGTCTATAATTGGCCTAAGTTTATAGACTCTGTCAAAATCTTTACTTTTAGCATTTGGCATTTTTTGATTATTGTTAAAATGTAGACAACATTTAATAAAATCTACTTCAGGTCATAATATTTGCAAAATATGGTGGTCTTGCTCTCAAATCCAAACTTCATATGTCATCTAATTCATGCACTGGATATGTGAAGAAAATGTGTATTATCTTGCCAAAAAATGCAGATAATTTGCAATGTGACAAATTTACCCAATTACAAGCTCTTTTTTTGTTCAGCGTACATATTCATTTCAAGAATTGTTTCAAATTTTTTTTTGTCAAATAATAATTGAAAAAAGTCTAAAATTGTATACTCACTCATGGTAGAAAACTTGAGCCCAGGAGACTTAGTAAAATGTGATGACTCTGTAATGTTAATTGGCAAGTCTTTCAGACCTGGCCAGGAAGATGGACCTGGAGTAGGCAGAGCTGGAGTAGACAGACCTGTAGCACTTGTATATAAAGATCTTTTTTTGGTACCATATCTGACACAGACAATTCCTCAAACAAGCTGCAAGAAGAAAAAGCCTCAGAGTTCCAAGTCTCACATACAAAAAAGTTTCTGTCATTGCTGGAATCAGTGAGGTCTTAGCATATTTTCCATTTTTGCTTTTACAATAAAAAAGATTTCCATTAAATTTTAAAAAAAAACTGAAAAAAAGACAAAAAATTACAGACTTGAGTACAAAAATGATCATAAAATTGTTACTTTTTGTTATAGAAAAATAGAACTTACATTTTCTGAAAGGTAAGAAAAAAATGGATCCAAATATGTAAAATGTGCATGTGCAGACTTTGTAGTTTTCCACAATTCTAAAATGAAACCATATATTGCAAATTCAAAAATTCTAGAGTGCTTTCTTCCTCAGTAATAATGAATAGGGAAAAGTAGTTAAGACCATTCAAAAATATTGTAGAGATGTCCAAAAAATTTTCTGCATTATGGTCAACTCCTTGAAATGGAGTTTATCACTGAGACCAGACAAAGCATCACTATAATGCTAATGTCAATAATAATTTACTGATTTTTGTGTACCTCTGCATCATTCTGAAATAATCTTTACTATTTGAATGATGTTTGGTATAATCCACATTAAATGTTAGTATAATGCTAATATTAGCAAGTAAGAATATACATAGAAAAATCAGAAATATGTTGTTTCCACATATATATATATATATATATATTGTAATGGTATATGCCATTACATTAATTTAAAATTAGAATAAAATTTTTTTAAGTTCGTAAATAAAAAACTAAAAGCTAAAATTAAAGAGTTGTTCAATGAATGTATATATACATATTCACACAGATGCAAAACTTTAAAAGTATTTTTTTTTAAATAAAAAAAAAGTATTTGAACGTACTTTTTTATAAAAAAGTATAAGATCTAAAGATAAAATATTTTTGTAAATGGAAATGATTGTTTTATAAATGAAAAGCAAACTAGCCCTTAGGGCTTTTATATAAAAAAGTCAGATGAAATATAGATAAGAGAACAAAAATAAATTAGATGTCCAATAGAAGCAGCAATGAAAGTTTGGACTGTAACAAAAATTTGGAACAGGAAACCATTGTTCAGTGAATCCGGACAATCGGTATAAAAGGAAAAATATTGAAATTAAGAATAGTTCCAGCTTCATTTTTTTGAGGGGCGTGATAAGACACACTTGTCACTCTCTCTTTTATTTTCAAATGAAATGACTGATGAATTATGAACAGTACTATTGCAGACCCTGAATCATATGGGTTCTGCAATCAAATAGTACCAGGATTGAAACAGCTAAGGCCACCTCCAGAACAACAGACCAGTCTTCAAATAGAGACTCTTCAGGAATTGGCACCAAAAACTGGGATTCTTCTACTGTAAGACATGAACTGTAAAATTTAAAAGTAATTAAGAACTTTCGTTAAGATTTGACAAGCTTTTAATATTCAGCTAACCTAAATTTTAAAATGAACTTTTATCTGACTTTTAAGTTTTCAAATTAATTATTAATGTTTAATTTTTATACATTTGAGTTTGCTAAAAATCATTTCCATTTTTTTATTAATATTTATTGTATAAATTATTTAAATGCATTAAATTTAAGTTGGGTATAGATGCTTGCATAGATTCGTTAACATTTAATTATGTTTTTATTTTCATATTTGATTAAAATATATAGACATTTGGTAAATAATGATACCTTACATTGAGTATCTAAAATGTATTTATTTGGATGTCTTTTAAGTTATTGATGTCAATGCGGCATCTTATGATGAATACCATTGAGTTTCTTGTAAATTTCCCTCTGCAAATCCATCAATGACTTTAGATTTTGATCGTTTATTTTTATTTTGAAATGTTTTTAACCATGTAATCTATGTATCTGATCAGTACTCAACATTAAAAAAACAAACTTTTATAAAATTCATCTATGCGAACTTACATAAATGTTAAATTTAAGTCGGGCATGAATGGCTATATAGATTTGTAAAGTTATATTAATTAATTAAGGGATGGTTAATCTTAGGCTATTTGTTTCATAGTTAGATTGGGTCAATGGATTGTATATATTGGTGTAATTAGTAAATGTAGTATGAAGTTTGCTACATGCAGGATCACATTATCTGCCACACACACCCTTTTTGCCTATGGAAGGGGGTAGTAAGGCAGAAAATGCAGTCTCTTCCTATGGAGTTTATTTTTATTGTTCTTCTTGCCAGACAGATGTAGCATTCCTGTACTGGATGAGAGTCAATGTCTTCTTTAACCATGCTGTTCAGATGTATATTCCTGACAGCATGGTATTGGTGCTGTTGTATTTCATGCTACATTGAATACATTGATGTATCAGATGGATTGACGTCAGTTTGACTGTGAACTTTTGGCCTAAGGTTAAATAAGGGATAGAATATTTTCTTTTCAAATGCAATCTATGTAGTTTATTCATACTTAACAATCTTAAAAAAAATATTATTAAATTCATCTGTGCAGATGGTTGAACATTTAAAACAATAATTTAAATTTAAAAGTTAATATTAAAATGTAAAATAATAAATGTTATTCCTCAAATTCTCAATGATTATATATGTGCGTTAATAAATATTGTTTGTGTGTAATTACTGGCAGTGGCTTCTTTTATTTAATTTCTTTTTATATTCAAAATATATTTTAAATAATTTATATTTTGTAAATCTCTGTGTCTCACTGAGCTAGTGGCAAGGGCTGATAGTATTAATAAATAAAAGTTGGATCTTTAACAGTGCGTATCTGCCTACTCTATAAATTTTCTACGTTCAAATGGCCTAGTGACACCCTGTTCAGCAGATATGGTAAGACTGGCAACTTCCATTTCTTCTCTGACCATTATGATATATATATATATATATATATATATATATATATATATATATATATATATGTGTGTGTGTGTGACTAAAATGCAAATATGCAAAAAATTATTTATACACTATATATATGTAGTATATTTTATTTCCCATTAGTTACCACTAAAATTCTTATATCTTTCACTTTATTTAATACGATCACGGCCTTGGATAACCAATAATTTTAGCAGCATAAGACTTATCATTAAATATTTCTATAGAAATAAATTGAAGTAAGTTTCTAATAGAGTGAAACATAGTTACATTTTTTTATGTGAAATAATCTCATTATTTTTTATTTTTTAATTTTTTTAAAAAATAAGTTGCTAAATTGCCAGATGTATGCTAATAAATAGTTTAAATGCATAGAGTAATATTCTAAAAACAAAATGATGCTCAGCAAAATTTTAGAATTCAGATGTTAAGCAGCATTACCAAAAACTTACTAAAATAAAGTGTGTGATAAATAGTGCTGATAATGTGAATGACTTTTAAGTGAATTAGCATTGCTGAGAGATGTAGAAATACATGTATTGGAGATTGTTTATCTTTTTCATATGTATGTGGTCATGTGTATTGGTTGTAAAAATGGAATGGATACCTGTAAGGAGCTTGAAAGTCTGAAATCAAGTCTCTTTCAATTACATTAAATTTAGTATAGATATACATGTGTTTAAATATAACATTATTAAAATAAAAAAATATTGTAGATTTTAAAAAAAAAATATTTCAATTTCTATGAATGCAATTATTGTGTAGTTAATAATTTGGAAATTCTTTGGTGCCTATTTTTTTACTCATGCATTTTATATTTTAAGTAAAATTTTCAGTTAATATATATTCAAAAGTTACATGCACAATATTTAACATTTTTATGATTTATGATTTGAAGAAAAATCGGACAAATATATTCCATTAGATATATAATTTACCCATACAAACAAGGCAAAACAAAATTATATTTGAAAATATTTATTAAAAAGTCATTTTATAAAATAAATTATGTATAAAAGCTTTGAAAACAATCTAAATATAAAGCAATATTACAAGAAGAACATGTTATCAAAGTTTTCACCTCCCATTTTTTATGTGACAATTCTAGCATCTTCTTTATTACTGGGTAGATAAATGTCTCACATTTATACAAAAACAGCAATGTTTAAGGGGGAAAACAAAATTATTACACTGATTTTATTAATTATATTTTATAATCTTACCTGTCATAGTTTTAATAAATTCACCAATGAAAACACTTATTTATGAGATTATTTTATTTGTTTAATGTTTCAGTATTTTGGGAAAATTAATGAAGCATAGATAGCTCATTAAGAGTGAAATGATTTAACAACTATAAGTTTGCTATTTTCCAAAATACAAGAATTATTGTTATACTCTCTATAAAATACCTTTTACTGTTAGTATCATTATTGATTAAGCATATTGTTTTTTCTAATAATAAAAATGGTTTCTCTTATTACTTTTGTAGAGATTTTTTATACAAAATATTTCCATAGACAAAATTAAAAGTAAATTTTTTGTTGTATAAATAGCAAAATAAATATAATGTCTAAGTGTTTAACAAACATAAATAATGAATTAAAGAATTATCTTCCATTTTAACAATGTAAATGTTCTACATTTAAAAAACATCCAGGAATCCATTTTTATTAGGAAAAGAAAGAATTTGGTTAATAAATTGTTAGATTAAACATGCTTTTAAAATAATAATTATACAAAATGTTTATGACATTATTTAAATTTATTACAGATTCTCTAACATAAAATAAATAATATTTCAAGAAAAAATAGTCATGGTATTAAATCACCCAGATTGTCAAATCAGTAGTGTGAATATCATAATATATACGTATATTGTAATCATATATTTAACTCTGTGGGTTAGATATATGTTTTAAAGTATTAAAGCATTTTTATAAGACTATAATAAGTAAATTTTATTATCTCTATTATTATAACAAAAATCTTAAATTATATGTTTCAGTAATATGAGTTAAAATTAAACTGAGAGAGTGCAAATTTCTCAAGCGCTTATGACAACCAACAGCCAATCAAATCTTAAGTACTGAGACAGAGAATTTAACAAGAAAAGAGTGGTTTCACTCTCTTCTTTACTTGTCTTTCTATATATCCAAGCCAGTCCAAAGTACTTATATCTGAAAGCGTGAATCTTAAATATTATCACACTTAAGTCACTGAGTTCAAATTATAAACATACAGCATGAAATCTTTTGATTTAATATGCAGTAGTTTTTTGATGTTTTAACTTTGCAGCAAATATGTAAATATTATGATTATTATTATTTTTTTATAAAGCGCAGTCAATATTGAAATTAAACTGAGAGAGTGCAAATTTCTCAAGCGCTTATGACAACCAACAGCCAATCAAATCTTAAGCACCGGGACAGAGAATTTAACAAGAAAAGAGCAGTTCCACGCTCTTCTTTACTTGTCTTTCTATATATCCAAGCCAGTCCAAAGTACTTATATCTGAAAGCATGAATCTTAAATATCATCATACTTAATTCATTGAGTTCAAATTATAAACATGCAGCATGAAATTTGCACTCTCAGTTTAATTTCAATATCAACTGCGCTTTATAAAAAATATTTACATATATTGCTGCAAAGTTAAAACATTGAAAAACTACTGCATAGTAAATTGAAAGATTTCACGCTGTATGTTTATAATTTGTACTCAGCGAATTAAGTGTGATGATATTTAAGATTCACGCTTTTAGATATAAGTACTTTGGACTGGCTTGGATATATAGAAAGACAAGTAAAGAAGAGAGTGGAACCACTTATTTCTTGTTAAATTCTCTGTCCCAGTGCTTAAAATTTGATTGGCTGTTGGTTGTCATAAGCGCTTGAGAAATTTGCACTCTCTCAGTTTAATTTCAATATCGACTGTACTTATAAAAAAAATAGAAATAATATTATTTAAATATGAGTTAAAGTAATTTAATTAGCCTAGTTAGTTAGCAGTTATTTAAAAAGACATCTTAAGTTGATTAATATTTACTTGAAAAAATAAAATTAATATTTTTAAACTAAAGAAGAGTTAATCTAGAGCTTATTATGTTTCAAATTGATGTAATAGATAAATTTGTTCTATGCTGTCTGAAATGGTTAGTTAACTTTGTTAGGATTTTTAGTTGTTGGTTTTTAAAGTAAATAATTTTAGAGTAATAGTTATGATTTAGTAAGTTTCAATTTATGTGAAAGTATTAAAATTACATTTTAAAATTAATAAATATAGTTTATGGATATTAGTGCTAATTTTTAAATTGGTTTTAAATATTAGATCAGTAACTAATTTATTTTCATTGTGTTAAAATGGTTATATTCAATGTACACATGTCTGTGTGATTGAAGCAAGCATGTGAAATATTAAAAGTTAAAGACTTATTAAAAGTAATAAGTGTATTTTAAAATTAGGTACACATATTATAATTAGTTAGGCTAAAATAAAAGAGTTACATAAATTTAAGATAGAATATTTAATAAAAAGAATGTTTAATTTAAAATTCAGTGAATAATTTCATTAAATAATTCATTTGAAAATTATTTAGAGTTGATAAAAATCATTAATTAATGAGATTATTTATGGTACAGATAGTCATGTGATCACATTGTCTGGTTTTAAAGTACAAAGTTTAAAAAGTTATTAATGCACTATTAATTTAAATATTATAACATAAACCTGTAAATGATTGGTTTGATAAATATAGTATAAAATAAGCAAGCTTAAAATTTATAGACACTATAATTCACTTTACTTCATGTAAATTTAAAATCCTCACTTCAAATTAAATTTAACTTTATTTTAGTTGTGAAGTAAATTGTTTGGATTTTATTTCACTATTTTTAAGTCAATATTAAAGTTAAGTTTTATTTTTTATCATCTTCATGATAGAGCAAAAAAGTAGCAAGTTATCCATGCAGTATTTCTCATGAAAGTATATGTTCAACTGACTTATCAAACAGTAATTTAAAAAAAATGCTGAAAAATTCTAAAAAATATGCTACCTAAAGAAAAGTATTTCATTGTTTTATAACCAGTTAAATTCTGAACTTTGCTATAAGGCTGTCTCTGGCACATTTTAGATAAGTTTTAATTAGTTTTTAATAATATTTATTGCTATTAAAAATCAGTCTATTTATGTCAACCTTAGATATAAAACAATGAATTTCTACAAAAGTATTAAGCCTATGAAAATAGAAACAGTGACAACTATTTAAAATTGTCTTATAAAATTATCATAAAAGACAAATTTATGAAAACCAACTTTTTAATTATCATAATGAAAAGATTATATCCAGATTGTTTCATATTAAAATAAATAATATGGCTTTTCATCACAAGTTTATTTATTTGGATATTTTTTTTAAATTGAGGATTATTTCAAACATATATTATATTTAGAAAAGAAATAAATATAATATAAGTCTACAGCAATCAACTTATTACAATAAAATTTCATACAGAGTAGTTTAAAATTGTCAGTAAAATGTGTTTTAAAACAAATTCTTTGCTATTAGAATTATTTGCCACCAGCTCCTGTTATTTTACATTTGTGAAAATATTGCAATTTTTTTTCAAAATATTTCTGCATATATGCATCTGATTTACTTTAATAAAGGACAATATGTTTATATATCACTTTAAGAAAGAAAAAATGAACTGAAAAGAGGTAGTTTTCCTTATAAAAAAGAAAATGAACTTTTAATTTCTTAAAAAGAGTATTATCATTATCACGTATATATATATATATATATGTTTAGAATTATTATATCTGTAATTAGGTATTATATTATGATTACTATTAATTATTATATTATAAATATGTTTGTACAAATGGTATTCCAGAGGTGAATTTTATAGGATATACAATAGGATGTTTTAATTATAGGTTAATTGTATCATTCCAGAGTTTTCTGAATGGTTATTTAAAATAATAAATGACTGTATCCAGAGACATAACAGTCTTTTGTATATTTATGAAAAGTATTTATGAATAAAAGCAGTATAAATATTAGTATGTGTATGAGAATATTAATAGTTTGCACATAGAATGTTGTCACCAATTATGCAATAATATGTTTTGTTGGTATACATATAATATTAAACCAAGTGAATAAATTATATGCTTTTTGTATGTGCATGTGAAAAAATTTATATGTTTATTATTATCAGTGCTACATCTTCTATTATTACTAGTACATTTTACATTTTGAAGCAATTTTAAGTGGATATTATATTACATTTATGTGTATTTAGCTTCTCTGTGAGAGAGAATGGCTCATTCATTAATCACCACCACCTGAACACAGTACCATGTGCTCATATGTATTTTTGCTAATCCATATTTCCCTTATCTACTATGCCTAGAGTGTCAATATTAAAGTATATTTTTGGTGTATATCCACAGGCATGTTCATCTTTATAATTCATTATTAGCTGCACTATAGTTTTTTAACTTAAAGTATATTGTTAGTGTTTAGCATTAGTTATTTTCTCACCCCAACATATATATTGTTAATGTTATAAGTGATTTAGTTTGCAAAATATTTGTTGCTATCATATTAATATCTATTAGGCACCTCCACACTGATTTAAATACTATTTTGACTAAGAAAAGTGTATAATATCTTCTAGTATCTTGGACAAAGGCATAGATATATATTATTTTTGATGAATAAGAAAACTATTGAGTAGTGAATGTAACTTTTATGATAACATTGTAGAAATTGTTTTAAAGAAAGGTACACCAATGTATAAAGTTATTAATATTTTTAAATATAGTCTAATAGATTAAAAGTAAAAACAATAATTATTGTAAATAAATATTTTTATTATATGGCTTATACGTTATAAATAAATATTTTTATTATTAATTAAATGTTTTTGTTTTATTTCCATTATGACAACATTGTACTAGGTATATTTATTTATCAGAAAATTTACTTTAATAAAGTTTGCATTTATAAGTATTTTTTAAAAGAACATTTCCATGGTCATATAGTATTTATATATTTATTTTGCTTAACAATTATTTAATTATTCTACCTGAATTCTTAGAATATGTTATATTACTTCATTTTAAATGTACTTCTTATATAGTTGGCAGCATAAGAGATGCTCCTAATTCCTTCTACATTATTTTGATATTGCTCACTCAAATTTGCATCAGAAAATATAAATTTCTGTATTTTATGGTCAATGAAGTGAAATAATTATATTTAAGTCAAGCGTTGATGGCCGAGTGGTTAGCATAGCTGCCTTACAAACAGTTGTTTCAGGGTTTGCTTCCCAGCTGATGCTTTGATAGATAAAAAAGAAATAAAAATAATTATATTTAAATAATTGTAAAGTATTTAAAAATAATTTTGAAATTACCAATTATATATAATTTAAGTATTTGGGTACTCTGTTATTATGTAATTTCATTTCTACTTTTTTAAAATATTAAGATTCCAAAATAAATTAAGAGAAATGGCAAATATTTTATATCTAACTTAAATAAGACCCATCATATTTTTTTAAGAAGTTAAAGTATTACCATTAACATTTTGTTCAGAGTGCATTTTATTTTCTTGTAAAATACCGTATATTTGAGATCAAGCTATTTTATACTTGCAAAAAAACATAATTAAGATCAAGATATTTTAAACTTGCAAAGAACCTATATTTGAGTTAAAAATATTTTGAAACATAAGACAAGATATTTATGATTGAAAAAAATCTATATTTGAGATAAAAATATTTTAAGACTTAAGATAAAATATTTTGAATTATAAAAGAACCTTGTATTTTAATAATTATATTTAGCCATGGTATTGTCTATAAGAGAACTCATGCACTGGTGTCTTAAAAATCCATGTTATATGATATCGCATCAACACTTTGTTTGGGTTACTATATATATATATATATATATATATATCCATCAAAAATCCCACATACTTTACTTGCTGAGTTTAAACCTTATTCATAATAAATTTATAATCTTTTATTATAAATATTATGTGAATGAACTGGCCCATCCGAGCAGAGTGGAGAATATTATTTATAGCAGACCTGTCAACAGTCTGAGTTATGCAACACATAACATGATCACATTTTCAGATCATGGCCCATCTCGACTGCTAGATTCAAACCCCTACTATCCAAACACTTTATTTGTTTCAGAGTAAACCCTGGGCGCCAGCTAGTTTTTAGAACTAACATGTTTGGACAGTAGGCCCATAATCCCGTGCTCAAAAATCCCTTAATTAGCTCAGTCTATTGTAATACATTCACAAATTATTGCTTTCCTTAATGGTAAAACGAATTGACCGACAAATTAAGCTTTAAGTTTCAAAACAATTTACTTACTTAAGCATTATTATTCTAAATTTAAATTACTTATGAGAATCTATTAACTTAGACAATGATGATAATTACATATACTGACTATACACACACTCTGAATTCATATAATAAACTAGAAGATAACTCATTAAATAATACGGAGCATTTAAATATGTACATGAAATCAATATACAACAAAAGGTATTCTCACTCAAGACATTTAGAACACACATATCAATAGTTGATCTATGCATGCTATAATAGAGTTCATTATTATTTGCCTCTGGAGGTTTCAAATTAATGTTATGGCTACTTTAGAAATGAGAATAAGAAAATGTTATTACCTAGGATTTTAGAATGTGGGCTTCATCTTGCTGTTTGCTGTGAACTTTAGTTTTCTTCCTGGTTGCTGCTTTAAGTGAGAATATTTCCAGCCAGCTGGATATGAGGTTTCTTGATGAGATTTAATGCTTAGTATTCCAAAGTAATTTCCTTTCAAACATTTAGATTTTGAAAGCAGATTTTCAAGTTGTTAGGTAGGCATTATTTTCACAGGCAGGTTAGTTGTTTCATCAGACTCAGGCTAGAGCAAAGTCATATGTTTCTGAGGTTTTTAACACTGCATTGTCAACTGATTGATTTACAAATTTAATCTTGTGTGATCTTATTGAACTGAACTACACTCTTTCTCAACTGTAATCTCAACTGATTGTCCGATGAAAAACTGACTATTTATTAATAAGACCTGTTGTCATTTTGATGTCTGCCAGAGATATCTGTTGGCAAAATTCCTTTCTTGTTTTTAATTGCATTCCTCTAGATATGCTTTTAATTACATGTTGTTGGAGATCCTTTAATTAGCAGCCATCACACGTTTTGTTTTTACATTTTTAATTAGTAGTCATCACTGAGTGTTTTTAATTTTTTTAACTTTCATTTATTTTATTTTAACATGCACATATTTATGCTATCTTTACAATCACACATATATATTTTACTAACAAGCTCACAATTAATTTGTCATTTACACACATGTATATTTTTCTAATAAACTCAATATTAGTTTTAAGATTATTTTTCTTTCTTTAACTCAAAAGAGATATTTTTTACAATCAACTTCTTTTAATTTTCCCCGTAAAACTATGAATTAATTGTTTTTAGCAAATTACTTTTTTTTTTAAACACAAAAAAACTCTTTAAACTTCTTATAACACTTTGAACTTGACATTTCTAAAGCCAACCCCCTCCCCCCTTCTAATTAATTAATTGTAACTTTTATTTTAACTACTAATAATAGGTAAAAAAACTCTTTAGATTTTTTATAAATAACAATCTCTCAAACTGAACCGTACAACTTTCATTGATTATTTTCTTTTATTGAGCTGTATTTTTATTTTAATAATTTTTTAGACAAAATTAGATATATGTACCAATACAATCTTGGTACATTACACCGCTCACCATTTGAGAGTAAAATGCATCATTTTTGACCATTTTATCTCTGACAACTTTGATTATTATTATTACCACCTGTCAGTGGCTGTTTTTCTCTTTTTACTAACCTCAATGACTGGGCATTATATGTTCCCTTTTCCTCCATCCCATGCACTATCACAAACATGTTATTACCATATTGTGACCTGATTGCATAGGGGCCATCGTATATTGACTGAAATTTCTTTTATATATATTTTTCAGGATGACTCACTGGATGAACTCTCACCATGACCTCATCTCCCCACATCAATATGGCATTAGGTTTCCCTGCCTCTTCTGCTGTAGCATGCCCATTTTTTTAATCGGTTAAGTGCTTGCTTAGCATCCCTTTTCTTGTTGATTGGATTCATCCCCATTGGCAATTTAGTCTCAAATGGATACGGAATATTTCTTCCAAAATGTATCAAAACAGATTCAAATCCTGTAGCCTCATTTCTTGACTAGTTTATCATGTTGACTATTTGTGGGGTTTCTTTCTCCCATTTGCAATGATCATTTTATATATAAACCTGAAATAAATGCCCCAACTCTCTCATAATCCATTCCCATGGATTAGACTGAGGGTTATGAGTTGATGTAAGCCTATGTCATATCCCATGCCTGTACATCCATTTCTTTCATTCACTAGATACAAAGGGCATTCCATGATCTGACAGAATTTTGTCAGGAATTCCTACAGTCTTAAAGTGCTGTTGCTCCAAAACCCAAATAGTTTGTTTTGCATTAGCTTGAGATACTGAATATGCCGCTACCAATTTCGAAAACACATCATATGTCACAATGAGATATTTCATTTTATTGAACGGAGGCAGAGGTCCATAGAAGTCTATTGCTAGTAAGCTGTTCGAATGTTGGGCATGTATAGGTTACAGTGGCCCCATTCCTGATGAGTTAGAAGGCATGGTTGCTGAACATACAGTGCATCTACCAATAACATCTGCAATATTGGTGTTCATTCCTAGCCAGTAGAACTAATGGATCAGCCATTCTTCAACTTTATTTGCCCTGTAATGTCCATGAGTGTTATGCACATATTTAATTATTTGCTTCCTCATGGTGACCAGAAAAATAATATGTTTTTTTTTCATAATGCATGCTGTAAGAGTCCTCTCTTTAAGCAACAGTAATTCCAGTCTTTCCACAGAGGATTATTGGCCATTTCATTACAGGCTGATTACATAAATACTCCATTATTTGTTTGCAATTGTTATCTTCTTCTTGCTGTTCCTTTAATCTATGCTAACCATCTTCTAGCCCATGTTTTTTATATATTTTGGTGGCAGTGATATACGCTCTGTCACAACACAAGTGTTGTTCTTGAGCTACTGGATATTGGCTTAAAGTGACTGCCACAATATTTTCTTTGCCATGACAGTATGCCACTTTGTAAATTAAATTCTTGCAGGAACAAGCTCCATTTTATTAGCCTGCTATTATTCAGGGACCTATGATTAATAAATTCAAGATTCTTATGGTGAGTGATTACTACCACTTCAGAGCCTATTGAATACTGCTGGAATTTCTTGAATGCCCACACAACAACCAGAGATTTTTTCTCAGTTACAGTGTAATTCACTTCCAGTCCTTTTAGTAAATGGCTAATGAAACAAAGAACTCTGTGATGGCCTCATACCTGTATCTGAAACAGCGTAGCCCACAATCCAAACCTGCTGCTGTCCATTTGCACAAAGTATGGTTTGTCAAAATCAGGATATGACAGCATAACTTTATTTAAAAATCCTGCCTTCACACTCTGAAAACTATGTCATGCTATTCATTCCACACCCATGTTTTCTTTTTTCTTAATAATTGCAGTAATGGCTCCATGTCAAGTGAAAAATTTCTATAAAATTGATTATAGAAATTACATAGTCTGAGAAAAGATTTAATGTTTTTTATTCCAAGGCATAGAAAATTCCTGAATTGCTCGGATTTTGATTAGGTAATATTTCTTTTTTGTTAATTATATGACCTAAAAACATAACCTAACCTCATCAGTCATTATCTTACTATTATTTAAATTAATTTGAATCCCCTTTCTCTCACACTCCCCCAGCAGCATTTCTAAATGCACAAAGTACTCATCTATGCTTTCCGATACCACCATGAGCTCATCCACATACATTATAACTAAATTCTTAATACCCTCTGACAACACCTGATCCAGACATTGTATAAGCCTTGCTCTACTATTTTTTAGCCTGAAGGGAATCTGGTTAAAATTATATGCATGTCCATTATATTTAAATGCAGTATATTTCTGATTCTCTGGATGAAGTTTGATTTGCCAATAGCTGGCAGTTAAGTCAAACATTGAAAATATTTTCTTTTTTTGAAATTTGATAAAAATTCGCTCATAGGTTGAAGAGCATTAGTATCAGCTATTGTTATCTTATTTAACTGTTATGCATCCAAACACAATTGAATTGATCCATCTTTTTTTTACTGTTATGATGGGGTTATTAAAGGGAGATGAACATTTAGATATAATCCCCCATTTAAGCATTTTGTCTATCTGTTCTTTTACTTTATGTTTATGTTAATGAGGTATAGGATACACACATACTTGATATGGCTAGTCTTTCATAAGCCTTATCCTGAGTTCATACCCATGTTTACCTCAGGAACTTTGGAAAATATGCTTTCATATCTATTGAATAACTTCTTCAGTTGGTCTCTTTGATTATCATTTATGCATCTTGACTCAACCACATTTTTCCTATCTCTATTTTTATTCCTGCATTTTGTGCACCACTCTGTTTATTTACTTCATCCTTTTGGTGTTTTGTAAACAGAATTATTACATTATTTCTGCCTGACTTTGTTTATAATCCAATACACAGCCTGTTTTGTACATAAAGTCTGAGCCTAATATAACATTGTGAATAAGATCTGCCAAAATCAACTGCATGTGCCTGTATTCTCCCCCTGTCATGTGTAATTTCACCCATGCCTGTTTGGATGCCAACTTTGCCCTCTTACCATTAGCCAGCAAAGCATATACTGTTTTTAATGGCAATACTTTAATTTCTGGGTAAATGTCATTTTATTAAACATTTCCTGTGACATTACTGATACCTGACTCCCTGAATCAAACAACACACTAGTTACAATCTCCCTATCCTTATCTCTATCTTTAGACAGCACTGAGGTGCCATTATGGGTGTGCTCTCTTCTCAACTACATACCAGATTTGCTACCTGCATACAATCAATTTCTGCATTTCCATCCTCCTCTTGACTATCTACCACCACTCTATTGTTGTCCAATGCCATTAATACTTCAGCCATCTGCTCTACCATTTGCTTGCCAATAATTATTTGTTCCACATTCCCTGGTAAACCAAGCCTAACTATATGCATAACATGCTGCTTCGACAATGTGTATTTCTGTGATTGAACTCAATTTCACTACATGTCTATAAAAGTGTAATAAATAACCCCCCAGCTCCACTTGTCCTGCTCTACTTGAAACATAACTTTTTCCTGATGCTCCTCCCCCAAAAAATTTGCCAATAGTGAATACATGTATTTACCAAACATTGCCGGTTTTATACGTAATGAGGTCCACCAAAGCTGAGCTTTTCCCTGTATGTGACTGCAAGCTAAGGCAATTTCTGCTTCCTCACTTAAACTATTCAAGATGTAATAGCATTCCATGCTCTCTAAGTGCTCACTTAGATTCTCCCTTTTGTTCCCTGAAAACGTTTTTATTTTAGCAGCTGATTTACTGCCTCCATTTTATGTATATGCACTCATGTTTTTATATTCACATGTTCCCTTTTTAATGCATCTACTCTTTTTATTAATCCCTCCAACTCTATATCTTTTTTCATTTCTCTATTTTAAAATCTTAGAACCCAATACGTTCAACTATACTAGACTGTTTACTAATTTTCTCACAATGGAACATATGACTGACTTCACCCCCTTGTTCTTTTTTTCTATCCATTCTTAACATCTTAACTCTACCCAAAATTATCCAACTCTCTCTGATTTAACAGAATGATTTATTTTAACTATTGTAAATGTCAAAATCTCTTAAAGAAAAAAAGTTTCAGTCAATTCTTTTTTTTTATCACTTTAAAATTCACTTACACAATTTAGCATTTCTTTAAAATTTTGTTTATTCTCCAACAAGAAACAGAGTATTTAATGACTGTCATTTCTGAGGTTTGGCTCAATGTTGGGAGAAGCCATTGTGCCGGGTTCGATCCATTGAAGATCACACATACCCTACCTGCTGGGTTTAAACCTTATTTATAATAAATTTATAATCTTATATTATAAATATTATGTGAATGAACCAGCCCATACAAGCAGAGTGGAGAATATTATTGACAGCAGAGCTGTCAACAATACCATGATCAGACTGAGCTATGCAATGCATAACATGATCTGATCATGGGTATTGTTGACAGCTCTGCTATCAATAATATTCTCTGCTCTGCTTGGACAGGCTGGTTCATTGACATAATATTTATAATATAAGATTATAAATTTATTATAAATAAGGTCAAACCCAGAAAGTAGAGTATGTGGGATCTTTGACAGATCGAACCAGCACAATATCTATCTATCTATCTATCTATCTATCTATCTATCTATCTATCTATCTATCTATCTATCTATCTATCTATCTATCTATCTATCTATCTATCTATCTATCTATCTATCTATCTATCTATCTATCTATCTATCTATCTATCTATCTATCTATTATTATCTATCATATCCTATCTATCTATCTATCTCCTACTATCTATCTATCTATCTCCCTCTCTCCCCCACACACCCACCACCACTATCTATCTATCTATCTATCTATCTATCTATCTATCTATCTATCTATCTATCTATCTATCTATCTATCTATCTATCTATCTATCTATCTATCTATCTATCTATCTATCTATCTATCTATCTATCTATCTATCTATCTATCTATCTATCTATCTATCTATCTATCTATCTATCTATCTATCTATCTATCTATCTATCTATCTATCTATCTATCTATCTATCTATCTATCTATCTATCTATCTATCTATCTATCTATCATCTTCTATCTATCTATCTATCTATCTATCTATCTATCTATCTATCTATCTATCTATCTATCTATCTATCTATCTATCTATCTATCTATCTATCTATCTATCTATCTATCTATCTATCTATCTATCTATCTATAACTCTCCTCAACTGTTGTTAAGTGTATTAGAATATTTTCAGTTATTGTTAATACATTTATTATCAATGATATAACACAATTTTATAAAGCAAATTATGTACAAAATAAAATATAAAAATGTGATTAAAATGTAATTAATCAGCATAAATAAAACTATCAGAATACATTTACATTTTTATTATTAACATTAATATTCAAAATAAATTATAAATACAGTAAACAATTTTGCATTTACATTTGAAATAAAAGTATGAACATCATATGATGAATAAAAACAATATTATTAATTCAACAAATAAACAAATATTTTATAAACATGAGGATATCGTAAATAAAACCTAAAATATGTGGAAAACTTATGATAAGACTATCCAGAAAAAAATGAGAGAGACAGATAAAAACTACTTTACAAATACTGTACCATTTTTGCAACATACTGAAGGCATTACATATTTGAAAAAAGGGCAAGATAATTATATTTATTGAATTTCAAATAATCAGTATTATGATAAAATAAAAATAAGCTTTTGTAACATTAGTTAATATAACTTGAACATTTAAAAATTAGACCTCATCAACGTTTGAAAATTAAAAGAAGATAAAGTTATGAAGAAACCTGCATATGTTGATTTATAAACATTTTGTTTCATTTGTCAATATATAAAATAAAAAAATATTTCCTAAGCTTCTCATAAATTTGTATGTTTGAAGTAGGAGATTTTATGTTTGTAAAACACTCCACAAGTAAATAATATGCAGAAATATAGGTTTAAAAAGTTTTAAATATATATGGATTGTTTCAAATAAAAAGAAAACTGGAGGAGAATACATTTCTCTTAAAAATCCTGAAGATAAAAGGGTAGCTGAAGTTTAAACCAGTAGCTCCACCTGAATAAGTGCAATTTATTTAATGGAGTTAGAGTATTATTTTTTATAATTGTTTTAGTATTGGAATTCAGATCTTATATTATTTGATGATAATATAACTATATATGCTTAAAATCAGAAGATGTGAGATCTCTATTTAATATTTTAATAAGAATAAGGAATATCTTTTTAAACAAGTGATATTTACAAGATGATAATGTGTTAGTATGGAATGTGATAAAAAGAGAAATAATCTACTAAGTATTTATATTTATAGCTTCTTGCATTGCTTAGGAAGTATTATAAAATTGTAAAGATAGGAATATTATGAAGGTGGTTAGAATTGTAAAACATGGTTATATTTGCTTGGTAATGCAAATATAATAGGTAATAAAAACATATAGCTATTAAATATTAACTAGTGATACTTGGTTTTAAGTAATTTAACAGGAATATTAAATAATTTTGCTTTATTATCAGAGTTTTGGGGATATAAGTTTATGTTCAACATTGATAGTGACTATGATTTTTAATAGCAAATACTATATTTGAAAATAAATTGAAAATGCAATATATATATATATATATATATATATATATATTTTATATATATATATATATATATATATATATATATATATATATATATATATAATTTTGTCAATGTTTTATGGCATTATAGTGAAAACAATGAATTAGTTAATTTCTATAAAGAAATCTTAAGTATTATATTATTTGACTATAATAAATTTGAAGTTTTATTATTAAAGAAGTTACTGAAAGAGAGAGATAAAGATCTAAAAAATCAATTTCAAATTTAAGATAAGACTTTAGTGACTGTAAATGACCAATTTTGTAAGGAGTAAATAGGTTTTGTCTTGGTTTGATAATCATATTAATAATGTATTGAGAATTCATTAGAATTGAATTATTAAAAGATATATGAAAATGAGAGAGAAGAAAGGAATAGATATTTGCATACATTTAGGTGAAAATAATTTGTTGCATACATTAAAAAAATTATAGTAAATCCCTATTATTAAATTATAAAAAAAACACATTTTTTTTATTAGAGGGGAGGTGTTGTACCTAATAAATTTGAGATATCCTTCAGTATGTAGTAAGATGCCAGTCAAAATTTTATTTTATCTTTCTTGTTTGATTTTGTGAATAAGGAATATATTAACTTATGAAATGTTAACTGTGTTGCTATGACAATGATAATATTAATATAAAATTATTTATTATTAATTGCTTTGTAAGATTATAAATTAACTTTATTCATTTTTAAAAGAAAAATAAATATGTGAATAGTAAAGTTTATGGTTAGGAGGCAATTTTTTTTTTTGTTATGCGTTTCATATTTGTTACTGCCTTTATGACAGTAAATTATAAGCAATATAAATAAATGTTTAATATTTTAAATATATTTTACCTTTTTATTTCTATAATATTATACTAGGAGATATGTATAAAATAATATTTGCAGTGTAAATTGCTCATTTTTTGTTGAAATGAAAAGTAATATTGATATTTTAAAAATTTATAATTTTATTGTATGTAATACTTCTAAAATATTTTATTTTATTAATTGAACAATACAATTTTTATTAGAATAATGCTATCAAAAATTGCTTTAGAAATGAATATAGTGGATTACTATAGATACTCTGACATCAATAAGAAAATCTTATAAATAAGACTGAAAAGTCTGAACTCATTCTTCTCTCTCTTGTTTTTGCTTTAAATGTAAGCATGTATAAATTTATTATGTGATTTTTTTTTATTTCCTTTAAAGTATACAGCTGCATAAAAATCAACATTATCTGCCTATGTACTGGGGCAGAATTATTGAGCAAAATGAGAAAGTGACAATTTATTATAAAAAAAAAAGCGTCAAAATTGCTTCATTATATTGTAAACTATAATGATATTTCATCTTTTAATATAAATGTTACATATTATAATGGTTGGGGAAGGAGTCTTACCATATCTG
Organism: Epiperipatus broadwayi; assembly: GCA_028023455.1. Classification (NCBI taxonomy): domain Eukaryota; kingdom Metazoa; phylum Onychophora; class Udeonychophora; order Euonychophora; family Peripatidae; genus Epiperipatus; species Epiperipatus broadwayi. The sequence continues at coordinate 3,575,022 of JAQFVV010006289.1, forward strand.
CCATACAGGGCACCACTAGGCCATTCTAACCTGGAAAAATTTATATAGCAGGCAGATATGCAAGTTAAAGATCCAACTTTAATTTTATTATAATTATATATTGACCATTAGCCCTTGCAACTAGCTCAAGGAGAAGCAGAGATTTAAAATATATTTATTAAAATATATTTTTAATATAGAAAAGATAAAAAAAATATAAACTAAACCACTGCCAGTACTAATAACACAATTTTTTTTATTCATGTATAAATATGATAACAAACAAATTTGAAAAATAGATTACTTGAAAAAAAAAAAGCTTTAGGTTTCATTATTTTTAACTTTAATTTTTAATCTTAGAATGTTGAGCATAGATAAGCTACGCTTAAAATATTTTGGAAACATTTAATTTCAGGCTAAAAGTTTGAAGCTAAACCAATGCTAGGTCCCTGATATATAGACACAATCAATGCAATATGAAGATGTTAGCATAAAACCACACTGACAGGAATGTGCATCTGCAGTGTGATATTATTTAAAGGACATGATCCTTGTCCAGTACAAGAATGTGCATGTGACTGGCAAAGGAATCATGTATATAAAATATCAAAGAGAAGGGTTACATATGAAGAGAGAGAGTGAAACTTTTGCCAACTTACAGTCCCTATCCATAGACCGAAATGAAATCAATGTTGCAGGAAATACATCTGCATACATTGCAATGCAATGACTACACTTTTGGGTCATGCATTCAGTTGGGCAAGTTGCCCTGTATGCTAAACATGCTTTACATTTCATTGATATAAACATCTATATACCCCTCCACCAGCATTGACACAACTATGAACAAATAGTCCGAAATCAAAACCCCTTAAACTAACATACACTTAAACTAATCTAAGCAGCCATCTTCACCCAACTTAAATTTAAGTCAATTCAATAATTTAGTTTATTCTTAAAAAAACATTTAGTTTAAGGTATCAAATAATATATTTGACCTATTTTTAAAATCAAATAATGCACAAATAATACATATTGATTTTATCTTTAAATTTGTTTGCAATCACAAACTTCTGCCCTATTATCAACAGATCTTATACTAAGCATAAAAAATATATAATTTATATTTTAAAAAGATTACATTTAACTTATAGATAAGACATTTAAAATTGCCATAGCTTATGAAAATAAAATTCAGATTTGATCAGGGGAAAGAGTCTATAGTTCATATTTAAAGGAAAATAAAGTTTGGAGATTTTAAATTAAAGAGAGATTATAGTTCATTTTTATCATTTATAATTTATACTTTCCTTTCTCCAGGATTGTTCTTTTGCGATGAAGATCTGAGTTTACCCAAGAGGCATTTCTTGTGGATGATGATAATTTATGAAGATTGATGATGATTTATGAAGATGGTTTCAATAGTTCAAACCTGGAATATGTGGAAATGAAAACTGCCTTTGGCTGGCCAGTCTGAGGGAAGCATGATTAAACAGATTACATTTGGATACCAGCAACAATAATAATTCAAGTTTCTTTTCTTTTTTAATGATGACAAATGAATTCAAACATTCTAATCTTCTAATTCATTTGAATTTCTCCTTTTATAGTCAGATCCATCTGACATATTTCATATATGTATTTCATTGGTTCATTGGTCTTTGTGGTTAAGTAGATTTTTCCTCTGTGGTCTGTGTATATATCTTGAGAAGGAAAAGCAAGTCTTTTGTTTCTTTCTCTTGACTCTTATCTATTTTATAGTAATCTTTTTAATGATAATTTTGCCCTAAGGACCTGTTTGTAATTTTATTTTAAGACTAGAATCTGTCTTCGATTCTATAAATTCTTTAAGCTTATTTTATTTTCAATATTTAAATGAAACATATTCATTTTGTGTATTTTAAACGTCTGTGCATTTAACTAGTTATTATATATCTACAAAAAAAATTAAATGTAACATATATAAATATTCCATTACAATATATTTTAAAGATTGAATACAAACATTAGAAGGTATACAAGAGTCATATTTACTTGCTTATGTAATCATATTAGATCGATTGATCAAATTTTTATAAGATATGAATCAGTCTAATTTTCCATCATATCACCTTAGGTAAAGGCTAGCACTTATTCATTCATATAGTTTTTAAATAATAATTGTTCATAAAAGAATATCTCTCCATATCTGCATAAATATAAAATAATACTTATGTGTGTAACACCATATGAATCAAATAATTAATATTATTTGAAAGAATAACTTAGATACATATATAAAATATTGAAATTAACAAAATGTACTTTGAATTTATAGTTCCCATGCATACATTATATCTTCTCTGAAATAAAACATACTATTGATTTTGTAGTTTGAAATATAAACATCAGAACTGTGATGCCATAAAGAAAATATATATTTAAAGACTTTTATTCAAGTTGTTTATTTATATTTGTCACTATTATTGATAAATATTTTTACCTTCATTTAAAAGTGTATTGTATATATTGATAGACATATTTAATTTTAAGTTAAATAATATTCTGTTTACATATCAAAATATAATATATTTTTTAAGTTTTAATTCATATCTTATAGTATAATAATTGTTATTTTAATATTTAGAAATATTCATTATTTCTATTTAGTGATTATAAATTAATTTCAAATATATCAATTATATTAGAAGTTTAAAAAAAGATTTATTGCAATAAGTATTTACTTTATTTTATTAAATTTATATTAATAAATAACTAGATTGATCTTTGTGTATACATATTTTTATATAAAGTATGTTAATTATGAATGTTCTGCAAACACATTTGTGATACATACACATATATGTTTTGCATTTGGTATTAAATAATTGGAAATTAATAGGTAATCACATATATAAATATGAAATTAATGGTAAATTGATGATCTATCATACATTCAATAAGTCTGTATGTGTAAATAGGATTGTTTATGATCTATTCATCATATATATATTATATAATCAATATTTATTTATAAATACATTTATGTTGTCTTCAATCATATAAACCTGTCTGATTATTGTTCCATTGTGAAAATGAACTTATTGTTTCATAATGTTTGAATGAGACAAAATAAACTGACTATGTTGTAAAATTACATCACATAATCCAGAAATCAAATCCCAGAATTAGTACGTAAGTATGAATATACTATTATTTTGTATTGAATTTTATAGTCCTTATCTAAGTAGATATAAACTTTATATGATAGTTATAACCAAATATTTATGTGTTTTATCTAAATTATTATTGTTTAGATAAGTACAGTGTTGAGTTGATGGTTGACTATTAAGATTTTAATCTTGTTCAATTTAGAATTGATAGTGGTATAATTTGTTCTGTTATAACTCAGAATGATTTGTGTTAATTATATTTAAATTTAGTTGAGGTGGATCATAAATCCATTTAACTATTAGATTTTAATATCCATACTTGATTATAATAAATGCTAATAATTCTTTTATATGTTTTGATAGTTATAATATACAATTTTAATAATTACAGAGAATGTGAAATAAATTGATATGATTAGTTAATTGTATTAAGTAAATATATAATAGAAATATACTGCTTCTTTTATATACTGGTTTGATTGGATATTATAGATTCAGGATTATCTTATAGGTTTACTGATATTATATCTTTATAAAGTATTTTATATTGATATAAGTAGCATGATTAATATATGAGTATAGGATTAGACTGAGTTAATATTATTTATCATTTTGTTAAACTAAGATTTAAAATTAATTATTGGGTTGTATATTTATTTAAATATTATAAATATTGTAAACTTATAGGGCATACTAAAGCTGTTATCTTAATCATTCACAAATTATTTTATTTAGATATGACCATTTTTAAATTTTAGTATAAGTTTATATTTTAAGTAATTTTTGATTAGTTGAGTATAATAAAATTTAGTTGTTTAATGTGTAACAGTAGCTAGGTACAAACCCTGTTATAAGAAAGTGGAAAAGCACATACACATTACCCTCAATACAGGTATTTATTCAAGCTGTTGTTAAAGGGTTAAAAATATTTATATAAAATTAGACATATATATGTGCGTGAATTAAATTTTGAATTTTTTTTTCTTTTAAGAAAATAAATGGGGAAGAGATTAGTTAGTAATCATTGTTTATTTTAGAATGTTTTATTTTTAAAATATTATAAATTGGCAACAATACAGTTGTACGCAAATATTTTTATATATATTGTTTAGGATTGTCTAAAATATTGATTTTAATTTCAATCATATCTCAAATTTATGAGAGTAGCAAAAAGAAATATTGCACATGCCTCCAAGCAATTCTGTGTTGTATAACAATCATCAATTACTTCAAAAAAAAAATTCCAAGAAAAGCCAAAGAATGTATTGCAAATAAGAAAAGATACCAGGAATGATGGCACCACAAGATAATGGAAATGTTAAATAAAGAAGTAAAAAGTAATTTTGAAAAGGAAAAAGTATTCAAAGAAAAAGAACTAGATCAGAGATCTGATAAAATTATTTTTTCTGAGAAAGGACAAAGCAATTAAAAAAAAATTAATTAAAGCAAAAAAAGGCAGTTAGTTAGATTGTAACCATTGAGAAGAGAGAATCGTAGAGATATATGAATGAAAATATTTAAAATGACAGGGTAAGCACTAATACATGAAGGGCTCTACCACCTGCAGCCGATGCGAACTGACTCTACACCGCCTGCCCATAGAAGAACCTGGGAACCTTGTTAATAATCCATATTGCTTAACATAGGATGAAATAGGAGTGAATGGTGCATCCAAAGTATGAATAAATTCGTTTTGAAAATTATATCATAGAGAACTTCAATTGGGACTCATCCATCACCTACATACATCTTAATGCCGGACTTTACAGAAAGAAACTATATTGCACTCTCATAAGGCAAACTTTGAATGCTACAAGCTCAGGGAATTCAACCCAATACACTATGTGATTCATTATATTCTGATCCCACACCCCAGGGTTCATCAGGTAACGTGAACAATATTTTTTTGTATATGTAACTCAGAATTGCTTATGGCTACCCTCGTAATGAATCTATTAAATTAGTTCATAGCATGAAACTATTGCATATAGCTGTATACTAAAGTTTTTTATATATAAATTAATATTTATTTGTTCTAGATTAAATATTTTATTACTTCATTTATGGTTGGGGAATTTATTATATATTTTAACTGGGAATGATATGAGTTGATTTTATATAGATTATGTTTAAATATTAATAATAAAATTTTATATATATTTACCTTGGGGTTAAAGTTACCTATTATTTATTGTTTACATTCTCCTATTATTTTACCTGCCAAATAAAATGCAAATTATTCCAATATGTCTCAAGTGAGCGGACACGTTTATGATTTCATTATATGTTACGTACAAACCCACCTTTTTTGTTATTATCTCCGTTCATCTGATAGATTTTCCTTCCAACCCTAGGAATGAGCTAGCTTGGGTCAGGCACTTCGTTAGTCAGGAAAATATGATTCTCACCATAATAGTGAGCTTGACGCTTGAGGTCAGCGATCAACTGATGCTCATAAATATATTCTTCCCATAGATATTTTTTATTTAGATCTTACTCAAGAGACAAGGGCCACTGGAAAACTTTCATTTCATTTGTCTTAAATCCTTTTCATGCAATATTTAAAAATTGTGTCATATAAATAATATTTTCTAATATTAGGATTTTCCTTTGGTAGATAGTATTTAAATGTTATCTACAGGTGTTATGGCGACTAGGCAGCCATAGTAATTCCATCTAGTCTATGGTATGGCTCACATGTCCATTCCTTAAGATCTATTATATTTTGTTTAAGTCATCAAACATCAGGTGTGACGGTTAGAAGGGGTGTCCAGTTAAAATGGCTTTCCAATGAATGGGGCTATGAATGTAAGAGAATGGCAGGTTAATAAAAAGAAATTAATTATTTTTTTGTTTTTGCAGGAGTTTAAATGTTTTGCCTCACAAATATTGCTTTAGGAAATAAAGCACCAGATAGGGGAGAAAATAGGAGTGAGAGGTAGAGGTTCAACAGTAGGGCAGATGATGGTCAGCATAGTATTTTGTGCACTGGGGTGGGGAATCTGGCATGTTATATAGAAAGAAGTCAAAAATAATAAATAAATTGTCATATTAGTTAACCCGGCACGTTATATAGAAAGAAGTCAAAAAAAAAATTGTCGTATTAGTTCACTCAGCACAGTATATATATTTAAAAGCAATAAGAAATATATATTTGTGTTAGTATTTCACACAAAAAAGAGTAGAAATAAGGTAGATGAAAACCTGTTCAAGAGTAAGAAAGAAAAGAAAAATGGATGAGGATAGTACAGAGAAAGCAGGAGAGACCGGTATGATGGATATTATTATGAGAAAGTTACAGGAGATGGAAGAAAGAATGGAATTAAGATTTGAGGAAATGAGGGGAAAACAGAATATGTTGTTCAAAATGCAGAAAAAGCTGGAGAGTAGAATATTACAATGGAAAAGAAACTAGATGAGCAGATAGAGGAAGGCAAAAGGGAAAAAAGCCCAACCCAAAGAGAAGACAACCTAGAAGAAGGGCAAAAGAAAGCTGAGAAAGAAAAGAAAGAAGGAGTAAGAAAAATAAAAGACCCAATAGAGCAAAATAATATAGTAGAGGATAAGGTGGGTATAGTGAGATGTCCAATATCACAATCACAGGTAAACCAGTTTTTAAAGATTAAAAGGTTTGCTGGGCAAATGAGAGAGGCACCAATTGAACATTTAAAAAGCCCAACAAGATATTTTGCCATTAACGTGATGACCGAAGAATGCAAATTGGTTATCGCCTGTAGCAACTTGGTGGAAGACATGCAGTCATGGTGGGATTTGCTATCTCATCCACCCAAGACTTACAAAGAGTACAGAGAAGCAGTGATAAACATGTTCTGGTCCAAAGAAAGACAAGAAATGGTGAGATACTATACTCTGCAGGAAAAATATAGGACGATTAGTCGGGAAACTTATTCTCAGTTTTTCCGTCATCAGGTAGCTAAGTTGTGCGCCTTGGTTGCATGTAACATGACGAAAAACAATATTATTAGGGTGGTTAAGCATAACTTGCCTATCAAAATTGAACAGATGCTCCTGGAAAATGGGAAGGCCTCCATTGAGGAAGTAGCAGAATTACTAAATGCGATAGACATGAGCACACAAGATCAGGATGAACCGCTGGATAAAAGAAGAGTCGAAAACACTCAAACGACAAGGTACGAAAATGGTAGGTATCCAAGAGATATCTGAAAGGGCTACCAAAGAGAAGATACAGGAACATCATGGTGTCCACCATATGAAAGGGAAGACCATCAAACAGTACCGAAGTCCTATAATGGACAGGGAAAAGAATGGTGTCACCCATCTCCAACATTAAGATATAGACAGTACTAAAGTAGAGAAGTGGTGCCTAAGTTTTTTTTGGAGTTTGTTTTCATTTGTGATATTTTTTGGGGGGGTTGATGTCTTAGTCAGTTAAGGCATCTTATTTTTCCACACTTTCAAATTAATATACTATTCAACACACATATGTGGCAGATGTAAGATAAATGTGGATATTGAGAGGGAAATACATATTTAAAACCTGTACTATAATGAATCTATTATTTGAGACCTCAAAATAGGGATACCCCATTTTGAAGTCTTTCCAACAGAGGGGCATTGTAACAGTAGCTAGGTTCAAACCCTGTTACAAGAAAGTGGAAAGCACATACACATTACCCTCAATACAGGTATTTATTCAAGCTGTCATTAAAGGGTTAAATATTTATATATATATATAATTTGACATATATATATATATGTGCGTGAATTAAATTTTGAATTTTTTTTCTTTTAAGAAAATAAATGGGGAAGGGATTAATTAGTAATCATTGTTTAGTTTAGAATGTTTTATTTTTAAAATATTATAAATTGGCAACAATACAGTTGTACGCAAATATTTTTATATATATTGTTTAGGATTGTCTAAAATATTGATTTTAATTTCAATCATATCTCAAATTTACGAGGGTAGCAAAAAGAAATATTGTATATGCCTCCAAGCAATTCTATGTTGTATGACAATCATCAATTACTTCAAAAAGAAAAATTCCAAGAAAAGCCAAAGAATGTATTGCAAATAAGAAAAGATACCAGGAATGATGGCACCACAAGACAATGGAAATGTTAAATAAAGAAGTAAAAAGTAATTTTGAAAAGGAAAAAGTATTCAAAGAAAAAGAACTAGATTGGAGATCTGATAAAATTTTTTTTTTTGAGAAAGGACAAAGCAATTAAAAAAAAAATAATTAAAGAAAAAAAAAGACAGTTACTCAATTAGATTGTAACCGTTGAGAAGAAAGAATCGTAGAGATATATGAATAAAAATGTTTAAAATAATGGGGTAAGTGCCTGCCCACAGAAGAATCTGGGAATCTCATTAATAATCTGTATTGATTAACATAGGACGAAATAGGAGCGAATCATGCATCCAAAGTATGAATAAATTCATTTTGAAAATTATATCATAGAGAACTTCAATTGCAACTCATCCATCACCTACATACATCTTAATGCCGGACTTTACAGAAAGAAACTATATCGCACTCTCACAGGCAAACTTCGAATGCTACAAGCTCAGGGAATTCAACCCGATACCCTACGTGATTCATTATTTTCTGATCCCACACCCCGGGGTTCATCAGGTAATGTGAACTATATTTTTTTATGTATATAACTTGGAATTGCTTTAGGCTACCCTCATAATGACGATTAAATTAGTTCATAGCATGAAACTATTGCATATAACTGTATACTAAATTTTTTTTTTATCAATTAATATTTATTTGTTCTAGATTAAATATTTTATTACTTCCCTTATGGTTTGGGGAATTTATTATATGTTTTAACTGGGAATGATATGAGTTGATTTTATATAGATTATGTTTAAATATTAATAATAAAATTTTATATATATTTACCTTGGGGTTAAAGTTAGCTATTATTTATCGTTTACATTCTCCTATTATTTTACCTGCCAAATAAAATGCAAGTTATTCCAATATGTCCAAAGTGAGCAGACACGTTTATGATTTCATTATATGTTACATACAAACCCACCTTTTTTTGTTATTATCTCTGTTCATCCGATAGGTTTTTCTTCCAACCCTAGGAATGAGATAGCTTGGGTCAGGCACCTCGTTAGTCGGGAAAATATAATTCTCACCGTAATAGTGAGTTTGGCGCTTGAGATCAGTGATCAACTGATGCTCAAAAATATATTCTTCCCATAGATATTTTTTATTTAGATCTTACTCAAGAGACAAGGGCCACTGAAAAACTTTCATTTCATTTGTCTCAAATCCTATTCACGCAATATTTAAAAATTGTGTCATATAAATAATACTTATATAAATAATTTGTATTTGAATTTTCCTTTGGTAGATAGTATTTAAATGTTATCTACAGGTGTTATGGTGACTAGACAGCCATAGTAATTCCATCTAGTCTATGGTATGGCTCACATATCCATTTCTTAAGATCTATTATATTTTGTTTAAGTCATCAAATGTCAGGTGTGACAGTTAGAAGGGTGGCTGGTTAAAAATGATTTATTATTGTTGTCATTCCATTAAAAGTAAAATTTATCTTAAGCATATATCATCATTTTGGGACAACAATACTTGATTTAATTGCTTTATTTTAATCTATTTAAAGTAAGGATTATATTTAGAATATCTGAAATGACAATCTTGTTTGTTTTTTATTAATGATGCCATAATAAAAATTATCACTACTGTTTCATTTTATTTAGTGATTAGACAAGGATTATATTAAGTAGTGCATAAGTAGTTATTAATTGGCATTCATTTAATTTAGTAGATTATATTTTTTTCTGTTATGAACAATATTATTATTTATGGGCATTATAAAATTAATAATATTTTTATTTGATTTATATTTTATTCAGTTATAAATGATGCCCAACACCAGGGATCATTTTCATTCTATTATATAGGGTAACCAATAACTAAGTTATATTTTACTCAGGTTATATTAGAATTATCATTTCTTGCACATTTTTGATCTGTTGCAAATGCTGTCTAAATGATTGGAGCTGCAACAGAGATTAGAAAACACACATTTTTATTCTGTTATAAATGATGCCACAATTTGCATGGCATAATTAAACACTCTGTTATGGTTTTATCATATCGCATTGTCACAAATGGCTCCCAAATCTGTGGTCCATTAAAAGAAGAGAATACCCTCATATTTATACTCTTACAAATAGGGTTGTAACTTTAATGGCAATAATAAGGATTATTTCACAATCACCTTTTTGTGTAAGTTATAAAATGTGATCCAAATCAGTAGGAATATGTTCAAAATATGAATGAGCATAAGTATAATGCATACTATAGCTAGATATTCATGTATTGATACTTTATAATCCAGAAAATATGTAAACATTAAACAGTAGATATTTTGTTGTCACATAAATAAAATTAGTTAAAAGTGATCTCATATGTTTTGATGATTAATGTTGATATATATTATAATAGATAAATAAATGTATTAAATATATATTATAATAGATAAATTAATTTAAGAGAAAATGATAATATCCTATATATTTATCACTGAATAATGTACTCACAAATAACAACAACAGTAATAATAATCCAGGCTTTTGTATAATTTGAATAATCATAGTTAATAAATATACTATCATATAAGTTATGCATAAAAAAGATATCATAACAAAACATTTAAATGCAATAAAAAGAAAAAATAACTTCTAAGGATACATATGAGTTGACTTCCTAGGAACCATAAAATTTATTGGGGTGAAATCCAAGGAATAATATAAGCAAGCCATTATTAAGTATTATCGTCAGAATTTATATGATTCAGACTTAACTTTTTATAAAAAGAGCAAATATTTTTAGAATATAAAAGTAATCATGAGTACTGATTTAAACTGTAAAATAACATGTTTATCAACTATTAAAACATAATCATCAAAATTATTTGCATTTATCTATATTAATTTAATAATTTTACATATTTCCTGACAATCCCTCTTCCAGTTTGATAACTATTTAAACCTAGAAATTTCTCACTGCATTTATTTATTTATTATTATATGTTCATGAAACTCAATTCACATAAAAATGTGAAATATCCAATTATGCACTACTATTTAAGCAAATTATTTTTCTCAAATGATTACATGAATAAATTGAAATCTAATTCGGCAATATTTATTTATTGCATGTATTTTCTTTAAATTGATTTACTTTCATTTCAATCCAATCAAGGTTTTAGTTAAAATACTTTCAGATGGTAATGAAGAAGAAATAATCAATAATAAGTTTGTTAATTCACATATCTCCAAACAACATTTTATTTAATTATACTCTCAGTTTATTCTCACATACATACAATTCATTAACAGAAGAAACATTTTATTTTTAAAATTATTTTTCTATATAACAATATGTTTCAAATTTGAAATAAAAATAACATTATGCATTTATTTAATTATTCAGCTTTAATTTCATCAGCCAGACTTTCAACATTAATATCTAATATTAGTAATTCCATGAAGGAATATATTATTTTGCAAATATATTCACGTTACTTAACAAATGATATATTATAATAACCTTATATTATAGTTACTATATTGGGATGTAAATAGAGGATCTCAAATTCTCTACAGAACTATACATATACATCAATGGTGACCAACCTTTAATTGAACTTGAGCCAATTTAGAACTTAAAAATTTTAGGCAAGTCACAAATAAATTTTGCACTGTTAATATTTCAATTTTAAACATATTTAATGTATAAATAATACAAATTTGCAACATGTTAAAGAAAATATGTAATTATATACTCATATTCTTATTTGTTATAGATTTAAATATAAATTAAATACAGGAAAAGCATTTTAATGTAAAAACTAACATCACGTCTTCCATTAGTTTATTGTATGCTGGTGTAAATAATGTTATAGTTAATGTCATGCAGTCATTCAGATGTTCATTTGTTATCCTGAATCTGAACTTTGATTTTAAAAAATTCATCATTGAAAAACCACTTTCACAAAAGTATGTTGGTCCAAAGCAGGAGTTTAACTGCTGAAAAGGTTTTCTGCAAAAGTGGATATTTTTTCTCATCTACAAATGCCCAAAAATCTGTTTGCCATTCTTTTTTATTAATTTGTAGATCAGATTGAAAATTAACTACTTTATTTCTAAACTAGTGGCATTTTTATTTATCATACTTACAAAATGTTGTGATATTTCAATATATTAGTATCGATAAGTGGATTTAAAATGAATAAAGTAATTGATTGAATTGTACAAAAATCAGAAAACCTTATTTTGAAATTATTTTTTAAGTTCAATGAGGCTTTCAGAATATTTTTCTGTTTTGATTTTCTTATATTTTATAACATAATTCTCCAAATTTGGAAAGTGACTAAAGTTACATTTCTTTATTTGGGATATCCACAAATCTAATTTTGATTTAAATGCATTCACAATTCCTATTAATTCAGTAATATTTTTGTGTTTCCTCTGAAGTTCAAGCTTGAATATATTTATTTTTGTTGTTAAGTTTGTAAAAAAAACAAAATCAGAATACCAGTTGTGATCAAGTTTTTCATAATTTTTAATACTGGATTCTAAAAATTGTGTTACCTCTGAAAAAAACTTGAAATTCATTGTAAGATTTCTTACTTGATAAGCCATTATACTTCAGAAGGTAACTATACTTAGCATCAAGTTCATCAGTCAGTATTTTGAATAATCCTCTCTGATGTGATTTGGCATGAATAAAATTTTACTTTTTAGAACAACATTCATGGCATGTTCATAATATAGCACTTTTATACATAAATCTTGTTGATGTATCATGTAGTGATATTGAAAAAGTTTGGAAACTCAGGATCATTCTTACATATAGTGATGAAGTCAGCACCAGAATCCATCATGACAGGTGTACTGCCTATTGTTATGGACATGAGCTTTTGATGTGGAAGATTAACTTTTTTATATCATTTTTAATAATTTGGTGTATATCCTCTCCATGTGTATTTTCTTTTAATGGCAATACTAACAGTATTTTTTTTTTACTGACCAATGATTAATGAACATCCTTATAATACTGTTTATTTAAGTTATGTTGCAGATGTTTGTTAATTCATCATACTGTAAACTTAGAAAACTTTATATTTGTAAATCATGTTTTTCTTGTGCTCTGATATGTTCAGTCATTGCTTCTATTCCACATGTGACTGAATTTCTGGATAGTTTAACTTCTTATACAGCTAACATAAGTTTATTCTTATTTTTAAACTCTTGAAATATTATATCTGATGTAGAAAGCATTGTTTTTTTAATTGCTTTATCATCCTCAACAGGGTTTTTATATATTGAAAGTATATGTGCAATCTTAAATAATGCAATTGTATGAGCTTTTATTTTATTCATGGTCTTGATAGTCATTGAATGTTGGGCAATTAATGTCGTTTTCAATTCTTTCACTTTAGATTTTCTTAAATTGTTGTTAGAAAAATATACATTATCATATTTTTCAGGAACTGTTATAAAATGTTGTACATTGCATTTTTTCCCCACAGCAATAATTAAATCACAAATCAAAAAAAAAATACATTTGTTCTTAAAATAAATACAATGATATTTATCTTCCCATTCCTCATGAAAATGACAGTTTTATTTATATATTTTTCTTCTTCTCTAACTCATATGCAGATGACATAATTAGAACAATTACCAAATATTTATTAATATGTTAATGAATAACACACCCACTTGTGAGTCATTACAAAATTTTGAAAATTTACTTTGTGCAAAGAAGTATTACAAAATAATTCAACTTATTACAATCTTGGTAAGTATAATGTTGCACTTCAATTGTATGAAAGTAGAGCCACTTGGAACTGTTGTATATTTGAGTTTGTATCATTCATAAAACAAGCCACAATAAAAGATTGCATAAGCCAAGCTTAGTTCACAAGCTACAGATTGGGCATCTCTGTGGTACATAGTAGCTAGAAAAATTACACATCTTTATATCATGTAATAAATACAAACAAATTATTTATCTTAATAAATATGCCACTCCTTGAAAACCCAATATCTTCTTAAGTGATAAAAATGAGAATATGAGACAGTTGTAATAATTACTATATTTCCTTCTAGCTTTTTAATGAATACAGAATCAATGTACAATATCAGTCTCCAAGTTATATTTGAATATTACAATAACTTTATTACGATATATCCATATTAATAATAATAATGAACTAATATATGAAGAGAATTCTTCAATAAGTCTGGAATTGGACTTTAACATAATTTTATAACATAATATGGAAAGCAAGTTTTGCTAGAAAGATTCCTATGTCTGCTTTCTTTTTTATATGTTAATTCAAAAATCTTTTGTGTGTGTGTATATATATATATATATATATATATATATATATATATATATATATATGAAATACATTTCAAAAACATAATTATTCATTAAATAAAGATTTTAAAATTATCACTTTGAAATTTATCTCATAAAATGTATAAATCTAATACTTTCATATTTCATTAAATAAAAGAGAAAAATATGTGTTGGTGTATAAATTAAATATCATACGCACACACAGATTTATTACGTCAAAAACATTTAATTTAAAAAAAAAAAGAACTATAAAGAATATATATATTTAAAATTTCTTTATTAAAATATACATACTTGTAAAATAAAATATTATTAATTTTCATCTTTCTTTTTACATTTGTTGGAAAATAAATCAGTTTTCTAATAAAAAGTTTATTTCATAAAATACTGTCTTAATTAATAATCCCAAGATTATAATAATTCACAGCAATAATTATTTTATTAGTAATAAAACCTGGAACATCAAAAAAAATTTTTAATAACTCTACAATCAAATGTTTTCTTTCTGTATACGTGGTAACTTTAATATATATTTCTACTATGAATATAAATATTATCATTTTATTTCAAAGAATATTAAATATGTAGCTAAAGTATATAATATTGCTTCACTTTAAATTCTAATGAATATTCTTTATATAATTTATTCTATAAGCGTTTTTAATTATAAATAAATTTTGTACAATATGACATTCATCATACATTATATATATATATTTAATGATCATAATTCCTTTCTGCAAAGATATGATCCCAAGACTCTTTTAAGGAACGATATTTATTTTAGTCAAAAAATAAAATGTTACTACGTTCATAAAAATAATAGAATACATTTTAAATAATTGTGATAAGATTAAATTTATTTTTATAATATACAATTAAAAACAATGTAAATTTTAACAATTTCTTGCCTAAAGTAAATTTGATATATTTAAAATTATAAGACAAACAACATACGGGAAAAAAAAAAGAATTTATAGCTAATCAAGTTAACATATAATATTTATTAAATCAAAGTCAGTAACTTAGACAATGGCCACAGTTAAAAATAATTAATTTTAAAACATCTATGTTATAAATATACAAAAATAATATAATTACATGATATTTCATTCATAATAAACATTTATACAATATTAAATAATAGTAAAGAAATAGAAAATGCTAAAAATAGATTTGAATTAATGCAATAATTAATTTAGTTTAATTGTTTTTTTAATCATTTATTAAAACACATATCTTGGATCAAATAAATAATATATAAATGTAATTAATGGATTATTTCAGATTTGCAATGTATTGCTTTAAACCTTAATATATATCTTAAATTGTTGTTTACATGTAATATTTTCCTGTCCAATCTTTGTTATTCTGCATGTTTCACAAAAAAAACCTTCAGTCCTCAGGAGAGCTAGAAATTTAAAATGTCTGAGCCTAATAATTCTAATTTTGATGAAAAGTAGAGATTTTTCACATGGTACATAGAGAATATTTAATACTAAAAACAGAACATGGTTGAAAAATGAAATTCTTATAAGTTAAAATAGAAAGAATGAGAACACAATATTGTGAAATTTTTAGAGGTAAAAACTGTATGCTATGAACTTCTTTGTCAAAAAGAATCCTAAATTCCAATGGATATGAAAGCATTCAAATTAAAATACAGGAAAATACATTATTCAATACATATATATTTCAAGATTGTAATGTTCTTAATATATTAAACACAAAAAATGATAATCTATTAGTGAGATAAAAACACATGATAATGAAAAGCTAGAGAGAGACAATTTCTATTAAAATAAACTTTATTAACAATTGACAAGTTTAACCTTGAGAGGCAGTCATATAAATTGAAATAAAATTTGAAAATCATTTTCATATTAACAGATTTAAAAATTTGCTCAGATTTGAGTGATATAAATAAGAATATAACTATTACTGTACTGCAATATCCCCAGAAAATTTTGAAGTGATAAAAGTAATAAATGAAGAAAAGAAGAAATATTTAAATATGAAGTATTTGGAAAAACTAAATATTTTGAATTCTGCAAAATAGTACAAAAAAAGAAGAGATAATGATAACACAAAAATATATTAATAGTAAAAAAGTAAAGAAACTATGAGGGGGAGGGTTATTTTGGTATTAGTAAAAAATGGTTTTGGCAATTAAATAAAGATGATGACACTATTACTGATAAAGAAATATATAAAATGTAGAAACAAATTTTGTAAAAGAATTATATAATAATGAAAAGCAAAATTTTCTTCCTCTTCCTTATTCCAACATCATTTTTTATAAGTTTGAGTAAACAATGGATTAACTATTCATAGTGCAATTTAATCCACAGTCCTAGAATTGTTTCTAGATTTCTCTCTATAGATGAGAATTGAATTCTAAACTGAAATCAGTTTAAAATACATATCTGGCAACTACCTTAACTTATTTTTATTATTGAATTAATATACAAAATTTTTTTAAAAAAGTTTGAATCCAGGTTAACCTATTTGTATAGTTATATAAATATGACACCATGTCAGTAGTTATATATTTTAGTATTCTCAGTACTGTTCTTATTATAAGCACAATTTTTCCTTTATTAAAATTCTAATATCAAAGCAGCAACAGATAATTACCTGATGTCACATTAAAGAACTATACAGATAGGTTAATCTTGATTCAAACTTCATCTCATGTTTTTGTTATTCTAATGGCATTTTTTATATGCATTCAGTTAGTATAGTACTGAACTTGTTAAAACATAAAGTTATTAACTTAGTGTCAGACTATGAACTACATGGGGAAGTCAGTTTAGATTAAACACCTTAAGTTTTTTTTTTAAATTTCTGCTTATTAGATTGATAGGGGAAAAGGCTTCCAAAAATGCAATTACAGTGATAACAACCTTAAATCTCAAGTCTACATTGTTAAAGAAAAGGATGGAAGTTTAATTACACTCATCTGACAGTAAACTGATTAAAAGCAAATAATATTTTTTTGGTAATAAAAGCACAAAAACTATCCAAAGCAGTTGTATAATTCTATGAATAATGTTAATACATTAATACAAGAAAAGATTATATTCTGTTAGTCAATTATATAAATAATTTGCTGAGCATTGTTTTTGATCTGGGGGGGGGTCATAATCAGAGCACTTCAGCTTGTCAGCCCATGGTGTAAGACATGATCTTATGATCTCTTTTAAAATTTTAAATAAAAAATGAGATGTGCAATTAAGTCTATGAAGAATGAAAAAAGCATAGGAAATGATAGAATTATTATTTTGATTTTAAAAGCAGAAAATGAAGAAAGAGAGAAATTATTGGCAAAACTATTTACCCAATATTGAAAGTGATATTTAAAAAAAATGAAAAATACCATTTTCTGATTTTTAAAAAGATAATTATTATTCATCTTTGGCTCAAATTCAATAAAAAAAATAAAGTTCTCATCTAAATAATCAGAGAAGTCATAAAAAGAACTAATTAATATTAGTTGTCATTATAGATTATGAAAAGCATTTGAATCCCTAAGTATTTTGGTGGGAAAATATTTGAATGTTTTTATTATTTGAAAGTTTATAGGCAGTTGAAGTAGCAAGTGTCATCATCAAAAATTGGTCATAGATTCCCACAGTCCAGAGTCTAAACTTCTACCTTTGTACTAGACCATATAGGGGCATTTTGGAAGTGATTAAAGCTTTCGCAAATCAAAACATAACTTCACAATATTATCAAAATGCAGAAGTAGTGATTAGATTATATGGTTAATAAAAAAGATAAGAATTAATAATGTTCATTCATTTCTCAAAATTTTTTCTATACCAACTTTATGAGAAATATTTTGTGGATTAAAGTGAAGAACTAAAAAAATAAACTGGGTAAACATCTATATTTTGCAGACAATGGTTTATAAAAAAATATTCAAAGTTTCAGAAAATTATATAAAATAAAAACAAAAGAGTAAAAATAAAAGTAAATGCTACAAAACTAAAATATTGTTTAAAAGCTTTTAAATTTGGTCATGTGACATCTGACTTTATTTATTTTTTTTAACAAATCGACAAAGATGATAATAATAAATTATAAGTTAATAACTACAAATATTTTGTATACATTACTAATACAAATTTAAGTCTTAGCTGGTGAAATTGATCATTTAATTAAACTTAGGGTAAGTACTTTTTGCAGGAATAACAATATTAAATAATATTGTACTTATGCATGTGAAAAGAAAGATGTATCATAGATATTCTTTACCAAGTTTAATATATGGATCTGAGATTCAACAGAAAAAATACTAATTCTTCAGACCATATATGAATTTGAAAAATTGTATGTTGAAGTAACAAGGAGGGATAAATATGAAATAAATGGATAAAAGAACAATCAATTATGATCTGTGCCATTGAAAAAATTTGTCCGAATAGGATTGGAACTGGAAATGTTTCTAAAATAGCTGATAATAGGCGAACAGATGAGATCTTAGTCTGCATCACAACTTCTTATTAGGATACATATTTATCATATTATTTATTAGTAATATTCAAAACATTTACATATCTATTTTAATTTAAAACGTTAGAAATGTAATTATTGAAAATCTATTAATATGTATGTACACTCACATAATTGATTTTATTGTATATAGTAAAATTATAATAAAAGTACTTTTTTAGCAAAAGTAATCAAAAAATTATAAATTAAGTGAAATAGAACTTATTTGTTGAATTTAAAAATTATTATTGTTTCAACTTTCAAATAAGCTTTATAATTCCTTTTTTTTAAAAGAAAGTTTTTCATATATTTGGATTAGCTTATTTTTTTTAAAAAAGACATTTTGTCTTTTAAGGAATTACTAGTTAATAACTAAAGAAGCTTAAAAAGTTGGATAATAAAGTCAAAATCTTCTGTTGAATTAAAAAGAAAAATAATTCTATTTGTTATGCAAAAAATGTAAATAGAAATCTTTATATTTTGTCTTTTTACGACTTCAAAATATAAACCATTAAATTTTCTTTAATTAATTTTTTGTACTTCTTTCTTTTAATGTTTAGTTAATTATTGTTTATCAAAGCAGAAGTTATTTAAGTTAAGGGATTTAGATTAATAAAATTAATATTTTTAATAATTATTTAAAAAGTTAATTGTAAAAATAGAGTCAAGTAAAGCTATTACATTTTCCATTGTAAATGTTAAATTTACTGTAATTGAAATTTAATAAATAATTTAGAAATATAAATAACTGATATTAAAAAGAATATTTTCCATTGTTATAACTTAAATCATAAATTAGAAGAGATATAAATTGTTTTTATTAACAGTAAAATAAAAGGACTATTCTCTTATTATAATATAAATTGTATTAACTATGAGAACTGTAATGAATTCTTAGCAGAAGATTGCCAATTCAGTTTTCCAAAGGATAAACTACTAAATCTCCAAATATTATATTTGTGTTACTTGAATGTTTTGCACATTTGTTATTGTTTAAAAATATAGTGATTTCTGAATTGATTATGATTAGGAAAAAAAATTGAAGAAATTATCTAGTGGTCCTAAGTAATATAAAATAGTAGCAGAACATCAAATAAGATCTAACAGTTCCTTCACTTTCACCTGAAATTTTGCTACTAAAACTATAAGGAAATAAGCCATTTGATTATTATTTATCAAATTATGCTGTGATGATGTTTAATAGTTTTATATGTAAAACATTATTCATAGTTTTATATAATATAAATGATACATCTGGGTTTATTTCTGTATAATTCATAAAAATATTATACCAATGTTTTGGCTGGATCTCACTGGCCATCAGCTGGAGAATTAATGTTATTATTAAAACAACTATTGTAGAGGTATTGTAAGCATTGATATATAACAAGAGTTCAACCAATAATAGGTATGCAAAATAGTTAAAATATATAAGTGGGGGAGGAATGATAATAGAAAAGAAAAACAATATAAAAATCAATAGCTACTGAAATGGTAGTTAATAAATATCATCATATTTGTTGATACAATTTAGCTTTTTAAGAATTTCAATGGCTTCTCTATCAAATGACTTTCAGGAACATAATCTTTCCCCACATTTCTATGATGCCTAGTATAAGCTTTAATTACTATTAATGCTTAATAATATCTCTAGATTAGATTTAATTTGGTACACAGGATGAAGGTGTCTATAGCTGTTTAAAACCTAAGAACATCACAATATATATAATTATATAAGAAAATCAACTTAGATTAAAAGCATTTAGAGATTTTTAAATTTGTGCTGATATTTGTATAGTTAAAAAGTGAGGTAAAATAATGGCATCTAGAAGCAAGGTGAATTTGAGTCTAAAAATCCAAGTACATTTCAAGATTCAAAGCTCCTCACTGATGAAACTGTAAGCATAAAACTAATCTGGGAATATTAGCTAGAATAGCACAGGTTGACATTTATTAATCATTATCATGTGGCATCTATTAGTTTTTAAAGCTTATAATAAGTGGCATAGAGATGTAAAAAACTGAATATAACAAACTTATAGACTGATGAATCACCAATATCTTAAACTATTATCAATACACCATAAAAAAGATCACTGAGCAAAATTTAATTTTTCAGATTTCTAACTTCTTTTTCTCACATTTAATCATTGTCATGTTTTCTGGAAACATATAGAGTCCAGCTTCATTTCAGTTTTTCTATTTGCATTCTTATTTATATATTTTTTTTATTCTTCTTCCTGAGTTCTAAGATTTATACATATTTAAGTATAGGATTTTGAATCTCTATTTTGCTGAATTAAATGTCCAAGTGTTATACCCACAAGTGAGGTCTAAAAACATATTTCTTGAAATCATTTTTTAAATATGTAATATATATATCTTTATTTTCAATATTAAATTATTTATATCTAAAATATTAAAATTATACTTAATACTATGATTAATTTCCTTCATTATGCTCCCATCTGTAATAGTAACATGACTAAGGTATATTTTACTGATTTTCACTTTTATTATTATTAGTTTTTATTTTCATCTCTTTTGAAAGCTACTAAACACATCTGTAATACTTGTCTTTAGATGTGCTTTTACAGATTGCATTATGTCATTTTTCTGGGATTCTAAGGCATTGTTTGTGAAAACAACTAATCATCCACTAAATGCTTTGTCTCGGTTAGTGTAGTATGAAAATGGCAGACTTGAACATTAAAGGTCTATGGATTATAGCTCAAACTGAGTGAGAAATCAATCTCAATTTATTTTTAGTGTCTTTGCTTTTCATTTTAATTTACAAAAAATTAACATAAACTTGTTGTTAATTTTTTTTTAAGATAGATAATGTTGTTCTGTTATGCATCCTTAATTATATTATTTTCCTGAATGTCACAATGTATTCTAATTAATGCTATTCTAAAATGATTAATATCTGTGGTTAAAGACATTATTCTCTCAAAAGTTATTACAATTATAATTCATAAATTGTTGAATGCATATTATTATATAGTTAGCAGTGATGTTATAAAAAAATCTATTTCTAAAACTAGAGAATTTTTTTTTCATATATTAAGAAAACAATAAAATTAGCAAGTATCCTTTTAAATTTAACATTCAAAACTTAGTGATTTCTTTGACTAAATCTAAAGATCATAAAAGTCTGTTTTTATTTACACAGACCCTACATTATATCAAATGAGTAAACGTACCAGTGTTAGGAAACAAATAAATGATTTCAGGTAAAGATCAATTACATATCTGTCTTCATATTTTATAAATATAAGCAATATTTCTAATTTTAACAGCATTAAAATATTTTAAAAATGATAATATTGATTTATTGTATTTTGAAAGAATTAATTGTAATCCCTTTATTATTTAATATTTTTCCTGATCAGCAATAATTTTACTACTTTAGCTGGATAAACATGGCTGGAGATAATATAAACATTTGTTTTCAATTTCATTCATTACTTATCTAAATATGATAAAAATATGAGTGGAAGCTACTATAAATTACACTTTCATCATTATTTTAAGATATCAATAATGACTACAAAATTACCGACAATGTTTCTAATTATTCACCAGATTTTTAAAAATATCAATAATAATTCAAACTTGAGAACTTTTATCTTTTTTCTAACTCCTATCACTTGTTTTACTATTTCATTTCAAGGTATTTCTATTATTTTTGTTGTTTTGTACAAACTAACTGTCGTTTTCTTCTTTTAATTCTATATACTTCATAATGTTATGGATTGTAGTTAATGTGCAATCTTTTATTTTTATTAAAGTTTTTTTTGTTTACCAATAACAGAATAATATTATATATCTTTGAAATGAATATTAACTTTTCCTATCTTTCCTTGCCCTTTTACAACTATATTTTTTTGTGTTATTATTAATGTATTTCTTTATCATTTTAGGGAATTGCATATCTTCAATTCTTCTGAATAGATAATTTTTTTCATGTTTTTTCTTTCTATATCTATTGCTGAGTTTCAATAAAAATAATTATAAAAGAAAAAAAAAACATTTAAATAATTTTTTTTCAAGATAAAGGTTTCTCCAATAACTCATAAAAGATCAGTGGAAAAAAAGCATATTTTAAATAAATTTTTCAATAGCAACATGTTGAAGCCTTGAGTAATTTTTCATTATTGTTTTAATTTCTATCTAAAAATGGTTAAATATTCATTTACTTACCAATGTTTTATAATTACCTGGTTTGATTTGTTATCTAAATAGTTGAAATCAACCCAGATAATTGTCTAATATTGGATAGCAAATGAGTATATAGTTTGTTTTATATGGCTAGTAAAATAATGATGGAAAACTGCTTAAAATTTTACTATCTGAAAAATGAATAATGTTTTCTTCTTCACTGTTTTTGTATGAGATGTTAGAGGGAATTTGGCTCTGTAGTATAATATGTAAAAACTGTTTTACATTTATAAAAATAGCAATTAAAATCAGTTCAAGAGTAAATTTTTATTCAGATAATGTATAAACAAAAATAACACACACAAAAATAACTGAATTTGTTAAATTGTCTGGAAAAATATTAATCATGATAAAAAAATTATATAACTGTAAAATAGTAAGAGAAACTAATAAAAAAACATCTCAAATATTTATTAAATGCATTTAAGAAGATGATAAGTATTGGAAAAATGCCATTAATAATGAGCATAGGATCATCCCCTACTCTATGTTTCACAAGCTGTTAAACAGTAGCATTTTTTTCACACAGTAGTGCTATCTAAGTTGTGCACAATAATTCCTATTCAGTATTTTCCAATTCAATAGCCTTAAACTAGTTTTTAACTGAGTGTTTTCAATAGCGAGGAATACTGCTTCCAGATCCAACAGTTCTCATTGATGGAAGCCATAAATTAGAAACTAGTCTGAAGATATTGGATTGGAAACCACTGGATAGGGATTATCATGTCCAACCTTCTAGCATGTATTCATTACTAGAGTTGCATTAGTTAGCACTATTGTGTGGCAAAAAAGGTTGGCTAACAAGGATTAAGGTTATCACATAGTCGCTGGTTACAGTTTAGTTATTTCACAAGCTTTGGATAAAATATACATACAAAAATATTAAATTTAATAAATTATTATTATTGCAAATAATTTTAAAATATGAACAATATTTTTTATTTAGTAAAATTTTCAATTTTTCATTTTATCAATAAACCTCAAATTTTACAAATTTATTTTAAACATTTTAATAGTTAAGTTTTATTTTCACTAAATGTTTAAAGTTTTGATGTGATTATTTTCAATTAGTTTTTATTGCGACTTATTGTTTTAATAACATTTAAACTATTTTATATTAGTTTTCTTTCCTTTTTTTTAACGTGATAAACTGCTAATGTGGGGAAACAGATGTTTACAGCTTTAAAAGCCGAATATAAAAAGATCTTAATCTCACTTCAGCCTGTTCTTGCTAACAGCGAAGT
Source organism: Epiperipatus broadwayi (assembly GCA_028023455.1). Lineage (NCBI taxonomy): Eukaryota > Metazoa > Onychophora > Udeonychophora > Euonychophora > Peripatidae > Epiperipatus > Epiperipatus broadwayi. Next base: position 3,599,529 of record JAQFVV010006289.1, read on the forward strand.
ATTAGCTATGCTTTTAGACTTGGGTAAAATAAGTAGAGGTTTCCAGGATAATTTTATAATATATTTTTTTTAAAAAAATTCAATAGCAAAACAAATATTTAAAAAGAAATTGGTTTTAAAAAGGATTGTTTAAAATTAGTACTGTAGTAAAATATAATGTTTAAATTAGAGAGGAAAAAAACTTCCCTCTGTGTTAATAAAATATAATCTTCACACAGTAAATGTGATTACATAAATATTTTAAAAGACAATACAAACCTGTAATGAAAAGCTTGTGAAAAAAAAATGCAGTTTATTTTACTTTTTCGCATTTAAAGTTTATTTAGTAAGCTGGGGGAAAAAATTACAAAATTTGATATTGGGAAAAAATATCCACTTACATTAAACTGTAAATTCTTGTAAATATTGGAAACTTTAATTAAGATTATTTTTTAGTTAGTTTCAAAGTCTTAAAAATAAATCTTGCACAATTTAATTTTTGTACATAAGCACCCCATCTGGAATGTTTACACTGGTGGATAGATGCAATATATGAAATTCAAGAGATGAGAACACTAATAAAATTGAATGAACTTATCTGTCATATATACAAATATACTGTACACCTTAATAGAATGATATTTACTATCTGTTAATTATTATATCGAATAAATATGTTAATTTTCATAAATATTACAGATGCATCGTATTTATAAAAGGGTACTGTTTAGTAGACGCTCTAGGGTTGTGGTGGCAAATCTATTTACGTGTGCGTGCCAAAATTTTTCAAAAAAATATTTATACAGTTATTAAATCAAAAGATAAACAACTTAATTATTGCAGTTTTTTAAAAGCCTATAAAACAAAATAATAATAATAATAATTAAACAAAATTTCTAAATAAACTAAATACAAGTGAACGATATTTATTTAGAAGAGTACAAGTTGAATAAAATGTAAAAGTAAAAAAATTAATAGTACTTAAAACAAAATGTTGAAAATAAACATATAAAATCAACATAAATAGGTATTGTTTAATGAGATTTTTGTTGTTGTACATTGGATGCCAAATATTTTATATCTGGTTCATATTTTGTCATTTTTAATAATGTATATGCTGAACTAGATTCATCTGTCATTCTATTTCTTGAACTGTCTTTAACTTTTTCCGAAAACAATTATTCACATGCATATGTAGAGGAAAAAATTGATAATATAGGGATCGCTAATTTTTTTTAACAATTAAATGTTTCAGAAACAGCATTCCAGACAGTCAATAGTTCCTCTTCAGCATTCTCTTTGCATATATCCAATAATAGATCATTTTTCATTGTTTCTAACCCATTTCTCAAGTCAACAAATTTTTGTTTTCATATAGAACTGGATTGAAAATTGACAAATTGCACTTCCATATTTTTCAAATTAACCACTCAAAAATTTCTAACTTGAGATTATCCATTGATATTATATCTAGGTATAAAATAAATTTTGATATTTCTGAAAATTGTCTGAACTGTGTAAGTCTTAAAGAAAATTAATCAATTATCGATTTAATAACAGCACAAAAGCCTTGAGTTAGTTTTACTTGAGTTAGTTTTACTTGATCTGTTTTCTCATGAGATTCTAAATCACTCAGGAACTTTTTTAGATTTGAAAAATATTTGAAGGTATAAGAAATAATATCACAGTTGAAAATTTGTAATTTAAGTTCATTCAAATACTTTGATCAAATCAAACATGACAACAATTGTCTTATTATAACCTTGTAGTTTTATATTTAATTAATTTAGATGTGAACATATATTAGTAAAAACATTAATTTTGAAAGCAATTCGACATCCATTTATTTATATTTTTTCAATGCTTTTCTCATTACGTAAAAACAGTCTAATTTTTTAAAAATACTTAACGAATCTTTGAAGAACTTTTTCTCAACTTAACCATCAGACGTTGTGTACATAAGTAAACCATAGGATACTAAGTTTACATCACTCAGTGTATAGACATAAAATTGATTAACTTAGTCACAACATTCATAACATCATCCAGTGATTTAAAGCTGGCCTTCATGCATAAAACTTGCTTATTATAATGCAATGAAAACCCAAAAATTGAATGTCCAATATGGTTGGTAAATAAACTGAGAAACCTATTTTCTTTTCCATTCATAAGCACCATCTGTAGTTACTGATACAATTTTGGCAACATTTAAGTTGCAAATATCTATTCCTTTTGTTGTTGCTGCTAATGAGGTTAAACTGATAAATTCTTTTTTGATATTATTCCCTACACAATGGCAAATAAAAATTGGCAAACAAACTGATTCATTTATGTCTGTATTTTCATCAAGGCAGAGAGAAATTAAAGTAAAAGATTTTATATCTCTTTTTTGTTGGTAAGTTATATTGTTAGCCAGGATTCTTTCTTTAACTATATTTCTAAGCAATGATAAATATTTTATGCTCGAATAATTTTTGCTTTGTTTTCAAAATTTTCAAAAAGAGCTGGCACATTTTATCCAAACTTCTTTCATATATTCTCCATCTTTAAATGGTTTTCCATATTTGGCAATTACATTTGAAATAAAAAATAGCAGCAGTTTATATTTGAATGATTTTCAATAAATTTCATTATAGATGTTGATTGAATATTTATATTTTTAAATGCTTGGGCAATATATTCCTTTTGTTCATATTTATTTTTTTCACAGAGTGATTTATGATTGGTCTCATAATACCATTTCATCAATGATATTCTCAAGACAACTGTTCCAGGTTATAAAGCACATACTATCCTGGTGACTTTGTTAATCATTCCATGCTCATCAGTCCACCAATTTTGAAATTCTGTACTTGATAATTTTTTTTTCTATTTTCATTAGTCATATTAATATAATGGTAACAAATTTATTGAAAAGTAAATTTAAATATTTATTGAAAAGTAAATTTAAATAAGCTTTAATAATTTTATAAATCAACTCAAAGAACTTATAATGCATGGAGTTTGAAGCCTGTTCCATGGGAATCAGGATAGGCAGTGGATATAATATCAGTAACCTGAGATGTATACATACCTTGTGTAATTTAATTTTGATTGGCATTGAGTAATAGATAGATAAATGAAAAAAATTATATAATGAGGGGGAACTGTGACTTTTGGTTTCTTTCATATGGAAACCAATGATTGGAAAATAAATTGCAGGATTAATTACTTAACTATATATTTATAAGTAAAAAAAAATTTAGTTTAAGAAAAATTGAAAAGCTTTATTTGAAGAAATTAATAACTGTGTAGCTTAAAGTTAACATATAGAGAGAATCTGTTTGTATTTATTTAAAAATTTAACTAGCATTATATATAGAGAAAGGGGATTGGCTTTTGTATGCACTGTAATATTTGAAAAATAAATATTTATATATCTAAAATAAAAAGTCTTTGTGAATCATAATATTTATTAATAAAAATGATGATACAATTTGAAATTGAACTGGTTATAGATAGCCTTAGTTTGACAGTTCTTTTCATGATATAGGTTTTAAAATTATAGGAAATTAGGAAAGAAATTTGGTATTAATGTGAATAAAAGATATTTTGTGCTAATATGAATCTTAACAAGCAGTTTTCTATTTAGTATTGTGCTTGCATATGTGCGTGTGTGATGCATATATATATATTGTACCGGACCATACTCCCTGCGGAATTCATTTCCTAATCTTGCACTGAGCATGAAGTGACCAAGATTTAACAGGTAAAGAAATGGATATCAATTTAGCCGATTTCTATACTCATATATATCAGTACTTCCAGCTAAATTGATAGAAAGAGTGGATTGACAGGAATCTTCCAGTTAAAACACCCTTTAGTTGATATCTTATTTTAATGCCCGAATATTTAGAACAATGGCAAGTACACACCTTTGAAAAATCTATTTACAAAATAGACTTTTGCGCGCCACTTCTAGAAAAGAATCAAAAAATGAATTTTTCACCCTCCTAGAAGGGTGTGCAATACCATATGTTCAGCGGAGCATAAGAATAAGATCTAACACCCCGGTAGAGCGATATCCCGTGTGGCTAGCTCAAGTCACTCTACATCTAGGGTCTTCAAATGGGTAAGTTAAATGATTATTACAGGTATGTGGTTGATAAGGAAAGAACACATTTTTATCAATATAAATAATGATACGAAAATGAAAAAAGTTTAATATTATGATTAAATATTTATTTAATCCCTAAGACCCACCACCATTTCATACTAATGATAATATAATAACAAAATACTAAATAATTAATTACCCCAAACTATATATATATTCGAGGCATTGAAATAGATAAAATACAATCTTAAATAAGAAAAGTAATAAATCCCTAAAGCTGTTTACAATGTTTATAAGTAATGGAAGTGGTCTGAGCTCTTTTTACCCAATAGAAATAAATTTTCATTTGTGTGATTTGATATACAGATATGAGATTTTCGGTCATACAGGCATACGCTTTTACTGATAACTTTAAAACCCTTTTATTGATAGGAAATATAATAATAAAAACTATGCATATTTGCACAATGAAATATATCACTAATTTCATATTTTCAACAAGTCAATATGTTGCATTGGCTCAGATACCATATCGTACTCACCATGAGGTACTGTATCTATTTCCGTTTTGCCAAAGATAAATTTCTATACATGTATATACGTGCAGCCCAATTATACACTTACTATCATTTTAAATATAAAGTTATTAGAGTACTTGCTTATAGGGAATCTATAATGAATCAATCCCTTCTTACACTCATCGTGAGGTGTAGCAGTCACAAAAAATAAATTAAAAAGGATATACGGTTAAATACATTTTTAGATATTCAGCATGAGATATCATATTTACCGAATATAATAAGCGTATGTACGCATACATATATATACATGCATATTTATATTTGACGAATTTCAGGAATAACAACAACAGCAAAACGAATAGCAACAACAACAACAACAACAAAAAAATCTCATTGCTATCTTTGTTGAAAATACTAATTTGAAATAGAAAAATTCACTCAAAGGACTTAAGTAAAAGCTTTACCATTTATGACCGCAATAACCGTAAATTCATACATATGCGAGAGACTCTCTCATTTTTAAATGATAAATAATAATAACAAAAAAAATATATATCTACTCGGAAATAGGAAAGTTAATTATTTCAATGTTAATAAATATCTTAAAATAAACGTATATCTGCGTCTTCATTCTTCTCCTCTGGGCTGAGTGGGCTTCAAGTTAACTGGCTGTGTGGTGATGATTTCTTCCATTTAGTAAGGCAGCACTGGTCATCCTCCTGGGCAGTTGGAATTGGCGTGGTCACATCTGGGTGGCTTAGGACAGAGAAAGGGCGGTGCACTAGCTAGCTGTCTACCCACGGTCATTTTTCCGGAATCTCTAGTATATTGCTTCATATCCTCTTTTTTATATATATCTAAATAGTAACGAGGATTATTTAATAAATTTTCATAGGCTGTCTCCAATAGTTATTCGAATCCACAAAGACAAAAGTTCTTAAAAGAACTGTATAAAGGATTTGTTCTAACGAATGTCACTAATAGTACTATTCATAAATGACTCTCTAAGTAGCTGATCGCTTGGAGAATTCTGGAGCAATGAAAAGAATGACTTGCCCAGAATGGCTGCCAACGAAAGACTGAATCCCACAGCACTATCCATCCCACTAATAAGAACCAATTCAGATATCCCTCTGAGAAGAATGAATCAGCCAATCCTTTTAATCTAGCTTATCACTTAGATTGCAAACATTCCTTTATTTTTTTCCGATTAAATTCTACATTTTAAGTTTGACATCCATCTTGAATGCTCAGACCACTTGATTACAGCTATTCATTTCAAAAGAATTTTTATTTAAAAAAAAATAATAACATTTTAATTATAGCATTATCAAACATTTTGCTTTTGGTCAGATTTTTGCAAAAGCAATTAACATTCTTTGTTTATAGAATAAAATTAGTTTTTAGAGGCAGTAATTAAAAAAAATGAAAAATATACAAGTATGTTGGAACAATTGCTTTAATTATTTATTTTACTACTATGTTCCAACATTTGATTCATTTGTTTAATAAGTTTGCCTTTCTCTATTTGAATTTTTCAGAGAAAAGCCCAATACATAAAGTGATATAAAAAATATACAAAATAGAAAAATAAAAAAATACATGAGCTTATTTTACAATATTTTCCATGTCAATTTCACATTATTTAAATTGGTGTGTGTGAGTATTTTAATGCTCAGACCACTCCATTATCAATATAGCACATTTATATATTTGTTGTGCTTAATCCATACTTTGTGCAAGGCCATTTGATAATGCCTGGCACAATATATATATATATTCCTTTGTAGAAATTTGTGCATCGTGCTCCATATTACTCAATAATATAGAGTAAAATGAATTTATTTGTATAGGAATTATTTATTGTTTTCAGGTCTAAGATTTAAGTTTTAAATAAAGGAATTATTTAAATAATATCTGTTTTACAAAAATTCCTAGTAATCCTATATTTCTTTTGAATAGTTTTCATAAATCAAAAGCAATGTGTTAACAAAATCCGAGCTGAAGATGGTAAATCAAACTAACATTTAACAGATGGGGTCAAAAGGTTAATTTCTGAGAGAAAGTCATAAATTAGAGAAAACCAGGCATGGAAAAGAGAAACTGGCAGATGATTTTTTTTTCTGGCTTATAAAAGTGCTAAGAAAAATGAGGGGGGGGAGACTTGATAATTCAATCTCTGATGGGTTTCCTCTGATTGTTTTCTCTCTTGAATTGACTTAACTTGTTAAGAAGTGTAAAAACATTACTTAAATATGAAGTGCTAATTCAATTATAAATGGTGTATAATTTCTCTCTCTCCAAGATCAACAATGACCAAATTGACTCATAATAAATGATTTTGTATTCAGTACATCAATCTTTATATTGGGTTCTTTAAAGTTCATTTAAAGAAAACATCTCAGGAAAAGTATTGCATCCATGGCTTGTTAATAAAACTCCAAGAAGAATGATCAAATTTTAATATAAAGTTAGATGACTAATCAGTATTTTTAACAGTAAATTTTTTTTTGATTGTGATTTGAACCTAAGAATGACAACAGGAAAAACAACAACCAAGAAAAGGAAGAAAAATGATGACATTTGAAAAAATTAAATTGTGAAACCAAGAATCTAAATTCAAACCCAGGGAAAAAAAGATTCAAAATGTAAAAGTGATCTACAGGACTCATTTTCAACCACTTTTAATTATCGCGATTATAGTGCCTATATCTTGAATAAAGGAACTTATGTGTATCTACAAGGTATATATATATATATATATATATATATATATATATATATATATATATATATATATATATATATATATATATATATATATATATATATATATATATATATATATATATATATTTGTGCCCTTTTGTATGGGTCACCATTTAAGTTTTGTGCTAATCTAGTAGAAAATTTTAAATTTAAGAAGTATTTTAAAAGTGTGATGTTGACTTTGCTTGTGGTAATGTTACCATAAGTTTAATTAAAGCAATCTATGAGTGTTTGATATGTGAATTGTGTTGATATTGAGAAAGTATTTAAAATGATGATGATTATGATGTAATACTGCATTAATATGTTTAATAACAAATGTTTGAAGCTAAAGTATTTAAAAGACAAGTTTAAATTAGACAAAGATATTTATTTAATTTAAAATATATGTTAAAAGTGAATAAAAATATTTTAAATTATAAGTATTTAAATTGAGATTAATATTTGATTTTAATCATATCAAATAATTATTTTAAAATCTGATATAATATCTTATTTATTTAAAAAATATTTATTTTAAAAAATGCAATTGTTAGTTTATTTTTAGACTATGAAGCGTTTCTTGTGTTATAAAAAAAAAAAAAACAGATGTTAGTTAAATTTACACAAGCATGCGTGGAAGTTGTCTAATAAAGTTGCATAACTATTTTACAAAATCATGTTGTAAAATTTATAAATAATACGTGAGTTATCACGAGATAAAAATAAAGATATTAATGTAAAATATTAAATTTGATTTTAAAAAATATTGTCTTAAAAATATAACGTATTTAAAAATATTTGATTTATTTTAAATGATCTTATAAAAGTTAAAATTTAAATCAAGTGAGAAAGAATATTTCAAAAGAATATTTGATAGATTTGAATAAACGATAAAATTATTTTTAAATGTGATAATATTAAATATTAAATAAGTTATTATTTTATTTTAATAGTGTGTTAGTAAATATGTAAATAAGCTAGAAAATTTGATTGTTTAAATGTACCAATCAGATAAGGAGTTTCTAGCAGTATAAAAGCTGGATTCAATTGTTGAGGGGGGCTCTCTGTAATTAAATTTCTAAGTCGATTGTGCTATTGAGAAAATAGCCAAGTAAATTTATAAACGCTCTTAAAATCAGTTGTAAAATCATAAGAGTGTTATTGTATATAATTTTATAGTTTTTTTTTAAATGATAAGTATGCAGTAGAAACTTAATAATTCCCTATTAGTCTTCTCAATATCGAAACTTAATTTACGTACGAATAATCATGGGAACATCACGTATCGGAGAAATATATCAGAAACTTTATGCTATAGAAATAACAGACGCTGGATTAGTACAGAAAACTATAAGATGGAGAAAAGTAGTATTTTGGACTATAAATAGTATTAAAAGTTTAAATTACTATTGTCTATTATAAATAGATATTTAAAAGAAATATGAATTCTTCTATAGAAAGAAAGTATTTTTGCAGATTTTAAAAAAATAAAATGTATATCTTAAGTAAAGATATAAGAAGTAGTAATTTTAATAAATACATGCCTTGTTAAGTCTTTGTGTTTAAAAGACTAAATATTGATGATTTGAAAAGGCAAATAGATTATAAATATGATTATTTAAAATCGTAATATAATAAAATTATTATATCTAAGTAATCTAAAACGCTGGACGTTATAGATGGAAAAATAGATTCTTACCTAGATATATTGTTTTGAAAAATGCGCAAGTAATACGTGGACGTCCAGGCCAAACCAAATCAGGCCAAGCTGAGTTAATGGAAGTATTTAAATGAGAATAATTCAACAGTTATAAATTAATTTGGAAATAATAACTTTTGAACAATATTTTATGAAGAACTGGATCCAGAAACAGAACTTATAAACTATTTTTTTTTTAATTTTATTTTGTTTTCTTGTGGAACTTATTATTTTTAAAAAATAAACGTTATCATTTTTATTATAAACTTTCAAGAAACACGTGATACAACGGAACAGGAAATAGTGTTCTATTGACTTTATACGTAGGATATTTGTTAGAACTTTTATGGTAGAACAAAAGTCGTCGCTGGAATACGTAATATAATCTTTTATTTTATTTATTTAACATAAAATTTAAAATATTATTAAACTATTAAAAAGTAGGTTAGGTACATTTATTAAATAGTAACTTAAAAATAATATAATAATTAATTACATCAATTTATTTTTATAATTAATATAACACGGAATATTCTAATGAATGTTTATGAGTGAAAATGTGAATGATTTTTATTTTATGAAGCTGCAAATTCCAAAGAATGCTGGATAGCAGATTGGACATTATTATTATTATGGTAAAAATATTGTATAATGATTTTTAATGAATTTAATATGTTTTTCTTTAGATCAACTGAATATTATGTTGTTGTAGAATGAATGGATAGATATTTTATGAAAACACATACATTATATTGACAACGAACTTTATTAAAATATGCATAAGTTTTAATTTATAATGTCAACATGATACAACATTACGTAAGAAGCTTAGAAATAATTATATGATTCTTTCGTAAATAATTTTGATATTTTTATTTATGCTTAGTATTAAAATGATGTTTATTATTTATCTTAATAATTATTTTATTTTTGCAATTTAGAAAAGGATTTTAAAAGTCTATATTTTTTTTATTTTGTTTTATTAAATAAGTTAAGTTACGTTTAGGTAGAAGCTTATATTGGGATTGAAGTTTATTAAGTATAGACAATGTAGTATAGGTAGTTTAGATAATGAATATTTTATTTAAAATTGATGTTTATTTTCCGGAAATTTTTAGATAAATTTAGAATATGTTTTATAGATAGAAATTTATTAGAAAGGATTAAAATAATACATAAAGTAAAATAATGATTTTTTTTACATAGAAAAGAATCATAGAGTTTGTCTAGAGTAATGCTTTGTGAATTTGAAATTGATGAATGATTTAAGTAATAGTATTTGAACAGTACAGATATATAATGCATATTTGATAAAGCATATAACAGGAATTACATTAAGTAAAGTATAATTACAGTCAATTATTTGTTTTACATTACAAAGATACATTAATTTTATAAAGCTATTAAGCAATGCTAATAATAAAGTGAATACATGATAATACATTATAAATGATAATATTTAATTAATGTAGTTATTTAATAGGTAGAGCTACATTATGAACACATGCTACATAAATAGTCTTGACATATATTGTTATTTGTAGTAATTAAAGTACACTGCTATTTATTTTAAAAAAATCTAAGTTTTAAAACACACTGTAATATTATAATATGGCATTTGAAAGAATGTATAATTGCTTATGAAGTACATGATTTAATAACAGTGTAAACCGATTGTATTATTATTTTCTTACTTAGTTCAATTTATATTTGTTTTCTTAAATTCTAAAACTGTAAATAGTGTAAATAAATTTTATTTGAAGTTATTGTAAATAAATTTGTTAATTTGTTTTAAAAGTGTGTCGAGTTTCATTATTTTTCACCACAGCATTTTGACATCAGATGATTTGAAATAAACATAATATTTGCACAAAATTGAATTTGTTATTATTACTTAGAATTGAATACCATATTTGCTTAACATTATTTTATAAGAATTGATTGACATGAACATAAATATTACAATGGTCATAAGATGATTATAATGCACATTATAAGAATACAATATTGTTTATTGCCACAGATTATTAAGTATAAGATTTTGATCTATTTTAAAATGAAGATACCATATGAAATAAAAGATATACATATGATTGTTTATTCATTTAAGGATTGATTATATAATATAAATAGATGAGATTAAATTACACTTTAAGATTAGTATTATTTATTATTATTATTAAAATAAGTTAGGTGTATTTAAGTTTGATATAAAATCCCACATCATACTTATTTACATAATTTATTATTATTTTAAAAGCAACTTATAGGAACCTGAGATTATTTAATTATATTTTAAGTTAAAAGTTAGGAATTATTTTAGTATTATTAAAGATAATTATTTCATTTAAAAGTCATAAGAATGCTATAGATGTAGTGGTAAGATAATAAGGTAGTGGTAGTATTCTTATGCCATTGAGACAGTATCTTGGGAGATATTGACTCAGTGTAAATCTGCTTATTACTTTGTAACTTTACTTCACAGTCTCATAATTTTATAAATACTTATTTAATTAGTATAATCTAGAACTATATTGATTTTGATGATTGATAATAAATTTAATTAAGATATGATAATATAAAAGTATATTAAAGATAGATATGCAAATTTTAATTAAGCATAATAATGTAACTGAGCTAGTTGTATTTTAAACTATTTTATATATCAAGAAGTAAGGGTACAATATATATATATATATATATATATATATATATATATATATATATATATATATATATATATATATATATATATATATATATATATATATATATATATATATATATATATATTCCAAGACAAATGAACTAAATGGAAATTGGTGTTGGTGGACAATAATATCAAGTCTTCAAACTTAACTTTGAAGGAAAGAGACAATCCATAATGTTTATTATTTATTTATTTTGTTTATTTATATGTGTAGCATGTTTGATTTTTTTTTTTAAAAAATGATTTTGACCCATAAAGACCCATTGAAGTTAAAAAAAGGAGAGGATTAAAAAATGTAATGTGTAATAAAGAGGAAGTATAAATGCTTATGTATTTGTAAAAAAAAGAAAAGAAAATATTTTTTTTATTATCAAAATTATATGCTTAGTATTAGATGTATGAGAAGTGATTGGATGATCATGTGAATGGTCATTGCTAGGCTATAATATCTTAATTTGATCTGTTATAATTATAAAGATTGGGTGGGTGTTGCTGTGTGCTTTACTTTTTAAATTAAGATAGTTCATGGGTTTGATTCATGATCTGGTCAGACTGTCATTTGCATCAAGACTCTAATCATCCTATGTGTATGTATATGTGAAGCTATAAATGCTTGTTATTACTAAGGTAAAATTATCTTACCACCTCAAAGGGATAGATAGGAAATAACTATCTCATAATTTATTCATTATTGCAGTAGGAGATTGAGGACCACTTCCCAGCTCCATTTGTTTTTATTTAAATAGGGAATTACTGATAGAGTTATTGTTAGAGTTGTGGAAAATCTTATGCATGTCTATATAGAGTGAATGTGTAGAGAAATAGTTCCTCACATGATTCTAGTCTCAGAGAAGACTTCTCTCTGGCCAATGCTGACATTTGAGATTATGAGTTGTCTAATTTTGCTTACTGAGACACTTATGTGTGCATTATGAAGTGCTGTATAGTGCTATGGAATATATAGAGGGTTTTGCAAGACAGGATATAAGTTGCTTTGACAGGATTAGGGTTTCAATCAGATGTGTATGTTGATGTAGGGAATGACAGAGTGTTACTTTAATTTAGAAGCTGACTGATCTGTAGTCAGAGTTTGTGAGTAATAATAAAATTGAACATCGTCAAGCTGTGGCAACATACTGGCTTATCAAAATGTATACAGTTGATAAAGTGGAAAGTGATGGATATTTAGCAGGCATGGTTTTATATTTAAGCCCATTTGTTGGACCGATTAGTGATTTTACATGTCATATCATCTTTTCATAGGAAATATAAGGAATATTATTGCCTGTTGGAATAATTAAATTTAGAATAATTGTAAAGATGTTATTGATTGTTACAATAGTTCAATTTATAATTGTTGTAAGGAAAGGGTGATCAGAAATTTATAAGTTCTATGAAAGTTATAAGAGAATTTCATATTCTACTTAAATATGGAATTCTGATTTTGTGTGTAAACATATTAATATTCAATTAAAAGATGGGTCAAGGCAATGGTCAAGTTTTAGGAAAATTTATCTAATTTAAACTATGTATTATTATTTTTATTAATATTATTTAGTTAAAGCGAATTTCATATAATATTTGATTGTAGTCATATTATATAATATGTTTTTTTTTGTTTAAGCATAATAAAGATTTGTTATTGTTATGAATCTACATGCATGTCTTATGTTTGATATTTCAAATATCTTCAGAATCTATATTTAGCGCCTATATATAAAACATAATACCAGATCACATTTAAATTTACATAATTCATTTTTATATTGATTGATTCCATAGTTGATGTACATTATACATTTTTATATTGATTGATTCCATAGTTAATTTGCATAATTCATTTATGATTGATTTTCATAGTTCACTTACATAAGTGATTTTCTTGATTGATTTCCATGATTAATGTCCATGGTTTACTTCCATAGTTTACTTTGGCAAAAATGTAATATATTTAATATTACTAATTAAATTTGGCAAACAGATGATATAAAATAGAATAAGATGAGAGAAAATAGCCAACTTAGGTATATTAAATTTAGTCATTTGGTTCATTTCAATGTTATGAATATTGGGAGCAGACATAAAATCCGTTTCCTGCTTTCAGTATTTAATATGATTTCCACTGGTAAACTCACATTAAAGTTTAATTTAGCAAATTTTGGGATCATATCCATTGCAATGTAATCATTAATAATTGCACCTCATTAGCAGATCTACACTTTGAGAAGGAGTACTTCGATTGTTAAATCTAAGAGCTAGCTTGGACATCAAGTAGTGTAAATATTAACATTTGGGAAATACCATTATAATAATGATGATGAATCTATAGTCAGTTGGAAGGCATATATGTGTGTTTAAGAAAATATGATTGAAAGTTATCACTTAAAAATCTATAAAGGAGAACATAACACAGATAGTCAGTGTTATATAATTGTAACTACTGAAAGTGATAGAGGCTGAGAATGAAAAATAAAGTAGTGGGATTAAATGGGAAGGATTTATTTATAAAATTACTTTATCCTACTTTAAATTAAATAATAATTTTATATTAGAAGTATAAGTTAGGAGTTCTCTGCATCGATTACTAATTTATTTCTAGTCATGTATGTATTAGGAATGTATACAACATTCTCATTGTTACCACTTGAGATCATGTATTTATATAAGGTTGTGGAAGAAAGTTGCCTCATTATTATTCAGTTAGTAATAAGAATTTATCACAGAAACATTTGTATAATTGTTTCTAGGTTTGAAACCAAGACCACAATAAATATTGAATCGGATTTATCAATATTATATTTTTTTGAGAGACAATTTAATTACTTTCTCCATTGTCTTCTATAATAATAAGCATGGATGATGATGATCTCTAGTGGGCATTATGATTTCATAGTTACAATTTGGTGTCTGGGATACTTAGTCTTATTAATATCATTTGATAAATACACTAGCCATCCTTATTTGATCCCAATGTTAGATTAAACTGACTAGCTACTTGAATTAGAATTGAGGTTACAATATTGTGAATACTGAACTACTTCAAGTTGAATCTCTCTTCTCTTCTTGCACTGAGTCACATTATTCTTTGAGATCTAATGACTGTTCTTTCAAAAGTTAACCTTGATAATGGTGGTTGCTAGTCCATCGAAATATCGGATTGTAAAGCAAAATAATACACACTTCGTATCCAAAAGTATTTATATATATATATATATAATTATATATATATATAATTTGAAAATGAAAATTACAACTTGTAATGTTATAATTAACTATTTATTAATCTGCATTCAGAACAGGTTATATTTACAGGTTTAAAGAGGTTTATTTAAACTTTTTTGTATCAATAATTTCAATCTTTGTGACCAAGTTGCAATCTTTAGTGTCTATATAAATATATTGGACCATTAATAGAGGTGGGATTCAACCTTTATTGCTGAAAGGATGTTGCCATGGTAACAGTTTGAAATTGTTAATTGCCATTGATATTGGGATGATCTAAACATTGACTGACTTTTAATGATATATATATATTATCATTATAATTATTTATATTCAAAAGTACAGTAATTTAAATTTTTTTCCATTTTGTTTTCTTTTCAAAAGATCTATTTATTTAAAATTTTCTAAAATTCTTTGTTTTAAAAAAACTTAATAATAGCATTAGAAAAAGTTACATATGCCAAATTTTATTCTCAGTAAAAGTTCAATTAATACCTTTTGACAAAGGAGTTTATTGTTAAAAAAAGCAAAAAAACTTTTACTTACCATTAAAAAGAGTTTTTTTTTTTTAATATAAATGTTTTTAGAAATTCTAAAACGATTTGGAAGGACATTTAAAAAAATTATTGTATATTTTATTATTTATATTGTTTTACATAAATATTTTTTTTCTAATTTATAAATATATGTTTGAAGATTTTTATCTGCAAAATTGAAATTTATAATTATAATTTTGCTATCAGGAATTTTTTTATTATTAAGCCATATACATTTAATTTAATGATAATTGCGATCATCCGTTCTTTATAATTAAGGTAGGAATATATACATATATTGAATGATAACATTTACTTTTGGACTCCCATTTATATTTTCACATTAAGCTTTTATATTTATTTTAATGTGCTAATTTTAGATTAATTTTCAAGACATTGTCAAAGCATTGAGTGATAGCTTTATACATTTATTATAAGATAGTTTTCTTTCTTACATAAGACATATATAGTAATCATATCTTTTAAGGTATTGATAAATAGAAAGATATTTTAAAAGATGCATTTCCAGTTCATATCAAAATAAATCACAGAGTTTTTGCTACATTTGTGAAGATTCCATTTGTAAAGCATAAGAAAACAATTTCTATCATAAGTTTTTTGTAAACAAAAAAAAGTCTTTTTGATATAAAAAAAAATTCACATTTTTAAAGACATTGTTTGCATTTTTTTCTATCACTGCAAACAATTTTATATTAGTATAATGTAGTAAGGTTGGAGAGTGTAGGCAAATCATTTTTTTATAATTAATTAAATATTTATGAATGAAATAGTAGTTTTAAAAGAGTTAATTTAAATATTAACTTAATCCTTTTTTTTTTTGCCTTTCAAAATCTTTGATTATTTGATTTATAAATACTTCTTAGTGATAACTAAGCAAATTGGTTAATTAATAAAGATTTTTTTATTGATACTAAAGCTAATTTTGGCAGGCACTCTTGTCCAAATTGCATTTTATGCAAGGTTTTTAATTCTATTAAAAACTGAAAATGATATTTTTACAGAGTGCTGGTAGGATGTATTGTCAAGATGAGTTTTCTGTTTAATACTATTTGAGGAAAGATAAATTTTTAATTCTATAAAATTAATATATTCAAGAGATTGTTAGTGTATTTGTTTTTTAAATTATTTGAATGATATATATTATAATGGTCAGGTTGGTTGAAATTTTACCATATCTGCCGTACATGGTGCCACCAGGCTATTTGAACCTGGAAAATTTATATAGTAGGCAGATACATGCTGATAAGATCTAACTTTTATATATATATATATATATATATATATATATATATATATATATATATATATATATATATAATAGCTGAATACACAGGCTTATATATACCTGTGTCTATATATGTAATAGACAGGGTATGAGCACAGACTTTCACATGACCCACCACTCTCCACACCATCTCATAACACTGATACACCTGAACACACATATGTTGAAAAGATAAATAATCACCAATATACGTATTTCATGCTAAACCAGAAATCATCAGTTGGTCCAGATTACCATCTCTACACATATATGCTACAAGTGCTCAGATATATATTAAGATAGCAAATCCTCTCATACCCTGTCTATTACATATATAGACACAGGTATATATAAGCCTGTGTATTTCAGCTATTACATATTAGAGATGTCTGCCTATCCCTTGCATATGTATTTAATGGATTATGTCCTGTACATGTGGGGTCAGATTGACCTTAGGTCAACATGGGTGTGACAATAATCTCGGCCTCAGGGTGGCCTTTGAGCGTTCCATCATCAGATTTTCAATTGGATGGACAGTTGAAGAGTTGCAGTGTGGAGTGGATTGAAGCCTGTCCATTAAAGTAGGAGGATTTGCTATCTTAATATATATCTGAGCACTTGTAGCATATATGTGTAGAGATGGTAATCTGGACCAACTGATGATTGCTGGTTTAGCATGAAATACGTATATTGGTGATTATTTATCTTTTCAACATATGTGTGTTCAGGTGTATCAGTGTTATGAGATGGTGTGGAGAGTGGTGGGTCATGTGAAAGTCTGTGCTCATACCCTGTCTATTATATATATATATAGATATATATGCATATATAATATATATATATATTGTACATATAAGTATCTCAGAATATATATATATATATATATATATATATATATATATTATTCTGACCATCAGCCCATGCCACTAGCTCATGGAGATGCAGAGATTTAATATAAAACTTGCTTAAAAGAAATATTTTAATAAAAAAGATTTCCATAAAATAAATAAGCTACTGCCAGAAATAACACACACAAAAGATTTTTTAATGCATATATAAATATTTAAAAATTGAAGGATAAAATTTATCTTGTTTATATTTAAATATTAATTTTTAGATTTAAATTATTATTTTAAACAATCTGCACAGATGGATTTTAATAAGAGTTTGTTTTATGATGTTGAGTATAGATACACTATATGGATTCATTCGAAAAAGAAAATGTCCTATAGCCCTTATTTAATCATAGGCCAACAGTTTGCAGTCAAACCAATGTCAATCTAGCTGATATATCGATGTATTCAATGCAGCATGAATACAACAGCACAATACCATACTGTCAAGAATGCACATCTGAACAGCATGGTTATAGAGAATAAATTGTCTCTCACCCAGTACAGGCATGTTACATCTGTCTGGCAAGAAGAACAATAAAAAAATAAAACTCCATATGAAGGGATTGGTGTCCTTTTTTCCATCTTACTATCCCATTTCATAGGCTAAAGGGGAGATCCAAGGAGCAGGGAATATCTGCTTCCAATGGTCATTAAAAATGAGACTTATTTTGCCCAAGTGTTGCATATATGTGATCCTGCATGTAGCGGATCTTCATACTACATTTACTAATTACACCAATATATCCAATACATTAACCCAATTTAACCATGAAACAATTAACCCAAGATTAACCCTCCCTTAAACTAACAAACTTAATGAATCTATATAGCCATCCACACCCAACTTAAATATAAATATAGTCAAATAATTTAATTAACACATAACAAAAACAAAAAAATGGAAATGATTAATTAAATATATGCAGAAAAATATTAATAATTGATTATGAATTCTTTAGGTTAGATGAGAGTTTTTATTTTCAATTACTCATTGCAAATTTAAAAATAGTTCCTACTAGATAAGCAAAAAGTGTTTATACTTTCCGGATTCTGCAGATTTAGAGATCCATCTTCATGATCACTTAGTAGATTGTTTGTCCTTTTTTTAAACAAGGCCACTACTTGTCATTCCTTTTGATCCATAACTGTCATTGAGGGGGGAGGTCATCTTGTTGTCAAGAAATTAAATTTATTGCAGACTCCTACATTGTGAAATCTGCAATACTGATCCCATTCATATATAGCTTAATAGTCACTTCGTTTGAAATAAGAGAGAGAGAGTCAAAAGTGCATCCTTTCACCCTTCTCAAAAAATCAAGCTGGAAATGTCTTTCAATTTGAATTGTTTTCTTTTTATAATAATCCTCCAGATTCACTGAACATGGTTTCCTGTTCCAAATTTTTGCTAAGGTCCAAGTGTTGGTTACTGCTTCTATTGGACATTCTATTTTTTTATTCTCCTATCTGGCTTTGTAATTATATAAAATGCCCAAAGGCTAGTTTGCTTTTCATTTAATTAATAACACAAACATTTCCATTTACTGAGATTACATAGGAATCTTTTTCATTTATGTTATTTTTTACTAAAAATATTTTATATTTAGATCTTTACCTTTTTTTTTTTTTTTTTTATAAAAAAGTACGTTCAAATACTTTTTTTTTATTTAAAAAAAATACTTTTAAAGATTTGCATCTGTGTGAATATATATACGTTTAACAACTCTTTAATTTTAGCTTTTAGTTTTTATTTACGAACTTAAGTTTTTATTTTACTTTTAAATTAATGTAATGGCATATTGTATACCGTTACAATATATATATATATTAATTCATTTATTTTACATAACTTTATAGATGTGAATATAATTCAGAAGATTTAAAAATTAAATACATTAACAATCTTGAAGATATTAATTTTATAGAATTAAAATTTGATATTTTCTCAAATATTATTATATAAGAAATTAAACATGACTATACTTTCTACTAGCATATCTGTAAAAAAATATTTTCCATTTTTAATAGAATTAAAAATCTTGCCTGAAATGCTATTGGACAAGAGTACCTATCAAAATTAGCTTTAGTATCAATAAAAAAAAATTATTAATCAATTTGCTTAGTTATAACTAAGAAACTGCAGATATCTATATTTATGAAGTTTGACACTTAATTTATCATTTAGCTAAGCAGAAAATATCACATTTCCTTTAAATCAAATTATAAATAGGATCATTTTCAGAATGATGCTCCTTTTTAGTATCCACAACATTCATTAAGGAAATTGCATGCTTCTGTAATATAAAAATCCTGCTGGTTCAAATTAGCAATTTTAGTGTTTAAGAAAAATTCTGCACATATAGTAATTGCTTCTAAAGAGAGAACATTAATTTTTTTGTGAATGTGATTGGAATAAGGTTTACTTTTTAATGCATTAATCTTGTAAATACTAATTTAGGATTGGTCCAACATTCTAGCCACATATACATACTGATTGGTAAATAAGAAACTAGCTATTTTAACTAAACCTTTAAAATAATGGGAAATATTTCAAATTATCATTAGCCAATTATTGTCAAGCCTGGAAAATAATGTTGTTTTTTTTCACTGTTCTTCTTTGAGGGATTGTTAGAGAAGTGCTTAGCCTAAAATAAGATATTTAGAAATCATTTTATAAATGAAAAAATAAAATTTCATATATAAAGCAATAAAAATATATACTATCTTTTTATTTGCAGTACTTAAAAGCATTTGTTGTTTTAATTAAAAATTCACGAATCAAATTTTATTATATAACAACTTTAGATTAAATATCCATGGCATCTGTTCTCATATATTTTCATTTTATTTATATATTCAATACTATTTAAAATATACAAACCATTTTCAGGTAGATAATTGAAAATGTCATGTTATATATGACCTGCTTTATTGATTATTATAATATATACATATATATATATATGACTTGCTTCATTTATTATTATAATTATATAATTCAGCGATGGGTTCATTATAGGGTATACATATGTAAATTGAAAAACCAAAGGAACTTTTCGTGACTCAGTAATAATAATAATAATAATAATAATAATATATATATATATGCCAATAAATATTAATGAAGAATAGGATGGTCACTTATTTTTTGTAAGTTTTGATGGTTGTAAATGATGTTGGAATCGCCTAGATTTTAAATATTGCTTAAATCATTTTGAAATAATATTTTATATGATAAAGGATTTATCTAATCTTTAACAACCTGTAATATTAGCACTAAGTTCATTTTATAAATGTAGATAATAAATACATAGCCCAATATATATATATATATATATATATATATATATATATATATATATATATATATATATATATATTGTGCCAGGCACATTTGATGTGGCCAAGCACAAGCTAAGGTTAAATGACTAAATAGTCTAAAATATTTAAATAGCCATTAAAGAGGGGTGGGGTTATACAATTTATGCAAACAATATTCATTATAAATTGAGAGAGAGAACTGTGGTGATAATATAAACTCACACACACATATGTTTAAAGCTGATAATTAAAGGCATTGAAATATGCATTTTTAAATTTGATTTTTGTTTATTTTTTATTATTTTTTTTACGGAAAAACAAACTCCAAAATGTAATTATAATTTTGAAGATTTTTGTTTTGTTTGTTAAAAAGAAATGCCAACACATGTATTTACAATTTGTCAGTATTTATTTATTTATTTCTTTTGTGAGTGCTGACAATCAATGTAAAAGAGAGAGTTTAACATACTGTTATTTAAAAATATTTAAAAATAATTTCAGAATCGAAGTTTTAATGGATATTTTTCTCTTCAGTTGCATTTGAGCAAGGGAGGGGGGCCATTGTCTTAAATTTAAAAAAAGCCTAAAGGCATTCTGGCTTCCTGTCCACCCTAAAATAATTTTAATTGGACAAAGGAGTTTAATTAAACTTGTGATAATGTGTGGAGAGAGGAATATTCAAGTTATGTAAAACATTTTTTTTGTTAAAACAAAAAAAAAACTTCAATTCTGATAATCTAATTAATCAAAAGTAAAAAGATGTTATCATTTCTTAATTGTGATCTGAATGGATATAAATAAAACTAATTGGAAATGAAATTTTTAAAGATCACTTGGGCAATTACATTGGAATGTTTTACGAATCAGCCAAACCAATTAGTAAAACTAAAACCAATTAATAAGATTTAATTATTTAATTTTTGTGTTATGGAGGGGATACCTGAATTGAGATTGTATCGAGGTGGGATATCTGTTCTGAAATTGTGAGAGGGCAGTTTACCTTAGCTTTTCTAAGAAGGGAGTTCACTTTTGCTTTTCAAAGAGAGCAGTTTACCTTTACTTTTCATAAAGAGCAGTTTACCTTTACTTTTCAAAGAGGGCAGTTTTACCTTTACATTTTAAAGAAAGTAGTTCATGTTTGCAAATCTTATGGAGAGCCTATTTTTAATTTTGGGAAGCTAATGTTATTCCTGGAACAATGCAAAGTCATGCAACTCTTTAATCAAGTTGATTCTAATACCTTGTAAGCTGTAATATTTACTCTAATAAGAAAAGAAAAAATAATATTCATTCAGTCAGCTTCAATCAACAGACATTAATCCAGGCCATCATTCAAACAATCTAGCAGTTAACCAGTCAGTTGATGCCGATGGAAGTTTAATTAACACACCATCAAAGCCTGCAATTAACCTAGGATTTATCAAACAATGAAGGATGATTGACAGTGTTTAATATCCTGTTTAATATTCATTCTCCAACTTAAAGATGCCAATCAAACATTTGCCTGCATATAAAATGATTATGGAGTACAAACTCACTTCAGCATGTCCATACAGCTCTGCTCCTGCCATACCAACATAATGTAAAGGCCGAGATCACCAAACACCAACATGATGATGACTAATTCTATGAACTTGTACCACCATCAAGTCCAGCCTTTGTTGCAGTCAATGAACAGATAGACTGCTCACTCAAAACCCATAGAAGAATGAAGCCTACAAACTTTGTTGGGTATACTATTATTTTTTGTATGTATGTGTTTATTTTATAACAAGTTAATGCCCACTTTATAA
Organism: Epiperipatus broadwayi; assembly: GCA_028023455.1. NCBI lineage: Eukaryota > Metazoa > Onychophora > Udeonychophora > Euonychophora > Peripatidae > Epiperipatus > Epiperipatus broadwayi. The sequence goes on from JAQFVV010006289.1 coordinate 3,622,335, forward strand.
ATATGTTTATGTAAGTACACAAACCAATATATCTTGTATGTAACACTAATTTTTCTTTATTTGCTTTACACATGTGTGAGTTTATATCCACAGAGCACGATCTCGCCCATATTCTTTATTTAATATACTTTATTAAAAAAAGATGAAATTTCCTTTATTTAATCTAACAATTATCTCGACAAGTATTTCCATATGCTTATAATTTGTTTTATAAAAATGATTTATGTATTATATGATTTTTGTTATATATTTATTCAATTTGGGAACTTTGATTTTATATTTATGTTATAAATAGTAGGGGTATTGGGTTAATAAAAGATATTATAATTCTAAAGTGACTACTGCCATATATTTATTTATTTTTATTATTATTTACTTTCTCTAACCCTCATATTAATTAGTTATGCGAGTTTTCCGATCCCCATTTTTTTAACTGAGTATAAGAGTATGCTGTGCTAGCGAATGGGATACCTTCTTACCAGGTCCTAAATCTTTATTTTCACGAGGATACTTATTTATTATTTTGTTTGAATAATTATTTACCGGCACACATGCCCTAATATTATTTGAACTTGCATATCCTTTCAGGAGGAGAGTTAAATTTCCTTCTGAGAGTGGCATGAGGGGTTGATTTAGAGTCATCCCCCAAAGGTATGTAAGAGTCAACCTTTCCATAAGTATCTTATGTGTCCATAGCACTGTTACTGTAAAGTTTTTGAATTTCTTTTTACTCCGGCATGTCACCATATTTCTCCTTATGTTTGGTTTATGTGTATGATCATATTAACGAAGTAAACGTTTACCACTATAATATATATATATATGTTGATATAAATATTTTCATGGATTACAAATATAAATGGTATATGTTGCAGATTCATCAATATATGATTTTAATAATGAATATACAGACATTTCAGCTTAATTGCACAATCTATCAACTAGATAAAGAATAAAATATTATAAAGATGATTGTAGAAGCAGCTCTAAAACATCTTTATGATATTCTATTTATTACCCAGGCAATGGCTTGTATAATGAAGCCAAAATGTTGGTTTATTCATTATCATACATATATAAATGTTAAATAAATTAAAACCCAAAGAATAGGTGGCCATCCCATTCTTTATTAATATTTATTGATGTATATGTATTATTTATTATTATTTTATGAAAAAATGATTTTTTTTGAAATTTATGTATATATTTGGGGCTATTTAAATATATGTATATTGTCTATACTAAACTTAATATAATTATAAAGGACTTGAACTCGAACTTTTAAGCTCCATATATTTATCCAATTTATCTTATACAACTGATACACATAGCCACATACATATGTAAAAGATAAATGATTGCCAATATATGTATTTCATGCTGAACCAGCATTCATCAGTTGGTCCAGATTACCATATCCCATATATATATATATGTGTATATATATATACATACACACAGTCAGTGCTCAGTTTATATTAAGATAGCAAATTTTTAAACTTTAATGGACAAGCTACAATTTTCTTTACTCTCCAATTCTTTAATCATCCATTTCATAGAAAATCTAAGGAAGACAATAATATTGACATCAACATGGGCTTTGAGAATTCCACCCACAGACTTTCAATGAAATAGATGGTTAAAAAGTTGGAGAGTGAAGAAGATTAAAGCTTGCCCATTAAATTTTAAAAATTTACTATCTTAATATAGAGTGAGCACTGATTGTATAGATGTGTGCAGGAAATGGTCATCTGGATCAACTGATAAGGGGTGCTTCATCATGATATATATATATATATATATATATATATATATTGGAGATCATTTATCTTTTACACATGTATGTGATCATGTGTATCAGTTATATAAAGTAGATTAGATAGATGTAGAGAGCTTGAAATTTTAAGTTCAAGTTCTTTATAATATTTTTGGCTATATATATTTATTATTTACATATATATATAAATAAAAGAATGTCATATATATTCAATAGTCTAATATTCACTTTTATTCATTATTTAGATAAACAAAACAAAATAAGATGAACATTATGTAAAATAAATCAAATGAAAGCATAATGATAAAGATATATTCACATCATGTGTTAGGGAAATTAAAATATTGAAATAGTTATGAACATCTATCTATCTATGGAAGAAGAAAGTATAGTCAATTATTTAAAAAAGTATAATAAATACATTTCTTAATTCTTAGTTAATATTTTTTACTCAAAAGCAACATAATTTTTTCAATAATTAAATCTTGGCACAATAATGAATAGCACATTTCTCAACAATCAACAGATGAATTTACCATCTACCCTCTTCTTCTTAATTATAAAATTTAGTAAAATTAGCAAAAATTCAAATGTTTTCTCCCCCCCCCCCCGTGGAAAAATATCTGTACTGAAATTGTTTAAACTTCTACACCCACCATTGATGGAAACATTGGAGACATGCTTGGAAATCACAATAAAAACTTAATTCAAAACTCTGACGACAAAATATAAATATTATGACTTTTAAATAAAATTAAATCTTAAGGCATGATCAATTTTATATATTTAAAATATTAAAAGGACTTGAAGACTTTCAAGCTTCTCATATCTATCCAATCTATCTTATACAGCCAACACACATGTCCACATACATGGTACAAAGATAAATGATCTCCAATATACATATTTCATGTTGAACCAGCACTCATCAGTTGGTTAAGATCACATCTCCCACATACATATCTGCTGTGTGCTGGTTCAACACAAAATATATATATTGCAGATTACTTATCTTTCTCACATGTAGGTAATCATGTGTATCAGTTGTAGAAGATTGAGTGAATAGATATGAAGAGTTTCAAAGTCTGAGTTTAAATTCTCCTAATTACATTAAGTTTAGTATAGATATACACATATTTAAATATTATTTAAGATATAGATATTTACTTACACAATTAGCTGCAATATGGATAAGAATAAATGATATGCCATATGTTAGATCACTGTCTCATCCTTTAGACTGCTTGGGACAGGATATGTGATGTTCTACTATCAGATTTTAGGTCACACATTATTTGTTGGTAATGATTTTTGAGATTTCTTTAGTTAGTCATTTTTATTGTTTTCATTTTATTTGCCCATGGATGCATTAGACAAGTACTTATATATTTCTAAAAATCATGTAAGTGTTGAAAATACAATTATTAATAATCTTAAAGTAATAAAATAATTATGACCAAAAATTGGATTTCTTTGAATTATATAATGAGAGTTGGATAAAATCAAATTTCTCAGATAGTTACTACAGCGATGTTTATGTTCTTTCCTTCCAAACATTTTTTATTTTGCAAATATATTCTTATTGTAATTACTAAATATATGCAAAAGTTATTATGTAGTATTTTTCTACTACTTACAATGTATACGTATTCATATAGACCAATAAATTTATTGATGAAAGACATTTAAATTTTTACTAAACCGATAGTTAAAATTTGTAATTATTACAAGACATACTTAAAAATTAAGCAAATAAATAAATATATTATTCTAAAACTTAATTAATAGTTTGATTATCTTATACAGAAAAAAATAAATAAATAAAAATGTTTTGAAAATTTTTAATAATTAGAGGGCAATGAAACTTCAATTTTAAAAGAAAATATATATACTAATTACAAGTGTGCGATGCATGGGGAACATTGCTCCCATTTAAAGATTGGTTCATTTTTATATATTTTCATAAACCATCAAAATAACAGATGGTTACCATCCTCTGATTAGTATGGCTTGCACTTGGTGGTGCTGTTGTAAGAACAAAGTTGCTATTGCATTGACATTTTTATATTTTAATATTTATAACTTTTTTTTAAAAATCGGTAATAAATCAAGTATTTATTTCCCCTAGTCTAATTACTGAGTATTAAATGACTGTTATTTCCAAAATGATTTATGCTGTATCATTTTTTCATACTGTCTCATCTTTATTTTGTATCAGTGATATTAACAAATTATCTATGCTATCAGGTGTGACAGTATTTCAATGATTGTATAACTTCCGTAGTACTTTATTCTCATACAACTATTAATTTAAATCCACAGAATAATCTTGTATAAAGTTGTGTTCATGATAGTGTTCCCAAGTTCAATGATATTTGTACTCACCTATTTTTTTGTTGAGATATAGCAGATAAGTTCCTTAAGTGCCATTCTTATTCAGAAAGACTACCAGTAAAAAATCTAATATTCCATTGATCTTTATTAATATTCTGTCATATTATCATCCTAAAGCATAAGCATGTTCAGCATACTCAACAATATATGTATGAATTGGAAATTAGACAAGATAAATAAAAATAGGATGGATATTAATTTAGTTTTAAATAACCAACACAATTTATGCATATGGTTTGTTTAATTAAAAATTATCCACGATTGTTTGCCCACACAGACATAATATAATCCTGAATTGATATATTGGAAAGATACTAACATCCCCATTTCAAATAAAGAGAGAAAAATTAACTTTATAAAGGACTATAATTTCCAACCTTTATTAATCGATTAATCTGCTATGTCTTGCTGATACATGTAATTCTTTATACAATTAAGAAATAGAATCAACTTACAATCTTCTAAATGATGTTATAACAGTCTTTGATTCATTGTGATTCAAAGACTGTTAATGTAAAAAAGTTTAAATAAACATTACAATAAATAAAATTAACATTTTATGACCAACTAGGTAGTAACACTAAAAGAAATAAACATTTTATAATATAATAAAAAAGTTTAGATACAAATATATTTACACTTTTATATATTTATGCATGTTATCAAAGGTTTTATCACATATTTGATAAATACACAAGTTTACTGATTGAGGTACCTTTTAAAACATAGATTTGATGTAGCAGCCATTTAGTAGTTCTTTTCATAACCTTTGACTTTTTATCAATAGGCCTTCAGATTAATCTATAAACTCTGCATCTTCAAATTTTTGAATAGTATACTGTTTTATTTTAGAAAGCTAAATGAACTTTTTAGCAACAGATAGAAATTCTACAAGGGATCAACAGAAAGCTAGATTTTACATCATTATTATGTTCAAACTACTTACTATGAAACATAACTGTTTTTGATTGAGAAAATGCTTTATAGAAGCAATGAATTGTACAGGACATAATCTTGAAAATTATAAAAAAGTTTTCCATCATAGTTAGAATAAGATTAGCATTCAAAACTACTTTGTGGCTACATGATTTTAATATACAGATACTTATTATTTTCCGTGGACACTTCTCTGAGTTCTAACCATTTCTCTCCTTTTTTATTTCTGCTTTGAATTGTGATATGATGACAATCAGATAATTTCATGCAATATCTATGAATTGAAAGAGTGAATAAATTATATCAGTCTTCATTTCTTATATAGCTGTCACAATAACTCATAAAAATATGTTTATCTACCTCATAAGCTATACGCATTTGCTTTTGAAATAAATGATTATTTTATTTAACACTAATATCCAGTTTTGTTTTTTAGCAATCATTTAAAACAGATTTTTTGATAGTCTTTTAATTATAAAATTATTAGTTTTTTTTTTTTTTTACTAACAAGTATATATATATATAGTACTTAATTATACTTAAAATGAACTCAAAGTCTTTCATGCCAACATTTTAATATTTCCTTATAACTTTATTAATTTATGTTTTTACATTTAACTTCCTTAGATATAAATTTACCATCTTATGATCTATATAAAGATATAAAACTTTCACCTCTTAAACATCCCCAAATCAAGGAATTAATATCAAATCAACATGGAGATATTCTAAAATCTGAAATACAATAATTATCCATATTAAAATTACTTTTTATATATAACAATGGGTGTATTTATGAATTAAAAAAATATTTTAATATATTCGAAAATAAACCAAATTTCACACATGAACTGTTTTAACATAAATTGAAACACTCTCACCTGTTAACAAAATTTTGCTTGCGGGTGAGTGTGTATCACTTTATATTAAAACAGCGCATATGTGAAGATTGGTTTATTTCCGAATATATTACAATAAATACTGTGCTGTATAAAAAATTATCTTTAAATCATATACTTTTATTCATTTTAAGGTCAATATATTTGAATAAATACTTATTAATCGTGTAAATCATCTTATGCAGAAAGATGTTTGTTGCAATTTACATTTCTAATTATTTTTTTTTTTTAGGTTTTTTTTTTTTAATTTTTAGTATAAAGTTTTAATTAACTTTAAACTCAACAGAACTCTTTATAGTTTCAAATAAATTAATCACTGGATAAGAACATAGATTCACAGCATAAACAAACCAATAAAATATCACATGACTATTACATGATGTCAAGTTACTCATTTCAGCAGTATATTTTTTCTTTACATCTCTAAGTCACTAACTATAAGCTTTAGCAAAAAATATTTATTACTGATAGTGCTTGATAAATCCTTATATAGTGCTATCCTGTTCTATATCCCCAGACTAGTTTCAAGCTTATGCATTTTATCAGTAAGGAATTGTGGATCTTCAAACAATGCATCAAATTCTTTAAGATTGGATGCACCTTCCTTCTCGGAATCATTATTTACTTCTTTTTAACTATCAAGTTATCAGTCCAAATTGAAAATCGGATAAATGCTTGCAATTTAAGTCAGCTTGCTTGTTAAGTCCAATAGATCTGAATCCAACTCACTATCTATATATTATAGTTTTTTTTTTTAAAAAATAACTATAGATATCGTCAACCTGTGATAAGAATTGATATGAAACCAATAAAATATTATGATTCCAAGTGTAATGGTATAAGATTCAAGGCTTCTTATTGATGAAAGCCATAACATGAATCTGGTTTGGTGATATTGAATAGGACACAATGCTTAGGTTTTTATTAACACTATCATCCGATATTTATTAGTTATTAAACTTTACAGGAGAGGTATAGAAATGTGAAGATATATAAAAATCAAATTTCGAATGCTAAGTTATACCCAATTCAAAATTAAAAGACAAACCAACGATAAATTAAAATGACATGAAATTTTTTGGTAGAGAATTTTGATATTGATGATGACTAATATTGTAATTTTGAATTGGTGTAATTGATATGTTTACATGTATCTGTATTTGAATTGTTAAATGCTACTCAGAAAGGCAGCCATGTCATAAGTTGGCTATGATTTTTATTTACTTGGTTATTTATTAGAATTTTGAAAATGATAGTTTATTCCATTTTAAAAATTTAATTATGTATGTTTTTTTTTCTCTTTCATATGTCATAGCATCGGCCGGGACGCGAACCCACAACCGTCTGCAACCAACTACTTGCTTCCATGGCGGCGATACCTCTCGGCTAACAACGCAAGACAAATAATTATGTATGTTTTACGACTAAATAGTGAAGAAAGCTTAATTTATTAAGCTCATTATTATGGAACTGATTTGTTTTTAACTCACAACAATTAACTATAATAAAAGCCTTATAATTTTAAATAGTAAGTTTTTATAAATGTTCCATATGTTTTATTACATAGTAAGTTTCTGCCTTATAATTAAATATAATTATTTTTTTTATGTGTATTTTAATAAAAAAGTATCCATATTCTATTCATGTCAACTACATTATAAGCATTTTTTTCCTCTTCTTTTTTGCTTTCTAAACACATGGCAAAATAAAATTTAAATTTTTCTTACTGTATTTTTTTTACAACTTAATATTCATATAAAAAAGCCTGTTAGAATGAATTATTGCTATCTTTTAAACAATGTTTTCAATTTTATATATAAAAAATTGTTAACACTTTAAATATATATATAAAGCGTTAACTATTTTTTATATATAAAATTAATATATATATGTATATATATTGATAAAAAGTTAAATGTTTTAAAAAAAGATGTTTGTAAAAGGCTACAGAAGATTTTTTTAAATATTTACATTATACAATACACATAGACATATATATATATATGTTTGTTATGTGTTTTTTTCTTGTCATGTAACTAATATCTTAATCCATTTATAAAATGCAACAGATAAGACAAAGATGTAAACAACATATTTTAGCATGTTTTAATATATAATATTCTGAGTCATCAATCTTTCTTTTTCATAAATATTACCATAATGGAATGAAATAATCTACACCTTGGACGTTTCAGCTCAGCAAAATTAAATAGATTTAATTAAAAGCAGTAACAAAAACTCATTTTTCTATAATATGAATTTAGATTTTCATAAAATGTTTAACGAAAAGAAAGAAAAAAAAACATTGTCAACTCTCTATTTTCTATAAATTTTATAAAATAGAAATAATATTATAAATAAACCTATGTTGGAAATAAATAATGATAACAGAGAAAACGTTTGCTGCAGATAAAGCATTTTCAATATACCTAACCAAGAGGAATAATGAAGGAAAAAGCAATTCTCCAAGACTTTGTAATTGTTAGGTAGTGACAACTTGAACAGTTTTTCATTTTTGTTTCATCATCTAGCTAAAAATATATATATAATTCTTAAAGTGACAAATGGTGACTCTGATCTAATCTGAATAGAAAAAAGCCAATGAAAATATTTTAAGCTTAATTGGGAAAAAAGTCAAGTTTACCTGATCCCATTTCTGAACTTAGATCGTAAAACATGGCAGATAGACCTATTAATATTTCTATATAAAACCTTTTATATATAATCTTTATTCTTACTTGTATCATTTTTACATCTTTCATTTTATTCTTTGATTCTACAATCAATGCCATAGAAATATTCCTTATTCTTTTAAACTGTCACGATCATTTCTTGAACGATCGTTTCCCCCATCAATCTTGATGAATTATAATAATAAAAAGTTGAATCAAACTACAGTAGACTTCTTTCTCTATCATTTTTTTGGGTGAAATAAAGAATAGGAAATGCTATTATTGAGAATAATATTTCACCTTAGATAGTTTGGAATGCTGACTTTAAATTCAATGCATCTGCTTCCAGGTATACTGACTTGAAACAGTTCCATTCATTAATTTAGTTGATTTCTGAAATTATTTTATTGTTACTGCAGGAAAAAATAATGGTGATCTTGAAGTTATATCAAAAGTTATTGAGATTCATAAAGCATTGGTAAAAATGTAAACTTTCATAGTATAGCTGCATTGTATTGAGTAAGTACATGCCATGCACAAACACAACATAATGACAGAAACTCTGACAATGTTTTAATTCTAGAATAAAATTTGTTCAAAATAAATATCAAATAATTTTTCAGTAAAAAGTGTTTTAAAATTTATACAAATCTAAACTATGATTGTAAACCTTTTTTAAATTTATATTATGTTTATAAAATAAAATCAAGATTGTCGTAAATGTATTTTTATCTGCAAAAATGTAACCACTGTACTGTAGTTCACATTAATTCTGGTTTTTATACAACATCCAAGTAATAATTGTGAAACTCTGCACTGTGTGCTTTAGTGCAACAATAGAGTGGCAGTTCAGGAGTAAATGATCATAACTAAGTTCTGTCATTTCTGATGTGCAATCTTCTTTTGAATTATCAAGCAATAAATAATTTGTAATATCACATTTATATGCAAACAAATTTTAAAAATTCCAATGAATTATCAGTGATTTTTTTTTATCACTAATTTTTTAATGTTTCTCAAACTACTTTGTTATTATTGTTTATTTTTGATTATTCTCTGAAAGATGATAGATTTAAGTTTTATTACATATAACAGTTGCAACTTCATTTACAAACAATACATGTGATATATTTTATTTTTAAAAAATAAAATTTATTATTTTGTACACTCACAATTTGCAGAACATTAAAACAATTCATACAATAATAAGTATTCCACATAAGACAGAGATAATTATAGTTTAACATTAAATGGAAAATGTAACACCATAGATTGATCATAAGTGGATCTGCTATTTCAACGTCACTGTAGAGATATAATGTTTTGAGCTGCTGAATCAAATATTCATGATATACTGTACTTTAAATTTAGCATAGTAGAGAGCATTATTTCAAATGTTTATTTAAGTGAAGTATAGGTATTAACTTGACAACTCTCATATTTGTTGAATACCATTGGGTATTTTTCTCAGAGAAAGCATGTTTGTTCTTCTACTTTAGATCATTGTTTGACCATTATCATAATTTGTTTTACATATAATTTTTTTAGTAATGTAGATTCTCCTGTATTACTTTTATTGATTTTTTAATTGAAAAAAAAAATGTGAAAAGATCTGTATCTTATGGACAGTTGGATAACATCTATGTCTTTGTCTTATTATTTACAACAGAAAAAAAACACCCAGGTGTTCACCTTCTTCTAGTTTAGTTTTTATGCAAATGTTTTGGATTAGAAAAATATGATTTTTTTTGTTTATTTATAAAATATTCTTGATTATTTTTACACACTAATTGATTGATAATTATTTAAATCAAAAGAAATACACATATACACTTTCAATGTATTAATGTATCCTTTATTTTTAGAAATAAAAGTTAAAAACCTTGATCATAAATAAATAAATTTTTTGCATGTGTAACATTATTATTGGTCAAAAGTGACATGGTGTTAAAATGTTTTTAAGTGTTGTAGTAATTATAAAGAAAATTTCAGATTTTAAAACAGAATTTAATAGATTCATCATAAATGTATATTTGTTTCTTTGCATTTAAAAAAATAAAAATAAAAATCAATTTATTTACTTTTTTGAATTTACTTTTCCATCTATGTATGACTATTGTAAGATATAATTATATTCTTTGCTTGTATTTACAAGACAGTTTTTGAATATCTAAAAAAGGAAAATGTGATTTTTTTAGAATATTATTTGTTTATAAAATAAAATTAAAAGAAATCAAGTCCAATTTATTGAGTTTTAGTATAAAATAAATACTTCATGCAAAAATTTAAACATATTTAAAAAATCTCACCTGGTTGAGCAAAAGAAAGTGTCAATGTTTTATGGGTTAATATTAATGTAATGAAGTGGTAAACAGTTTAGTGATAATGATGATGATCAAATTTTATGTTGGGAATTTATGTGGGAAAAATTGTAGAGTAAACTGATGCTTGAAAATAAAAATGAGACAATTTGGTCAACATAAATACTCTTCATGTAATAAAGATATATATGAGAGATGATGACCTGGTCCAACTGATGAGTGCTGGTTCAGCATAAAATGCATCTTGGGGATTATTTGTCTTTTATTATATCTTTATTTAAATGAAATTATTTATGAAATAAAAAGAATGGAGAAATATGAAAGTTGTCTATCTATAAAAAAAAAAAAATAATTAATCTTCAAAGCAATATTCTTTAATATATTTGCAGTTTTAATTATATTGATCAAGAAAGCAAATTTTCATATTTGTTTGTATGCAATTTTCATGTTTGTCAATAATTATTAATTTAATAATTCAATATTTAATTATGCATTTATACCGAGAAGAAACATTAAAATATTTGCTTCATAAAATTATAAAATATTTAGATTTTTGGATTTAATGAGTACCAAGAACATTACAAGACTACAGCAAATTTAAATAATAAATAATGTTTATTATTAATATAATATCTTATAAACAAATTTCATTAACTAAGTTAAAAAAAAATATTTATTATTAGTTTCTACTTTCTTTATACTAAAAACTTACATAAATAAATTACAAATCCGAATTGTATGGTGGTTTTACAAGAACATAATATTTGCATATTTCAAATAATACAATTTTATCCCTTTAAATCAAACACCTATTACTTGAAACCTGTTGGTTCTATATAATCTTAAGTAATATAATCTAGTAACATTTCCCAATAAATTTAGAAAAATTATTTCATCTTTAAATAAGCATATGCCTTCTAATGTTATTAAATTGTAATTCTAGCACTATCATTTACCTATTAATTTTTAATTATAAACAGTATTACTAACTAAAGATGATTTTTTTGAGATTATGGTTTCATTATCACCTTTTTATTAACTACATCTCGTTTATTCACATTACATTCTTAACTTTCAAGCTATACTAAGTTTAAATTCTTTCAAAGGTTCATTTATCCATACACATCCTCAATTTTATAAATATGCCCTAACAATAACTAAAGTAAATAATATTTAACTCTTACAAGTCCAGCAGTGACTTGCTTCTGTACAAAGATAATCATGATGAACACTGATTATGTAGGCTAATAATAATTCAAAATTTGGAATAAATGTTTATCGGTTTTATTAATGGCTGCGAGTTAAGCTCAGCCAAATACATTATATATCAAACATTAAACCTACACTTATGAATAAAGAAATATTCATGAAGTGGGTGATACACTTCAAATATTAAACTCATTGATGATCAACAAACTAGGTTAACAATTTTATGTGATGGAAATTATCCAAGAGGAAAATAAAACTATAAGCAATAAACATGAGATGACATAACCTGGAGAATCCTCCTACTATCAGAAAGCAAGAAGATATGTGAGAACTTAGTCTCTGCACATATGAGATGACAAGGGAATAAACCAATCACCATAACGACTATAATTATGAAAAATATCTTTCAAGGATTATATCAACGATGGAGAGAGTTACTTTTGATCTCCTATTAAACTAGCTAAATACTTAATACTAATAATAATGAGAGCTATGCTCAATCTCAAACTTTCAAGATAGAAATAACTTTGCACACCTTGGACATACAATAGTTATGTACAGATATCATTTACTTTAAAGAATCCTGAATTTTAAACACTTGTTAAATGTGATATGAAGTGATGTATAAAACCGATAAAAAATAATTGTCAAATATGACTAAATAATATATATATATATATAGCCTTAAATAATTAACAGAATAAGAAATTCACATCATTTTCACAAAACATATAATATTTTATAAGTAAACCACTGATAATCAAGGACACATTAATATTTAAAATCTTAGTACCAGTTCATTATTATGAAATAATATCATTAATACTAAAGTTCTAATAATAAAATAAAATAATACATAATTTCTCATTAAAATCCTTTTAGCCATAATTCATAAATCTCAAGTTATTAATATTTGTTAGTAGTATCAGGCTCACATTTCATGTATAAAAATAAGAAGGCATATCTAACTATAAAATAAACTATAAAATATAACTTAGTTTGCATATAAATTTACCCTATTAATATAACATTATTATCATTATCATCATTATTTTTTTCTATTAATAAAAAAAATAAGACAAAAAAAATATAATTAACTGTGTAATCAGCAAAGTTCATAGTCCATTGTTAAGTAATACAAATATATTGTGATGATTTCCACACACTGATATAATCCCCACAATGACATTGACAGTTATTTCTGTACACATTTTTTATACATGCACATAAAAAGAATTAATGGCCATTGTTTTGCTAACCGTAAAAACATATACTAAACAAATTAGTTCACATTTCTTTTTCATTAAATAATTGAATTGGGTTTTACGATATCATATCATTTTCCATTATCCAGAGACATTTTTTAATTCATGTAGTTTCTTAATAATATATTTTATAGTTATTTAAATTATTTCTTTTCACTGCACAGGGTCCTCACATATTTATTCTGATAGCATTCAGAACTATAGTAGCTCACACTTTAAATACATAGTATTATCTCTTTAATGATTTTAAGTAACAGTTGAGACAAAACTTGATATATCACTTATATTTTATAATTATTTCATTCAATCATTAGTAAAAAATATGATTACTTCATCTTTAACACTTTCATAGTCTGAAATTTGTATCGATCATTCTTCATCTTAAAAGTATCCATCCATTCATGACTTAGTTTAATCAGTTTATTTGTTAGAATTTTTTATTTTCCAATCAGTGCACATTCATTATTTATTATTGTAATAGTCACATTTGTGCATTCATGCAACAAAATCCAGCATCCAGGCAAATTACACCAAAGCTGATCTAGATGAGATGGTGATACCTCAAATGCCCAATCTTCTATCCTTATTACTGAACTTGGAAGATTTTATTGGTCCTGACATTCCTTACCTGAAGCATTTGGACCTTCTCTATCTCCTACCTCTTGAACAGTTCATTTATCTTTCCATATCTCAAAACTATTAGGTTCTTCCCCAACTTCTTCCTTCAATGTATCCTGTTTACCCTTATATTCCTCTATCCTTTAGAACTCCTCTTCCACATTTAATCTACCTATCTGAAATTATACTACAGATCTTTAAACTTTTTCTCATATCTATCCTCCAGATCCCAAATATCCTGTTTAGTTTGACCTCTTACATCCTGGCTATTTTGCCATGAGTCAGTACCTAATTTCATTTCCATTTCTGCCACCTTTTGTAGTACCCTGCAACTGGCCTTCAGTCTTCCTTTTATTTCTAAAAGCCTTTGTTCATTTCTGGCCTCCATATCTAAGATATTTTGCCATAATTTGGTCTGCAATCTCACTTTCATTTCTAAGAACTGCTGCTTGTTTTCTTCTCTATCTTTACCATATTCTCCTGATCCCTCACTTTTAAGTCTACCATCATCTTCAGAATATATTATTTGTTTTTGGTTTCCATCTCTAGGAGATTTTGCTTTATTTCGGTTTCCAATTTCTTCTCGATACTTAACATATCCCAACTCATGTTTTTCATTCCTACAAGATCATGGTCAAAGTGTCTTTATCTCCATTTACTTTTTCCACTGACTCCTACCCACTGAGTCCTTTTAGTGTCATCATAATATGCATCTCTTTTCCTTACTAACTCTTCTATTAAAGAAACCTCTGCATTTAAACTTATAATGTGGCTATTTTGCCATACATTCCATGACCATGGTCTTCTAAAGTTCCTTTCCCAACCTATCTTAACAACATATCCCATCTTCTGGTCCTTCCCTAACTATCCTAGTGCCTTGCTTAATAATGTCTATTATTGGCCTATATATTAATTATTATATAAAAAATAAAATAAATAATAAGACATTTATTTTATATAGCACAGTGTTTTTATACACTGTAATACCAATAAGCCAATAAGTTTAATGCTATACTGGAGTCTTCTTAACCTTTTCTTTACAGCTGCAGAAATTTATTAAAAGAAATTTTACTGATCCATGATTACCTAAGTCTGTGTCAAATTTAATAAAATTTTGATTCCTATTACACATATATCAATATCCTTGCCTGGTTTATTTCATTACTAACCTAAATCTTAGATATAGCATAAAAATGATGAGTCTCTTTCTTGTTTCTCCACTCCTGATGACAAAATTTATATGAGGATGGCTCTAAACTTGTTCAAGTCATCCTTGGGCACCAGTAATCAGCAAGTGAGATGATGCACATATGCAATAATGACCCTTATGATTTCAAATTAATATGCATTCTTAAAAATATACAATTATTGTTGTCATATAGTATCATTTCTATGTATACTAGAATGTTGAGAAGAAAATTTAATTTTTACAGGATAATTTAATGCTGTTTTGTGTGAAAACAAAATACCCACAGGTATAAAATCGATATATAACCATTAGGTGTTCATAATGGAGAGAGAAAAAAATTATATAAAATATAAAATTGGAGAAATAAAGTAACATATACTTGAATAAAAAATTCCATACATATACTATCATTTATACAGGTCATGGCCTCCACATTGTTTTCCATTTCTCGGGAAAAAAAAATTATATGAATGATTTGCTCAGGGTCACAGAGAATAATTGTAGCCAGCTCTCAATGTTGTGATGTCATAATCAGGAGGTAAAAAACATAAATAATATGGGGAAGCAAAAAAATTTCAAGAAGACCAATCTCTGTCCAGGGGCATGTAAATAAGTACCAAGCCTCCATGTTGGAGTGTCATCTCTGGAAAAAAAATTGCTACATTTATGTACTATATATATAATTCATGCTACAATGTACAGCCAGCTCAAGGGCATGGGGAAAATTAGAGCCTATGTTGAATGCCATCTCCAGAAAAATAACCTGTGTAACAATCACATTTGTGCATTTCATGCAATAAAATCCAGTGTTTAGGCAAATTATACCAAAGCTGATCTAGATAAGATGGCAAGACCTTGAATCTGACCATACTCCAACTCTTTTACCAGCACTTCTGAGATTTAATTTCCATGAATGACATTTATGAGGTTACACTCAGTCTCAATTTCTTTTGTGAGCTGGCTGAGCAAAAAAAAATGAGATTCAAGGCAAAAATTAATAACTTAACTATCATTAAAGATTAAATGAACTACTCAACATGCTATGACTTAACTAAGAAATGCATGATATCTATTAATAAAGAGCTTGAATGATTTGAGATAGATTGCAAGAAAAACATTAAACAAATGATAATTTAAAATATGTTTACTAAAATAATGATCAAATAATGAATTAAAATAAAACAAAGGAACATAATTATTTAGCATTGGATAAATGGAATACGCATACAGGCATTCCAATAATGATGAGATGGAAAGTGATACAGGGGTCACATCTTGATATGCAATGTAATTTATATATTTAGCTGTGGTCTATGACTCATGCCTAATATTGTGATATGCCAAGCTATTGTTTAGGTTTGCTAATGGTAAGTTAAATATTTACCAGGATGATACAGATATACAGAGTGATAAGCTATCAATTTTAATATATTCCCAAATGAGCAATTAAATATACTTGAAATACAGATTCATTAGCTAAAACCAAATCCCAACTTCAAGCTAATGCTGAAGCTTACTAATAAGAAGGAAATGAACTGATTACTGTAGATTGGCATTTGAGACTATGGTGCTAAAATATTAAATTGAAGATCACAGTGCAATTGTGTAATTAATCACCAGCTTCAGTACCCAGTACTTGTTGCCCTTGGACTGAATGGCTTGCTACTATATTAAAGAATGTATTAGTTTGGAATATCAAATAGGCTTTGGAAACTGTTCTGGACCCTTGTATTCCAGTTCTAAAAATATAGCCATCCAAACTGTAGAATGAATGGCTTGATACCATGAACCATCTTAAAGAGGAACATCAAGATGTTAATGCATACTATGTGCTTAATAAAGACATTCTCACAATGCTTAATAATAATACAAATATGTATTTAAAATAACTAAGTAATGCACATTTTTTTTTTTTTTATAATAGAATATATATATATATTTAGGTTATGAATATATATATATATATATTGTAACTGGATGGGTTACATGGTACACCCATAATAATATAGTGTGTGTGCATATATATATATAAAATAAAGGAAAAGTAGAAATAAACATAGAATAAATTTTTGTAGCTATTTTTCTACATTTCCTAAAATAAAATAATAATAAGTAAAGGGTTAAATAATAACTCTGATACAAAAAATAAAAATTGTTTTATAAATTAAACTTTTAAAAGGTCTGCTTAAATATAAATATTGTAGTAGTAGTAGTAGTAGTAGTAGTAGTAGTAGTAGTAGTAGTAGTAGTAGTAGTAGTAGTAGTAGTAGTAGTAGTAGTAGTAGTAGTAGTAGTAGTAGTAGTAGTAGTAGTAGTAGTAGTAGTAGTAGTAGTAGTTTTTTTTTTTTTTTTTTTTTTTTTTTTTTTTTTTTTTTTTTTTTTTTTTTTTTTTTTTTTTTTTTTTTTTTTTTTTTTTTTTTTTTTTTTTTTTTTATTATTTTTTTCCCTCCTCTCCTTCTCCTTCTTCTTCTTCTTCTGATTGTGAAATGTAAAAACAATATTGTTTTCAAATTTTTTTAATTAATTAAAACATAGATATGTTTTCGAAGGGATTAGAGAGCTAAAAATAAAAACTCTGTTTTCATCAAGGTGTTGTTATCATCTTAGATGATTCTATAAAAGGTCTGATAACAAAATTAGCTTCAGTCTGGAGAGTGATTTTTGAAGAGAAAAGTCTGGGTACTGACTTTTAAAGAGAGCAGTCAGGATAGTGATTTTTGAAGAGAGCAGTATGTTTTTGGCTGTAGCAGAGGGTGGGCAGAATAGCTACCATGAACTGATGTAACTGAAGGCAGGAACTGCTACTATTTTCCTTCACAGGAGTTTTGATTTACTTGAAGCTGGGTCACTTCTAAATCAATAGCCTGAAAAAAATGAGGACAAAATAGCTAGCAGAGTTATACAAAGCTCCTATGAATATCTAAGGGAGTCCAGTCCAGTAGCTGCCCTATAGTTTACTGCAGACTTTTGATTTGCGAAGCCAGGATCACTTCAAATGGATCAACTATATGCTTAAATATGTCCTAGAAGACAGCTTGACAATTGCTTGGACTACAAAAAGAATCTCATGGTATGCCAAAAAATTACCAGAATTATATACTTTTACCTGATGATGACAACAAACCTGAAAATATATTTTTCTGCTGGACCAAAAACCAAGCTCACCAAGAGAAAGCTTGAATAAATTGGTGTACTTATGCTGCTGTTTATCTATACATGCAGTGAAACACGGATAAACATGTCTCGTGTATATACAGTGAGTTATTTTATTTTAATATGTCTTAAAATGACTTTTAAAATTATAAATTAATAATATAAAGTTAACCCAACAAGTAACTTTTGTTTGAGTTGAAATCTAACAGCAGTTATATATAATAATGAAATTTTAAATAATTTCTTTGGTCTGAAGTGACAGATATATAAAATGATTTTATTTTTTGTTTATTAAGAAAAAAAGAGACATTTTATATTTAGAGACCTTGATGATTAATCAACAAGTATCTGTCAAACAAAAGTTGACTTTATTTAGTTTGATAAAAAAAAGAACTTATAAACTGAAACTAAATTGTAAATTATATCTATGTTTTGTTTATACATACATATATGTTTGAAATTTATGTATGTTTTCCAAATGGAATTAATTAGGAAAATATAATATTATTATTGTAACAAACTAAAATAGGACATATAAGCAAATTTTGATCATTGTTTGTTATTGAATATTAATTGTATATTATAAATCGTGTGTCTGTGTGCATATATATGTAAACCATAGTAATAACTTGAATTGTGAATGGTAAATATTGTAAAACAATGTAATAACTTTAGTTGTGTATATAATTTTGTATACTTTTCAAAATCAGAGCCTTATCCTATAAGGCCTTAAATATCATTTCTTATTGTTATTAATAAACTTATTAATTATTAAAAATGGTTTCCATCAACTCTTGGTCACATACAGTAATAGATCTTGTGTTCTCTGAGCTAGATTCAAGCACAGGATGAATATATAAATGGGGATGTGTATTTAGTGCTTTGGGGCATCGAGAGATGATCAGTCATCATCCTGGTTGGCACAAAAGAGGATACTCTTTAAAGCCCACACACTATATTTTATTTTAGTTTAGTCTTGTTAAAAGAATTTAAGTTTATAGTTGGCCAGTACAAGTGGTCTGAGCATTGATGATGATCAGCATGTTTTTATGTCCCAGCATTATTGTTTAGATTTTCTGCTTGCATATTTTAATGGATGGGCACTAAGCTGGTGCATCCAAGTTATGTTTAAATAATTGCCCAATGTGGCAAAGGCTCAATAGTTAGCCTGGTCTACAGAAGACCCATTTCCAATCCAGTCACCAGATTGACTGTTAATTTAGTATATTGATGTATTGTACTGATTTGTTTATTCTCATTAATGATTTTGATGAATGGTATTTTGAGTATTACTCATATTTATTTTGACTTATTGATAATGCTGGTTGGTGTATTGTTATTTTATTTGCTCTTTTTAGTAGCTGGCTGATCTCTCAATGATCTCTGAGATCTCTTGATCTCATGTTCCCCTTAAAAATATTTTATTTATAGATAATATTTCAAAATTATTGATATTTGTATTTATATTTTGCATTAATCTGGGAGTGATGATGATTTTCCATCACCCCAGGTTCACCTTCACTTATTACCCATATTACCCCACTCCATCCCATTACAATATATATATATATATATATATATATATATATATATATATATATATATATATATATATATATATATATATATATATATAGTTTCAGTCTGCTGAAACTAATTTGATCCAGCTCTTAAGATAGAATATAATTAATATGCTAAGAAAGAGTTAACTAAATATTAATGTAGTTAATATATTGAATCTGTATATAACTATTTATAATCAAATTAGGGAAGAGAATGCATATTTTGGGTCTTACAACATTTACAAATATGCTTTTAATATCATCCCTTGTCGTTATCAACTAATATATATAATCATGATTTAAATGGATTGGGAAAACCTTACTAAACATATTAGCAACTATTAAAATAACTAAATATAGATAACAATGAGATTAAGTAATCTGTTGTTACCTCATAGAATAGTTCAAAGCAGCTATTTATACCAGATAAAGAGCAACAATAATTTTACATTGGAGAGCCTATCACTGTCTCTCCCCAAAGTTTATTAAATTAACCACTCACTGCTTTGAAACATTGGCATATCATAACATATCAATAAATGGATAAAATGATCAAACAGAAAGATAGGCATGGCAGCAGATTATATGAGGTTTTAAATAATAACTGATTACAGTTATTACATTCGAAGTAATAGTTATTAATTTACAGGCAAATTTCTGGTTACATTTAAACAGCTTTACTTTAAAAAAGTTTACTTTAAATAAAAATTTATAGTTTAAATGAATGTTCATAATAGCTAGCTTAATAGATATATTATAAATTTAAAAAAAAATGACAGAGCTCTGTTGTGAAGAAGTATTATCAATTTTAATCTTAGAGCTGAGTTGTTCAGCATTTGAAAGTAGACACTGACACTTTCTCTTGATAGGTTGCTTTTTCACAATGTCCTTCCTTGGCAGCAGGTGGTAGCTGAAATTCTCCATCATGGCAATGATGATGGCTAAACCATGGCAGCATGTAGGATGGATTTGCAGGTGACTGTTCTTCCATAGTAAGAAGCAGCAAATTTGTGGCCTTTCTAGCTGCTCATTCTAAAATTACAAAGGATGTAGTTTGGTGCAGCAACACATTTGAATTATATATATATATATATTGTAACGAGCACAGACGTTCGTTATATATATATATATATATATATATATATATGTGTGTGTGTGTGTGTGTGTGTGTGTGTGTGTGTGTATTGTGACCTTCCAGGTTGGCACCAGGAAGAAATGTGGGAAGTTCACATTTGTGTAACAATGGCTAAAGTTAATTATCTTAGAAAAATGAATTGTGATGTAATTTTCTAGTTAAAATTAGGATTTAAAAAAATTAAAACTTTAATTGGGTATACTAATTGGTAGAGTTTTGGATTATATATGTTTGATAGTAGAAGAGGAGGATGAACAACATCAGGGACGTTTGTATGTAGTAGAAAAATTTACATGTCATAATAAGCAGATACATAGATATATTATTAATTAGAATTTTCTCTTCTATATTTTATTTATTATTTACTAATTATGTATTGTTCATAATCTTATATTTAAAATGATAAAGATTATTTGTATATTAGTGAATAACATTTGTAAATTAATATTTGATATTTTTTAATTTTTATTTATTATGTTTTATTCCGTTCAAATATTGTATTGTTAAAATTTTATAAGTAAAAATTCTGGCACACTTCCAAAGTTGATTGTAATAAAAAAAACACAGAGGGCATGAGTGGAGAGAGACAAAAAGTTTAAAACGTGAAGAAAAGTAAAAAAAAATTCCAAGAAAGAAGATGTAAAAAAAGAAAGCTTAAAAGAATCAATAACTCTCTAAGAGTACTAGAACAAATAAAAAAAAAAAACATCATGAGGATTCTAATAATATACCCGTGGAGAATTTTCTACTATACTACTGGAAAAATATAAAAATGAAGAGATAACCCCACCCCCGGAGGCTAGCCAGCTACAAATTTCTGTCAAATGATGATCCATATTCACTACCTTTAAAATGCCTGGATGTTATGTAAGCTAAGTAATTATGATTTATTTTAAAGTATTACCAAAAATAAATAATATCAGAATGACAAAATTGTTTAAAATAAAACTAGCTAAAATTTTCTTATTAAACACTATAGTTAAACACTTGATTTTCAATTTTAAGAATTTTCTATCAATATTCTGCAAAATAAAATTTAAAATGAAAGAGTTTATCTATTTAATCTTATATCAAGAGGATAATTTTATAATGTATAACTTTGCTATTCACATATATATAATAAATAATTCCAATGCATGCAAATGTTATTATAATGCATATTATGGAATTCTAGGATAAAAAAAAAACTATTGTCATTCTTAACAAATTATGCTTTAACAATCGGATAGACATTTTTTTATGTTATAATTTACTGTTGTCTTTAAAATTGATATGTATGTTTCTTTCAACTTTCGAATTTTTAAAAAACTTAACATGTAATGATGGGATATTGATAAGTATTTTTTGTTATTGATTACAACAGATGTACAAACAATTTTTTTTTGTTTTCTTTAAAAAAAAAAAAACAATGTAACTTCATATTATTATAATATGATAATCTATTATTTTGTATGATCTAGAAATTATATTGTAGGTGATTACAGATATTCGGATGTGTGCGTGATGCTAGAAATTATTACTATTTTTTTTAAAATTGTATTTATTATGCTTTGATTTCGTTAATGAAGTTTATTTAAAAAAAACAAAGAATTAAAACCTTGTCTGTTATAAGTTTGTTTATGTAGGAAGTATATTGAGTGTATTTGGAGGTAGAAATAGTTGAGGGATTATTATATTATTTAGTTTGAGTTTGCAGATAGTATTTAACCCTCATGTATATAGGTATAAGTGTTTGGTTATTGTTTTCCCCTGCCTTTCTTTATTTTTGTATAGTTAATGTTAGATGATATACACTGATTATAACAGATAAGAGTTGTATAAATTTTTATAATATGTATAAAAGATGACTGATTTATGGCATCATCCAAGTTCTACAAATAAGCTAATAAAAAGTATGTTTTAAAAATACATTATATTTATGATATTATAAAAGACACATATTCGAAAATATATGATTCATATATTAAATATTAGTCAATTTTGGTTTTACCATAGAAGAAATGTAATTGGTTAGAAAGGTGCATACATAATATTTTTTTATTTATTATTTATTTTGTCTTTTATTTTTTAATAAATGTTTTATTGAATTAATAGCCCATATGAATTGCTTGATTATATACGTTCATTTCTCCATTTCCACACACATGTATATGGTTAACATAGCATAGCCCTAGAATATTTAAATTTACCAGTATAAGTCAGGTTTTATTTAATTTGTCTGGAGATGATAAATCTCCATATTACAGTGCCCATAATATATTTTACTTTGCTTAGAATAGATGGTGATGTGGATATAAAAGGTACCCAACCCTCATCATTATCTATCCTATATTAAATATGATAATTGATAATTTTGCAATAGTTTTATAATTAAATAAATGTGTGGCACATGATTAAATTAGTGTTACAGAATTGTTATCCATAAATGTTTTATTACTTTTATTTGCATGCTAGATGAAGACCATATCCTGTAACCTCAACTGAGTTAAGCCATATAATAATTACAATATAAGAATCTTTTAAATAAGTTTAAAAGTAATTTACAATTATAAATTTTATTCTATCTTGTATAGAATTGGCGCCTGGGCATTTATAAATCTAATAAAGTGAATAAGTGAAGAAGACAGAGGGTACCAGATGGGTTAAGTGGCTTGCCCATCGTGGATGCCTCAACATTTATGGGTTAAATGCTTGATATATTTAGGGTTAAATGGTGGCACAATGATTGGTGATCGATTCATCTTTGTTCATAGGTGTATTTTGTTCTTTATTGGAGATTATATATTATACATTCTATTATGAATGGCACACAATGTGGCAGCATGATTAGTTAATGATAGTGGAGTGGAATAACAGACAGTATGTTGGATTTGATTGATGATTATTGTAGATAGGGTTAAGTGGCGACCAACATGGATGGCTCGATATATACATAAAGGCCACAGATGCCAAGGGTTTAAATGGCTGTCCAATCATATGATGATTAGTTAAATATCATATCCTGTAGAGTGTTTATTTTTATTTTTTTTGTTAGATTACTTGGGTTAAATGAACACCCAACTGGGACATAATATATATTGTTATATACCTAAGATGAGAAATCAGAGTGATTAAAGAAATCAATCCAGTGCCATTAGAATTACTTTATTCCTGTTTTAAATATTCAGTTATTGCAAAATTGGTTCCAAAATAAAATCAAGTTGGCAGTTTTCTTATTCTAGGATTTTTATATTAATCTGGAAGATTAATAGAAATGTTTGACAAAATGGACATAGGGGTAAATGCAGCATTAACTAAGGTTTGAAATAAGCCAATTAGCGTTCAAAATAAGCCAATACCTGAAAGATATGTAGTAGATAAATTAATGTTAGATGTATAGTTTAAAAAAAAAACATTTATTTTTTTTATGTGAAATAAATAAATACAGCCATGAAACAGCTTAGTTTCAAATTTAAAGCTATATAAATATCACAACTTATAGCAAATGTTAAAGTTGATAACATTTTTTTTTATATATATTTTTTGTTTGTCAATGAAATATAGCACTGATGCCAGATAAGCATAGAATTATTGATGATGTTAAATTATAAAATAATAATGCTGTTCATATTTGGAACATTTCTGTTATAAAAAGTCTATAATTTTGAAGGTTAAATAGCATACTTGATTGTTGGAGTTTTGCTGGTTGTATTACAAGTTTTGGTGATGGATGGAGAGTTTCTGTCATTGTCTTAAGTATATGGTGTATTCATGCCACTGGTGACTCATTGTTCTTATTCACTGCTCCAACCCAAATTATGATATCAGTTGTTAGTTATCAGGAAGCAGTTAACAGTCCTGCCATGATTTTGCCTCTAAGACTCCAGAGAGAGCAAGGCATAGTTCTTTCTAATATATATGTAATATTTGTCTCTAAGACTCCCAAAGATGTGCAAGATAATATTTTATAAATAGCCCCTAAGACTTGGATGTAAGCAGGGCATTGTGATAGTGTTTGTATTAAAATGTTATAGGTTGTGGTAGCTTAGAGTGACTAAAGTGGGATGATCATCAGAGTGTTCATGGAGCATTGTCTGTTTTAAGAGCAGTGATGGAATTCTTTTATCTATTTCAAAATTGTGAACTGCTAATTATCCTTTTGGCTGTCAGTATCTGTTGGATCTTTAGAAGAATGGATTAATATATAACTTAAACATATAGCTCATTCTTAAAAAGCTATTTTTTATATTCTTATGCAAAGGTTGGCATTTACTATATTTAAGTAAAAATTGTATATCAGTTGTCATAGTAAATGCATGTCATCATTAATTTTATTTTGATTATCAATTTTTTTTGGGGGGTTATAAATGCTGGTTATAATATTTGAATGCACCCAACACAGCATAAAAATAAATGAACATGTTTAAATCATTTTGTTCTTTTATCAATAATTTGAATTGGTGTAACTATAGTGGATCATGTAAAATTTAATTTATAATTCCAGCTATGTTTAGATCGATGTTATCTATTTAAAACTTAATGTCTTCTTGCCTATGGGTGTGTGGAAAATCGAACATTATATGGGAAAATAAAATTGTGAAAATTTTATGTCATTCTAGGTAATGATGGTGGATTTGAATTGTTGGTTTGGTGGAGGTTGGAGCTGATAAACCTTATTCTCTTTAAGTAGTATTAATAAATTTTTAAGAGATTACAAAATGGAAGAGTTTAGCTTATATGATAGTTTGGGTGGGTCTCAAGAGATACCATCTCCAGACATTGTTGCTATGTCCCTTGATCTTGAATCAGGAAATGAAGCTATAGATAGGTCATATGGAGAGTCTAGTAAGATGAGAGATACTATCTCTATAACCACAGATGGTGACCTGCTAATGTGGTTCAAAGAGATGTTTACAAAATTAGAATTAGGTCAAACAGAATTAAAATCAGAATTAAAAGAAGTAAAGTCAGGTCAAGTAGAATTAAAATTAGAATTAAGAGAAAAACTAAAGTCTGGCCGAGTAGAAGATAGAAAAAAGTCAGAAGAGATGTTAGTAGAATTAAAATTAGAATTAAGAGAAGAACTAAAGTCTGGTCGAGTAGAAGATAGAGAAAAATCAGAAGAGATGTTTGTAGAATTGAAGTCAGAACTAAAAGAAATAAAATTGAATCAAGATAAGTCAGAGGAGAGGATGGCAGAAATAAAATTGGAAGTTTCAGAAATGAAGTTAGAAATGGTAGAAATAAAATATAGTATAGTTAGGCAGATGCAAGTTGTGGAGAAGAAAGTAGAAAGTCAGGAATCAGAGATAGCAATAGAAATAAAATTGAGTCAAAAGAAATCAGAGGAGAGGATGGTTGAAATAAAGTCACAAATGTCAGAGATAAAATTAGAAGTGAAACTAGAAACAAAGCTAGAAGCAAGATTAGAAATACCCAAAATGAAGCTAGAAATGCATGAGAATATTACTGACCCAGTTATGCAGATTAATAAGAACATTAGTTTAATCAGTGCTGAAATACATGTATACAAAGAACTTAGAGAAATAGCTAATCAGGACTCAAAATTAGAGGAAATTGAAAATATATACGTGCTTAAGAATTTCAAGAAGAATCTTGATAGAGAGAAAGAAATTAATAAATCAATGAAGACAGAAATAATTTCCTTAGACATGAAATATCTAGAAATTTTGGAGAATGAATTGCTAAAGGTTACTGATATCACCAGTAATAAGTTTAGAAATAAAAATGAAAACATAATTCCAAAATGTGTTCTTGATTATTTAGAACATAAGGTGAAGGAGAATGTTTTTTAAAAAAATATTTTATGGAGATACTAAACATGTAATATGTAGTATGAAATGTTTAATAGAAAGTGTTAGTCATGCTAGAGAAGTCGGTAAAGTGAAAATAAAATATAAAATTAAGAATACAAAGATGTTTGATTTAAATTTTCTTAGAAAAGTTATTAATGCGGAAAAAGATTTAGGCAAAGCCAAAGTAAAGCTTAAATGTAAAAGTAAAAAGAAAACTAAAGTAGATTTTATGAGAGAGGTAATTAATCACAATAAACATATGAAAAAAATTAACATAAAATTCAAAGAGATGAGTAGAGAGAGGGTTAAGATAAGTTATCTTAATAAAGGTGTAGATTGTATAAGAGATATTGGGAAAGCAAAAGTCAAATTTAGATTAATAAATGAAAAGATAGTTAATTTGAATCTTGACAGAAAGATTGTTGATGAAGAAAAAGAAATTGGAAAAGCTAAAGTCAAACTAAAGAAAGTAAACAGAAAGTTGATCAATGTCATGAGTTTAAAGACATCCATAAATAAAAGGATCGAGCATAGAAAGGTAAAAACTAGAATAAAGAAGATTGAGGTAATGTCTCTTAGAGATAAACTTGTCAGAAGAAAGGAAATAAAGAATAATCAAGCAATGTTTAAAATTACTTATAATGCTCAAAGTTTGATTCCGTATCCTGCAAGACATGATTAATAAAAGTTATACATTGTTCAATATAGAATTTAGTTTTTTTTTTTTTTTGCTTATTTAATGTTGCTAAAATATAATAGGAACAAGTGTTTGTAAAAACATTAAATGTTTTTATTGTTTTATGTTTATTTGACAAACATAATTTTCTAATTGTGGAATGATTTTAATGTAAAATTTGATGCGCTACTAATATTGATTGTTGCTTATCCAATTCATTTTTTTTTCATAAGAGGGAAGGATTGTGACATTTCAGGTTGGCACCAGGAAGAAATGTGGGAAGTTCACATTTGTGCTAACAATGGTTAAAGTTAATTATCTTAGAAAAATGAATTGTGATGTAATTTGCTAGTTAAAATTAGGATTTAAAAAAATTAAAACTTTAATTGGGTATACTGATTGGTAGAGTTTTGGATTATATATGTTTGATAGTAGAAGAGGAGGATGAACAACATCAGGGATGTTTGTATGTAGTAGAAAAATTTACATGTCATAATAAGCAGATACATAAATATATTATTAGTAGAATTTTCTCTTCTATATTTTATTTATTATTTACTAATTATGTATTGTTCATAATCTTATATTTAAAATGATAAAGATTATTTGTATATTAGTGAATAACATTTGTAAATTAATATTTGATTTTTTATTTATTTATTATGTTTTATTCCGTTCAAATATTGTATTGTTAAAATTTTATAAGTAAAAATTCTGGCACACTTCCAAAGTTGATTGTAATAAAAAAAAACACAGAGAGCATGAGTGGAGAGAGACAAATAGTTTAAAACTTGAAGAAAAGTAAAAAAAATTCCAAGGAAGAAGATGTAAAAAAAAAAAGCTTAAAAGAATCAATAACTCTCTAAGAGTATTAGAACAAATAAAAAAACATCATGAGGATTCTAATAATATACCTGTGAAGAATTTTCTATTATACTACTGGAATAGTATAAAAATGAGGAGATAACCCACCCCTCCCAGAGGGAAGCCAGCTCCAAATTTCTGTCAAATGATGATCCATATTCACTACCTTTAAAATGCCTGGATGTTATGTAAGCTAAGTAATTATGATTTATTTTAAAGTATTACCAAAAATAAATAATATCAGAATGACAAAATTGTTTAAAATAAAACTAGCTAAAATTTTCTTATTAAACACTATAGTTAAACACTTGATTTTCAATTTTAAGAATTTTCTATCAATATTCTGCAAAATAAAATTTAAAATGAAAGAGTTTATCTATTTAATCTTATATCAAGAGGATAATTTTATACTGTATAACTTTACTATTTGCGTATATATAATAAATAATTCCAATGCATGCAAATGTTATTATAACACTTATCACAGAATTCTAGGATAAAAAAAACTATTGTCATTCTTAACAAATTATGCTTTAACAATCGGATAGACATTTTTTTTATGTTATAATTTACTGTTGTCTTTAAAATTGACATGTATGTTTCTTTCAACTTTCAATTTTTTTAAAAAAAAACTTAACATGTAATGATGGGATATTGATAAGTATTTTTCATTATTGATTACAACAGATGTACAACCAATTTTTTTTTTCTGTTTCCTTTAAAAAAAAAAGAAAACAAAACAATGTAACTTCATATTATTATAATATGATAATCTATTATTTTGTATGATCTAGAAATTATATTATAGGTGATTATAGATATTCGGATGTGTGTGTGATGCTATAAATTATTATTATTTTTTTAAAATTGTATTTATTATGCTTTGATTTCGTTAATGAAGTTTATTTTAAAAAATAAAGAATTAAAACCTTGTCTGTTATAAGTTCGTTTATGTAGGAAGTATATTGAGTGTATTTGGAGGTAGAAATGGTTGAGGGATTATTATATTTAGTTTGGCTTTGCAGATATTATTTAACCCTCATGTATATAAGTATAAATGTTTGGTTATTGTTTTTCCCTGCCTTTCTTTATTTTTGTATAGTTAATGTTAGATGATATACACTGATTATAACAGATAAGTGTTGTATAATTTTTTATAATATGTATAAAAGATGATTGATTTATAGCATCATCCAAGTTCTATAAATAAGCTAATAAAAAGTATGTTTTAAAAATACATTATATTTATGATATTATAAAAGCACACATATTCGAAAATATATGATTCATATATTAAATATTAGTCAATTTTGGTTTTACTGTAGAAGAAATGTAATTGGTTAGAAAGGTGCATAAATAATATTTTTTTTATTTATTATTTATTTTGTCTTTTATTTTTTAATAATTGGTTTATTGAATTAATAGCCCATATGAATTGCTTGATTATATACGTTCGATTCTCCATTTCCACACACACATATATGGTTAACATAGCATAGCCCTAGAATATTTAAATTTACCAGTATAAGTCAGGTTTTATTTAATTTGTCTGGAGATGATAAATCTCCATATTACAGTGCCAATAATATATTTTACTTTGCTTAGAATAGATGGTGATGTGGATATAAAAGGTACCCAACCCTCATCATTATCTATCCTATATTAAATATGATAATTGATAATTTTGCAATAGTTTTATAATTAAATAAATGTGTGGCATATGATTAAATTAGTGTCACAGAATTCTTATCCATAAATGTTTTATTACTCTTAATTGCATCCTATATAAAGACTATATCCTATAACTTCAACTGAGCTAAGCCATAGAATAATTAATTACAATATAAGAATCTTTTAAATAAGTTTAAAAGCAATTTATAATTATAAATTTTATTCTATCTTGTATAGAATTGGCGGCTGGGCATTTATAAATCTAATAAAGTGAATAAGTGAAGAAGACAGAGGTTACAATATATATATATATATATATATATTACAGTGCTGATATATACAGGTTTTATATACTAATTTCTATCCTTATATTACATTTACCCACGAACCAGGTGTATAGCATAAAATCCATTAGCTTGTTTATAAGTTTTACTTAAAGTTACAAAATTTATCTTTTCTATTGCTTAATTTTCTAATCTCATAATTTCATCTTAGTTTAGCCACCTCATTCCCCAATGGAATAGAAAATAGTGCTGTTTAATCAAGCTTGCATTCAATAAGTTGTATATTACAATTTGTTATTGTAAATTTTATATTTAGTGACCATTCAATTTTAAACCAGGTACATGTGGCATGATTTCTGTTAACAAGATTAATTTTAAATTTAGAAATTAACAATTTATTATATAAACATCTCATTATAAATGTATGTTCATTACGGGTGAAATTGTACATATATATGTGATCCTTAAGAAAAATAACAAAATAGACCTATATGCCTAAATTTATAATAATTAAATATTTAAATATAAATATGCTGTAGCATCACTAAACCTGTTACATGCTACATCTTGTACTTGCATATATATATATATATATATATATATATATATGCTGAGACATATATAATGACATTTAAACAGATATACCTTTACACTGATATATATATATATATATATATATATATATATATATATATATTTGATGTGGTTTAAAGTTAGCAAAGTATTATTAGCGATAGAGTAGGTAAAATGAATAGTCTGAAGGAATATTTCACAACGTTTTTCATCCAAATAAATATTTCTTTTTCAGCATTAAAGCTTGTAAACATTTAGAAGTTTCTTTATTTATCTTTGCTGATTCAGTTAGCATACTTTCAAAATTACTGCTACCACTAAGTTTAAAATCCTTTTTTTTTCTTTTTCCAAAACAGACAAAAGCAATTCACATTGAACAAACGTTCTAGAGAAATTAGGGTACTTTAAAAGCAATAGCTGTGATTTCTCAGATTTAGGCAGTGAATGATTTATTGTAGATGTATCACCACTTGGCATTTTACTGATGAACTCTATAATTGGGTTCAAATATCATGATCAACTTCTGGATAAGACTGAGAGCTGCACTTAAAATTACATCAACATTTTAACATTTAAATAAAAAAACAAAAAATTATGAAAATTTCATAGTTGTTTACATTTGGAATTTAAACTTGTTTGCAAGAACAATTCTTTTCAAATATATAATTCTCAAGACTATGTTTCTTAACATTAGGATTTCTCCAAAACAATCCTCAAAATATGTGTGTGCAGGCCCTTTTATAACTTTTTGTGTCAATCATTTTGATGCTTAAGAAACTTCCTTTTCCTTACTGGCCCTACTTTACATTGATATTTCATTGGCTATTAATTATAGTCTGTTATTAATTATTCATACTATCCAGATGAGCATGTGATATTTTTAGAATTTCCCAAGTTTTAAATTGTACGATTTAATAAAAAAAATGTCAAAATGAAAATATAATGGAAGTAAAATATCAAATAAATGATTTAACGTAACTTAATTTTATGAATGAATATTTTTAAATATTACTTTAAACTTGATTGAAATATTTCACCCATTTAATTTATTATCAAATGGTACTAAGGATGAAATATAATTTTTTTTTATTTTCCCAATAAATAAAATTTTACATTTACTCCTGCAAGTAAGCACACACACACACACACACTTAAAATCATTTACTTTTAGCTATTAAATTTAAGTTTTTATTAACTATTGTAACCTATTGATAATTTTTTAACTAAACTAATTTAATTTACTTTATGTTCCTAATTTACTAAAATTATTTATTAAATTGACTGTTGAATTATTAGAACTGAGTTTAAATTAAATATTTTATTAAACCTGTAATAGCTATTGTCTAAAATATAACACATTATTTAAATTAGTTAATACTATCTACTTACTCTAGCACTCAAGTGTTTTAACTTAGATTACTTATCTCAACCCCTACAATCAACTACACTTGGATTTATTAATTAACACACATCTTAAACTGAGTTTAAGTATCTTAGCAATTATAACTTATTTTTGATATTATATATCCTCAACAAAATTATTTTGCTCATCAGTTAATCAGAGCTATAAAACCAAGATTAAGTACATATATGTTTGATTTACTAAATTTCTAAGGAATTTTTTTTTTTTTTGTATATCCACAACAAACAAAGGTTACAACATATATATATATATGGCTGCAGAAAGAAGTTTGCTATTAACTGAAAGGAGACCCTTTGAATCCTCTTGGAGGCCTTAAAGGAACCGAGCAGGGCAAATTCCGAATGTCCACTCCATACGTTCTTGTCGTTGCAGCTGTTATTACTATGTGATTATTCATATAGTATACGAACATGGATGGGCTGTTCACCAACACGCATTAGCCAGCGTGGTGAGTTTATTGGCTTTTTACCTCTGAGTTTAAGATCAAGAAACACCATGGTCTTTCTTCTCAGTGCCTGATAAGGCAGAATGAATGTTTGTGTAAATGATAAATATTTTTCCAATACATATATACAATTATGACAGACAAAAAAAAAGCATGGCCCTTATTCCCAGGAGGCTGTAAAGTCACCAACCTACACAGCGGATGGTGACAGAAGGCGGAGTGTGCTAAGAATCCCCTGATTTCAGACTCAGGCTGCCATTTAATGACGACTTTTTATTTAGGTACTTACAACTGC
Organism: Epiperipatus broadwayi; assembly: GCA_028023455.1. Classification (NCBI taxonomy): domain Eukaryota; kingdom Metazoa; phylum Onychophora; class Udeonychophora; order Euonychophora; family Peripatidae; genus Epiperipatus; species Epiperipatus broadwayi. The sequence continues at coordinate 3,655,491 of JAQFVV010006289.1, forward strand.
AGATCACTTTCAAGTGAAGGAAGATTGCAAGAATTAGAAGAAGAACTGTCTTATATTAAATGGGACATTATTGGACTTTGTGAAGTTAGAAGAAAAGGTGAAGAAATAATTGATTTCAAAAGTGGACATATACTCTATTATAAAGGCACACATATTGGAAATACAAGTGGAGTAGGATTCATTATAAATAAAAAGTGGAAGAAGAATATTGTGGAGATTGATGGTATATCAGACACAGTGGCAAGATTAGTTATTCAACTTAATAGCAGATACCAAATGCAGATAATTCAGGTTTATGCCCCAACAAGTTCTCATAGTGATAAAGTAGTAGAAGATTTTTATATGGATGTACAAAAGGCTTTTTATCAGAGTAAACAACATTTTAAAATTGTTATGGGAGACTTTAATGCTAGAATTGGTAGACAAATGAAAGATGAAATTGCTATAGGTAATTTTGGTTATGGTAATAGAAATGAGAGAGGACATAGACTTGTGGAGTTTGCAGAAAAAGAAAAACTTTATATTATGAATTCATTTTTTGAGAAAAATGTTAAAAGGAAATGGACATGGAAGCATCCAAATGAAGGTACAGCAGAATTGGATTATATTTTAACTAACAGAAAATACATATTTCAAGATTGTAATGTTCTTAATAAATTTAACACAGGAAGTGATCATCGATTAGTAAGGTGTAAGTTACATGTTAATGTAAAACTAGAGAGACAAAAATTATTAAAAAAAACAATAATTACAGTTGATATTCCTAATCTTCAGAAACATTCTAATGAATTTAAATTAGAACTTAGAAATAGGTTTCAAGTGTTAGGAGATTTTGAACATGATTCAGATTTGAATGAAATTAATTTGAAAATAACTGATACACTTTTAAAAACTGCAACAAAGATAGCTGGTAGAAAAAAGCAGCAATTGACTAATAAAATTTCTACTGAGACTAGAGAATTTATGAAGAAAAGAAGGAATATGAAGATATACAAAAATGATGTATTAAAAAGAATTGAATATCTCGAATTTTGTAAAATGGTACAGAAAAGAGTTGAAAATGATATAAGAAAGTATAAATGTGAAATAGTAAGGAAAGCTGTAGAAGAAAATAAAAGGCTCAAGAATGTTAAACAACATTTCGGTATTGGTAGGAAATTTATATCTGCAATAAGAAAAAAAGATGGAATTATTACTAAAAAGAAAGATGACATCATGAAATTGGTAGAATATTTTTATCAAGAATTATATAGTAATAAAGAACAAGTACCTCCTATATCTATTACATCTTCTGAATTGCCCAGAATTTTAAATGAAAAAGTGAGGCATGCAATTAAATGTATGAAGAAAGGAAAGGCTCCAGGAAATGATGAAATTATAATTGATATATTAAAAGAAGCAGGTGAAGAAATAGAAACAATTTTAGCAAAGTTATATACCAAATATCTAAATGATAAAGATGTACCAGAAGATTGGAAGAATGCAGTAATAATATTAATATTTAAAAAAGGTGATAAAGAAGATATTAGAAATTACAGACCTATCAGCCTTTTGTCAGTTTTATATAAAATTTTTACCAAGATGATTACAACTCGTCTACAGAGAACTTTGGATTTCCACCAACCAAGAGAACAAGCTGGATTTAAAAGTGGTTTTAGTACAATAGATCATATCCAGGTATTGAGAGAAGTCATAGAAAGGACAAATGAATATGAGTTGTCATTATGTTTTGGATTTGTAGACTATGAAAAGGCATTCGATTCTATACACATTTCTTCAGTGATTAAAGCATTGGATCATCAAGGTATAGATCCAGGATATTGTCATATTTTAAAGAATATTTATAAAAATGCAACAGCAACAATTAGATTACATAATGATACTGGAAAAATCAACATTGAGAAAGGTGTAAGACAAAGTGCTTCCATATCTCCAAAACCTTTTACAGCAGTGCTGCAAGAAGTATTTTGTGGATTAAAATGGGAAACTAAAGGAGTGAAAGTAAATGGAGAGTATTTAAGTCATTTAGATTTTGCAGATGATGTAGTTGTTTTTGCAAATAATGCTTCAGAGCTGCAGGACATGTTGCAGGAGTTAGCAGATGAAAGTAGAAAAGTAGGACTAAAGATAAATGTTAAAAAGACTAAAGTAATGTTTAATCGATTTGCTCAAAATATGAAAATAAAGATTGATTATGAAGAATTAGAAGAAGTTAACAGTTACAAATACCTTGGTCAGATTATTAATACAGATGGAAACATAATGGAGGAAGTTAATCATAGAATTAAACTTGGTTGGAGTGCTTTTGGTAGAAATAACTTGATACAAAAAGGAAATATGCCTATGTGTTTGAAAAGAAAGGTTTTAATAAATGTGTTTTGCCAGTTCTTACTTATGGATCTGAGACTTGGACACTTAATAGAAGAGCAATACAGAAACTTCAGACCACTCAAAGAAGTATGGAGAGATGCATGTTGGGAGTAACAAGAAGGGATTGAAAATGCAATGTATGGGAAAGACAACAAACAGGTGTTACTGATCTTATTGAAAAAATTAAAATATTGAAATGGAGTTGGGCTGGACATATTGCTAGAAGAAATGATAATAGATGGACAATTGAAATTTTAAACTGGATTCCAAGAGATTGTAAAAGACCCAGAAAGAGACCACATGTGAGATGGATGGATGAAATAAGAAAATGTGCAGGGGTTTTGTGGAGAAGAGAAGCTAAAGATCGGAGAAGATGGATTAAACTTGGAGAGACCTTCATCCTGCAGTGGATTGATAATGGTTGATAATGATGATATATATAGAATGTAGATTTACTTAACTTAATGGACTAATTATGGAATATATTAAAAAAATGGAAGCACACTATAAAATAAAATTAAAGAAATATATGCAATTATATGACCATTATGCACTAAATTTACATAAATAAAAATTATAAATTATCAATATTTTTTTTATGGCAAGTGTGTATGGTGATAGATCAAAATTGCTCAGTAACTTACATGCCAAAGTTGTATAGCTTCTTTAAAGATTATTCTCCATTGTTGAATTCTTTCAGTACATTTTTTTTTCCAGAGTTTTATATTATTCAACATTTAAATTCACTTATGAATAAACTGGGCATCTGTTGTTTAATTATCACTTTAATAGGTATTGAGTAGTTTTGTACATGTCTTTACAAAATTAAAACTTTTACTATAAAGATAACAAAATTAACATAAAATAAAATATTCTACTAGAATAATTAAAAGTTTTTAGTTTGAAATAAAATGCAAGAGAATACTTTTCTTATAGTATAACTAATTTTTTATTCTTTTGACTTAAGTTTTAATAAATTGACAAAAAAAGTTGGCTAATAATTATGTACTAAAATAAAATATATCTATTTATTTTAAAAAGTGTCTTTAAACAAATATACTTTTGATTCTTACTTGTTGCTTATTAAATATATATATTCAATATTTAAATAATATATACTAAAATGATACTATAAAACAAACCTAAAGTAAATTAAATTTGTCATATTTAAATGCAGTTTATGTGGCTTTATTTACACCCACATACACACAATAAAAAGTTTTAGTTAAGTCAATTGTTTAAAAATAAAACAAATATATGTAGACACACACACACACACACACACACATATATATATATATGTGTGTGTGTGTGTGTGTGTGTGTGTATTTATGAAAAGAATGCCCAGTAAATTCAAGCATCAATTCGCAATAATATGTGAGCATTAAATTTTTTAAAATAAATATACAGATGCTCAAATTTACTTAGTCTATTTAATTTTAGTCATATAAATATTAAAGTGAGAATGAAGTTTTATAATAGTATATATTCAAAATCAAATGACAATTCTTTCTCAGGGATTTAATAATAATAATAAATTAAGTTAGACATGTGACTAAAAATTTTATATGAGATAAGTGAATATCTTAATAAAACATTCAGATACAAATTTATTAAAATAAAAAATATTCATTTTTTTTCAACATCATTAATAAAACCATAAGCAACATTTAAACAATTAAACATTAGCAGCTTCAATTGCTTTACAATTTAACAGCAGAGATTGCTGCAGACATCTTTAAATAAATTTATATATAAAAGTTTTTCTTAATGTTCAAAAGATAAAATAAAAAAAAATACAATGGATGAAATAAACAAAAGGATAGTGCAAGTTTTACCTATTACTTAAATATGTTCAACAATTGTTGATCTTTTAGTTTATTCTCCACAAACTAAAATATAAATTGTATATCTATACATACTAGCTACTCATCCATTCAATTATATGTTAAGAATGTATGTAAACATAAATATATATAAATTATATTGTTTAAATTTTATGTTACTTGCACAAGCAATAGATAGCTCCAAAAGCCATATAAATAGAAAAAAAATGCATACACAGTATTTTTAATAATGAAAACATATGTATGTCTTTATTAAACTTTTTTGAAGACTTCTTTTAAAGTCTGCGTGAGGAGCTCCTTGCCTTTGAATTTCTGTGAGTAGTGAAACTTAATGCAAATGAAGATTGAATTGGCTCTAGGAAATTATTTCTTCAATCTGAATTAACTGTCCTTACAATTTTGATAAAACTATGCAATCTTCTGGAATATTCTAACTTAGATAGTTTGTGAGAAAACAAATAAGTTTTTTTTAAAAAAATTATGGTATGGCAACAACAGAATGATTTATTTTCAAATGGAATAGCTTTTCTCCTTCTGAAAGTTTTTGGAAAAATACTTTTGAGATGCAAAATTTATAAATACAATTTATAAATAGGATTCTTATAGAATGATGGTGGTTAATTCTCTAAATGCATATGGAATTTTCATGTGTACAGGCATACATTGGAAAAGGTCAGGCATTTGACCCCTTTCTACTTAGCCTTTCAGCAAGACATATTGGTTTGAATACCAATAAAAATCATTAAGAAAATATCTGATGTTGATGACAATGATTTCAAGCAGTAAGTAATTTTTATATTGCCTTATTAATACATTTTTCTATTGCCTATTTACATACACATTGTTATAGAAATTTTAGAATAGGTAATGTTGTGGTGTTTAATTATTTTTTATAGAAAATTTGAAGTACTTGTCCACACATTCAATGTTATATTTTAAAACTTTTGGAGATTAATAAAAAAATCTAAATTATTTAACTCTGTATGAAAATTAGTATATGTTGTTATATATATATATATATATATATATATATATATATATACTGTTAAATATGTAGACTGTTAAATAAATATATATATATATATATATATATTCTTTTATTTAACAGTCTACAATTATTGTAAATTATTTTATTGATTATATTTAAATTATGGTTGAGCTTTTCTTTTCTTTAACACTTATTTAAAATTGAGAATGTTTTAAAATAAACATCTCTAGGTAAAAAATATGAATTAATTTATATGCAAAAAATAAAAATAAGCAATTAAATGATGTTGCACAAAATAAAAAAAGCAAAACATAAACAATTTTGAAATATCTGTTGAGTTGTAATGTAAGAATAGGCATATTTCTATATACCCTTTCATATAAGAAAAAAGTTTCATATACAGTTAATAGTGCACTTTGCCTAATTATTTTTCCTTCTTAATGACTTTCTTGGCTAAATTCATGTTTTACATTTATTTTCCTTCCTATTTCAAGTAAAATTCTCTGTTAATGGGTAACTTTTCTAAATATTATAATTAGGTTGATAATGGACTCTATTTTCTGAACTTAAATATTATTTAATGAATTAGTATATGTTATTACTATTTCCTTTTATATAGAAGTTAACATTTTATTATTCATAGTTTATTAATATACACGTGTTATATGCTTTTTTAATTTTTGCCACAATAGTTATTACATCTTCAGCATTTCTTTCTGCATAGCTATTTTGTTGAAATTCAATATTTGATTAGGCCTTTGAGTATGAGGTATGCATTTGTTGGATTTTTCATATGGATTGTTCCTTCTTATAAATAATCTTATTTCTTTTTCATTTTGCCATATCTTCTTGACACTCTATTTCACTTAAATTTATGTTGGAAACTGTATAATCAGAACTTTCCTTCCTTAATATTATAACTCTTTCGCTAGAGTTATTACAACCTCTAAAGTTCCTAAAGTATCTGAAATTTTCTCTACCATACAATATTTATTTCAAATTAGTATGGTTTAAATTTAATTGGGTAGACCCCAACACATTATTTTTACTATAGTTGTTTTTGATAAATTGAGAATAGTTAGAGTTTTTTACATTTACTACTTGTTTGCTAAAAAATAATGTTATCCTGCCCTTGTTAAACTTGTATTTCTCTAGGATTATTTTGTGTAATATACAATCTTGTCTCTCCTCATTTCAAAAGTAATTAATCAGGTTTTCTTTGAACTCAGAATAAGTTTTAGGGAATTAAATTAATGACCTTCATCATGCTCTGGCAGTTATGCCTAGATAATGACCTGCTATTGCTATAGTTTCATTTCTGTCATCACATTTAGAGCAAATAATTCCTTCAGAATCATCATATATTTCCTGGGATGTCATTGTATTTCATCTTAAAATCTTTAAGCTAACAAGGCAAAATATGTATGAGTTTACATGATGAGGTTGTCATTACTTTGTTGTGGGATTATTTGCAACAATATTCCGCTGAGAATCTTTATCCTGTCTTCCACTTCAGCAGAGTTTGTATATTATCACTTGCCTTATTATATTGGACCTTTGTAGACCTATCATTTGCATTATATCATTGTATTTACTCCTTTAATATGCCAACATGTTTATTTTTATTTGGTATTGTTCTCTTTAACTCTTCTATACTACCATTAATTATTGATACTTCTTTAATATTTACAATGGCATTGAGTTACTACTTCATTTCCCTTAATTTTCTGTATACTTTGCTGCAAATCTATTTCTATTGGCCTTAATGCAATTTCACATTACTTTTCTACAATGCATTTACTTTAATGTTTGTGGCATTATCTCAATTTGCTTCATGATAAGCCATCTTTTGGAATCAGCCTGTAATTGTATTAGTTGCTATTTGAATCTTTTTCTATAGTTCCCCTAATTCCTTATTCTTTATCTTATTGGTAATGTGTAAGCAATATTCTTGAATATTATCTCCTCTCTTTGAGTCTCAAAGATGATCACTATTTTTACTTTCCATTCCTAGTGTTCTTAATTTGAGACTCATAGTTTTGTAGTTAAGTAGGAATAAAGATGGCTGCTGGAGGGTTTGCATTAGATCCTAAGATCGAATTGCTGTGCTCTCAGATCCAAGGCACCTCACTGATGAAGGCCACAAGCCAAAAACTAGTCTGGGGATATTGGATGAGTAGGCACTAAATGGGATTTTATGCATAAGCCCCCTGGGATCCATTGATTATTCTGGTTTGCACTGAGTGGCAATACGTATAGAGATTTTTGCCTGTTTTAATAACAGTTATAAGCAAGCATAAGAAATGGTGATCATGTGATGTTTATTGGCTTAAAATATTTTTTATTAATTTAAATCAAATTATGATTTTAATTAATAAATAACTAATTATTAACGACTGTCTTGAAAGATTCTCTTTATTTAAAGTAATATATGAGATCTTGTAGATATAGGTTTGTGTTCAATACAACTACTTAGTTCAATTCAAAAGGAAAAGAAAATTGGTATATATGTAAATTACTAGGAAAGATGGATTTTAATATGAGTGAATTAAACAGAATCTTCTGTGTAAATAGATAAGATTTTTCAATATTATTTTATTTATTGTTTTATTGGTAATAGATATGTCAGACATACAGGTACTCATTCAAATGTATTAGGCATAATGTGATGACTATTTATTAGTCAAGCATATTTTATCCGGGAGGGGGGGGGGTGAATTCTCATTCAGTGTCATCTAACGTGAAAAACAATAATTTATTTGTTGCTTTTATAATTACATGTTCGAAATGGTTATTTATTGGTTAATTATTAGTTAAGATTTATCTATCTAGAAAATGAAAATTGATATGAAAAGTGTTCGAATAATGAAACACTAAATCCTAATTCGTATTTACTTTTTCCATTTTTATATTCAGCATTCAACTCATTTCGCGATGAATTGGTCCACGCCGAATAAAATACTTGTAGTGTATAAGTATAGATGGTTATAATAAATAGCATATATATATATATATATATAGCAAAAATTAAAAATAGAATAAAAGTAGAGTAATATCTCTTTAGTATTATTATTGAAATTAATTTTATAAAATTATTATACAAATTCTTTGTAAATCTTTCAGTTATAAAATTTATCTGCTAATTCTTTTATCAGTAAATCTATAAATTTTATCTGAATAAATTTTCTTTTAAGTTTACTATTTAAAAATTAAGTAGATTTTTATATATATAAAAAAACTCTGTTTTTTTTAATCTGCCACTTAAATAAGATCAATTTTTATTTTTTATATAAAACTGTGCTTTATATATATATATTTCAAATGCACCTACGTAAAAGAGTTGTTCAATAAATAATGTTTTTGCATTTTAAAGATTAACAAACTTTTTGAAACGTATGTTCTTATAACTTGGTATTTTTAATAAATAAATAAAATAAATAACTGTATGGAAAGTTTCTTAGAAAGTCATGTGATATACAAGCACTAAAAGTGAAAGCTTGAGCTTGGATCTAAGGAGATTTAGCCAACGATTCTATTATTCTACCACCACAGAGGCATAGGAAATGGTGATCATGTGATGCTTAATGGCTTTCTACCACTAAACAGAATTAAATGTACCTGCTCTCCCAATCATGATCTATTTTACAATATATTCTTTCTAATGAATGCTCATACAATTTTACAAACATTCTATGAACTTCAGTTTTCAATAAATGTATAACAACTCTATTATAGCATGTCAAAATAACAAATACTATTTATATGCTATCCATAGTAGTGAGATTGACACTGTTTTTAAACATTTTTATTTATAACATTCTGTATATTGTAATCTAAAAGATGAAGAAGTTCATACTTTTTTTTCAGTGTTGTTAATGTTTTACCTGGTTATAAGTCTTTTTCAGGATTTTAACTAAAATTATATTTTAAAGCTTCTAAATACAATATATTTAATATAATATTGAAACCATATTGAACCTTTATAGCCTTAAAAATGACCATTATCCCCTTAAAACAGTTGGAAAAATATTCAATCCATTAAAAAAATGTGTGATCATTTTCAAAAATTATGATGTAAAAATGCATAATTCACATAAAAGGAGAATATTAATAGGAAAATAACTGCGTATGCACTAAATTTTGATTAGAATATATTAATAGCTAATAGTGAAACATTTTGTTGAATAGAAGAGATTAGTTATTGCATAATTCTTGAAAAAAAATTAAAGGAAGTTATATATGATAAGATCACAATTTAACATTATTTTTTTGAATGGGAGAAAATCATTAATATTAATACTATAAAAACAATATAGTAAATAGATGAATTGTTACTAAATATATACTTTTCTCAAAGCTACAATTAAAAAAAAAAGTATAAGTTCTGAAGCAGATGCATTGAGAACATACTAAAGAGTAATCGATTTTAATATTTTCATAAAATTATTGTAGAGTATTTAGGTGAAATTGTTTTAGTAATCTTCAAATATTTAATAAAGCCACCAGATAAAACAAAGTATTTTTTTTAAAAGTATTTAAATAAAAATAGTACTATTAATCTCTCTGTGGTCAAGTTGCAATTTTTAGAGTCTATATTAATATATTAGAACATAAATAAAAATGGATTTTCATCTATTTGTTAAAAGGAGATTGCCTTGACAACAGACTGAGATTGTTGATTGAATAAATGTTGGTATTGTTAAAGTGTTGATGCTTTCATTGAATTTATATATATATATATATATATATATATATATATATATATACAATTTAACTATTATATATATATATATATATATATATATATATATATATATATATATAATAGTTAAATCACAGTTGTTTGAGTACAATAACCAATTATTTTCCTCAGAGATTTGAGAAGAAAGAAGTTCTGAGAAAAGTACTTGCTATTTTACTGAAATGTCAGCATTATTTAGTTATTAAATTTTTATTACACAGAAGCTAATAGAACTAATTCATTATTTAACATGAGAATATTAGAATTAATATATGTATGAGCATATTAGAATTAATGTATATATATATATATATATATATATAGTAACAGTACAGAAAATAGGGGTCAATTAAGAGAGAATCTGGGGTTAAAATATGTGTTAATAAGACATACACTATTAACAGTCAATATCTTTAACCTTCACAAACATAATTACAAATTTAAAATAGAATTTACAAATATTTGTTAAAATATTAACAGAGCTTGAAAATAAGTTTAAATTTAAATAAAATTAGTAAAAAAAATACAGATATTTTAGAAAGAACATCTGCAATGATAGCAGGAACAAAAAATGCAATGATTAGCCAGAAAATATTCAATCAAAAAAAAAACAATATACTTTAAAAAGTCACATTACATGATCAATATTTCTTATGCTTGCTCATAACTGTTATTAAAACAGGGAAAACTTTCCATACAGTAGTGTCACTCAGTGCAAGTCAGAGTAATCAATGGATATCTGAAGGCTTGTGCATAAAACCCTATCTAGTGCCTATTCATCTAATATCCCCAGACTCATTCTAGCTTGTGGCTCTTGTCAGTGAGGAACCTTAGATCTGAGAGAACTACATTTAGATCTTAGAATCTAATGCAACCCTCCAGAAGCCATCTTTTATATCTAAACTACAAAAATTTTGGGAATAAAATTGAAAACACAATATTTTCAATCCACGCTCATTAGCTTATATAGTTATATAGCTCTGAACTCAGTTTAGTATCCATACATTTTAGTGTCTTTGGTTTTTTAATAACCATAGCCACCACTATCCTATTAGGCAGGATTGGTATTAAATCACTAAACATCACATTATCACCATTTTTATGCTTACCTCATAACTGTTATTAAAATAGGCAAAACTCTCCACATAGTAGTGCCACTCAGTGCAAACCTGAGTAATCAATGAATTTCAGAAGGCTTGTGAATAAAATCCCTATCTAGTGCCTACTCATCCAATATCCCCAAACTAGTGTCTAGTTTGTGGCTTTCATCAGTGAGGAACCTTGGATCTGAGAGCACTGCATAATAGATCTTAGGATCTAATGCAACTCTCCAGCACTCACCTTTTATCTGTACCTAACTGTATACAAAACTATTAGAATAAAATTGAAACAATATTTTCAATCCAAGGTCAATAGTCTATATAGTCATATTGGGCTGAACTCAGTTCAGTACACATAAATTTTGGTGATGTCTCTTTAATAACCATAGTTACCACTATACTTTTAGGTAGGATTGGTGTTAAACTAATAACATCAAATGATCACCATTTCTTATGCTTGCTCATAACTGTTATCAAAACAGGCAAAACTCTCCATATAGTAGATCCTAAGATCTAGGTGCAGTGCTCTCAGACCCAAGTCTCCTCACTGATGAAAGCCACAAGCTAGAAACTAGTCTGGGGATATTGGATGAATAGGCACTAGATAGGGATTTTATGCATAAGCCAGTTTGCACTGCGTTGCACTACTATATGGAAAGTTTTGTTTGATTTCATTTAGTTACTTTAAAAACTGATGTATTTAGAAATGAATATCTGAAATTTTGTAAAATAGAATGAAAACTATACAATAGTATGAAAAAAAGTTAAACAATGATATAAAAAATAATAGTGAAATGGTAAAAAATATTGAAAAAAGAATAAGTCTCAAAAATATAGGTTAATTTGTATGGTAAAAACATTTTTCAGCCAAACAAAAATGTAGCACTATTTAATCCTATATAGCATTGTAAAAATTTAAAAATAAGCATTTTTGAATTGAAACTCAGCCAGTAATTTCTAGTGCTTAAATATCATACAACTTCCCAAAGAAGTAATTATTTTCATTTTTATTTAATATTCCTTAAAAACTTCTATGAAACATAAAATTAAATCTATTAATATTGGAAAACCTTTAGAAAATTACGATAGCATTGTAGATATTTTATAATAAAATAAAAAAAAGAGTTGGTATTGATATACAATAAATGTCTAAGTAATAATAGTATATCATAGAACGTAAATAATACAATAACAAAATTGACAAGTAAAAAGAAATATGAAAAAAAAGTAAAATTTAATATTTTTTATCAGTTCTTTTAAAAAATTTTAACATCAGTCTTATAAATTGACTACACAAAACATTTATTTCAAGTCCATCATAGTCACAAGTGGAATTTTAAAGTTTTTATAGACAGCAAAACTTCCCCAAATATTAAAAGAACATATAGAAAGGACCAACAAGTAATAATTTTTATTTTGAATGAAATTTTTATGTTACAAAAAATAATTTAACTCTATAAAAATTTCTAAATTAGCAGTTATGCAAGATTACTTAAAAGTACCATAAAAAGTTCAATAGGTACTTCTGAATTGCAGTAGTATTGACTTTTGAAGTATCATAGATATTTTCTAGAATTCATTAAATGTTCAAATAAAATGATCGATATGCAATTAAAAACAAACATGGGAAAAAACATATTTTTTTAGTTCTTTTAGTAATATTACATTCCTCTACTAATTTTAAAGATCATATCCTATTACAATCATACTTTTTATTGCAATTAGTACATATTGAGCCAATCCATATTAACATATGACTTTATTCTATAGTGACAGGATGGCTAAGTGGATGTTCTGACTACCAAAAAATAAAATCCTAAGTAATATGCAGGATTTCCTTAGATGATATTTGAACTCTAAATTTAAGCAGAAGTACTAATCAGTATTTTTTAAAATAAAAACAAAATATTTCTGATGTAGTTTTATAAGTTACATTGTTGATTGAGATGTCAGCAATGGCTGCTTTACAAGCAGTTGTCCCGGGTTAGCAGGTTCACTTCCTGGCTGATGCTATGACACATGAAAAAAAAAAAACATAATTATTTTTATTATATGTAATTTTAGTTATTACCAAATTCCTATGAATAAACTGAAAAATTGGCAAAAGGAACAAAATAAAACAAACAATAATGATAATAATTACAATAAGTTGTGCTATATTTTATATGATTTATTTAGAAAATATTTATTGAAACTATCAGTATTTTGTACATTGATAATCTATATAAAATAACTTGGCACATAATTTGATTGACTTAATGTTGATTAGTATAGAGGTGTAAATTTTTTATACTCCAAAATGAAAATATCCTGGCTTAGAATGTTTAACAATAACCAATAGAAAATACACAATTTGTAATAGATTCTAGTTCAGAAGCTGCAAAAAAAAAAGAAACCTAGATGAAATCTAAATAAGACAACAGCTTCCACAACTAGGATTATCATAAATTATATTAAAGTTATGATTTCTTAATTGTAAAATTGCTTATTCTCATTTTTGGAGAAGATGCTGATGCAAAAGATAAAATAGTTAGAATATGTGTTTAGAGTTATCCAAAATATTATGGAAACAATAAAATCTCCTAAACAATGTGTCAGTCACATTATAAAAGTTATGGTAAAATATAAAAGCTATAATACATAGTATTGAAAATAAATTATTGATCAAATCAGACTGATCATCATAATAGGTGACTGCAATTGTACTTATAGTAATTTACCTTTTAATTACAAAATATAATTAGAGATAATTTCTATTTCTAAAATTTATTTTCCGTATATTACAATTTTTTTTTTCATTTTGAACTCAATTATATGTTTCTTAATAGACTAAAAAATTAATCAGTTTATCTATGGTTTCATTTGTTTTCTTACTATGTCAGTTTCTCTAATAATAATGTTTTAGTTATGCAAGTATCTATTATGATACAATATCAAAAAAAAATACTTTAGATTATCTAAAATAAAACCAAAAAAAGTGAAAACAAACTGATATTTGATCTCACTTGTAAATATTTTTTAAGACTATATCTTCTTGTTGTCTAAGGTTTAAAGACATTTAATTAGTTTGCTTAAATAATGCAAAACATGCATTAAGTGCAAAAAAAACTAGATAAAGTTAATCCTAAACAATGATTCACTCACATTTCAATAGTTACAATTAAGAATAATAATATAGCGGCCAAAATATATATTATTCAATATAAGATATTGATGAGTCCAGTTTAATTATTCCTAGTAGTTGTACAATTAGCTTTTGAAATTCAAGAAATTCATTGGAATGTAACCACAATGACAAATAAAAATATAGCCAAGTTTGCCTAGAATATAAAAAAATTAGCTAAAATCATTAGTTAAAATTAATTTTCAGTCTGCTTTGGCTTCAGTGTTTTGGAAATCTATATTGGAAAATTTGAATTCATTGATAACTAAGCTAGATGTTTATTGTAAAGGAATAAATTATGATTCTGAATTGATAATGATCATTAATGTATCACATCGTAATGCCATCATATCATGAAAGCTTGTCTTCAGATTTTACTTTGTGCTTTTTACATTTAATGTCTACATAGCAATTCTAATAATGAAAGTGGATGAACTGGATCTAGATTTATATTTTATATTTGAGTTACATATTGTTGATAAGAGAATCAATTAAGCACTGATCATAATCAAGTTTTAGCATTTTATTATTCTACTCTGTTGCCCAATTAACATAACTTGCCTTTATGCAGAGAACTAATCGAAGATACATTTATGCTGTAATAAAGAATATCTCATCAATGACAATACCTAATGTTATTTCTTCAAGTTTTATTTATAATAAATTACGCTTTATTTTTTGTTTCCAATATTTGTGCTATTATATTTAGTATAGATTCTCTTTTCAAATTATTAACATATAATAACAACCACATTCCACTTTTTTTACACTTTAAAGCAAAATATATTTATTAATTTTACAGTTTCGACTGTTCCTAGCAGTCTTCATCAGATCTACAAAAATTTAAACATTATATCAATACAACCATATTTCATACATATATCTATTAAATTTTTACATATTTACTAACTTAATTATTAACATCATTTTATACATAAAACTTACTATTATATAACTTTAAAATCTACTTTACCCTTTGTTTCTATTCTTAATTATTATCATATTTACTCACCTTTTTCCTTTGCCATAATTTTATAAATAAATTCAATGAAATATTTTCAAATTATTGTTGTTGTTGTTATTGTTTTTTTTTTTTTACCTTCACATAATAATGACTTATTTAACAATAAAAAGTTTTTTAATTCTGCTAACATTTATTCCTCAAAGGTGATCAGCAGTTTCAGGTAGCCAAATAAAAATTCATTATTAGTTCAATTCACAAATCAATATGCTTAACCTTCATCCACCAATTGAAGATTGTCTGCCATAAATGTAAATAAACAAGGCTGTGAGCATTTATACACAAACAATTAGTCTTCAAAATCTTATTTAGAAATTAGAAGGGATCTAAAAAAGAAGAATATTATAACACTCAATGCTGATTACTCATCACTGCTTTATCACATTAAAGTAGTAAAATAATCACATTATTGTTTACAAAATGATATTATGTTTAATATCGTTGGTCTTTACTTTTTAAATATGCTACTCTACCAATGCATCATTTGCCAAAGGTCAATGTCATGATAATAATGCAATACAAGAAAAACATATTGATATGCATGAAATATATTTGTCATTCTCAAAGAGAAGTTAATGCTCTTTTTTTGATTATATATATATATATATATATATATATATATATATATTAAAAAAAATTGATTATATATATATATATATATATATTAGCTCTTATGGCCATAGTTAATTGCTTAGGAAACTGTACTGTCATAGTATATATTGAGTTTAAAAATATTTTACAAATAAAGTTTTATATAAGTCATATATATTTATTTCTAAGATGATTTATTAAAATTTTATTCAAGCTACTTCAGCATTAATAACTAAACCTAATGAATTAATTCAATTAAAATTATAATAAATTATCCAAACAGCAATTCAGTTTAATAATATATATATACATACATATAAACCTAATAACGTAAAAGCTTTCATTTTTAATGCTTTGCAGTGAGACATAAATTTATTTTGCTAATTTTAACAAACATCAACTGGTTACTTTACATTATAACCAATCAAACGTCTTATTCGATTTTTTTTAATTAAAGAGTAAAAAATGTCATTAGTTTCTCTGGCTTGTTATAATTTGTTAAAAGCTTTTTATCACATTTCACTGGCATTTGATATTGTAACACTTCTCCAAAAGTTCATTGCTAGAAATCAGTTTATAAATCAAATTAGCTCACATACACAACTTGTTATTCAGACCATCAAGTTTAAAATGCATTTTTTTTTTAATAAAACGAATTTAAATACAGATTTTTATAAAACAGAGAAGAAATAAGCTTAATTTAATTAAAATCAATATTGACAATATGAAATAAATCTCATTGATTAAATATATATATATTAAATTTTTATGTGAAGTAAAGACTTTCTGTCATAGTTAAAACTTCTTACTAAATATGTATATAATACAATGCACACACATATATAGAAGCGAGATGTTTCAAACATTTATAGGTACGTGTGTAAATCAGCGCAGTTTTATGAATTAATAATAGTAATAATCATAGGATGTTGATTTAACATCAGTCATTATAATACAATCGAATTATTAAAATCAGCTATCATAAATAGTATTTCTGTTTTAATATTAATAAAAAAAATCTTTATTTAATAATAATCTCCTTTCTAATATCTATGATTTTATACTAAAATAGTCAGAAACCTATAGTCAGCTAAATCAATCCTAGGAATCAAATAGTGATCACTACCTAGCATGTCTGCGTGTTACATCGATATAAATATTATCACAAACAGTACAAAATCGAACCTCATTATCTATGCCCAAAGACAATTCTCACGTGATCAACCCATTTGTTGTTAACCTACATGCACTTTTCTTATATCCCGCTAGGTCAGAAATATAGAAGAAACTCTTAAACTATATTAATTTAATAATTGAGTACTTCGGCATTTTGTTTAATTAATTGTGGTTTAAAGAGAACACAAAATGCGGAAAATAATGTGTAAAGAAAATTTATTAGTAACAATAATAAAAAAAAACTAAAGCGAAGTAAAAATTTATGTCTAGATTTAAACCCGTTTCTTAATAGTTAAAATGCAAATTTTTAAAGACTAAGCAGATTGACTGTCGCTAATTTATATCAATAGAGGGACTATAGGCATTATATATCTTAATAGTCTCTAGGGTGGACATTCTATGATGGTTTAACAATTAATTAATGAATAATTAAGCAGGGTTAAGATTGAAATATGTACTTAATTATATAAAATTTACAATTATGAATAAATGACCGCCATATACTCAGAATTATGACAAACTGCATGCTTGGAATCTCAGGCATTAAAATATTTATAAGGGAAATATGAAGCATGTGCTAGGTTACAAAACATAGGACTATATCCAGTAATGAAATAGATGGGTATATAGAACAGAAATAAATGTCTGCTCCTGCAACCAGTAACAAGTTGATTACAACAGAGGCTAAAATCTCCATACAGTAGCATTACTCGGCGCAATTCAGAGTAATCAATGGATGAAAAAAGGTTTGGGTATAAAATCCCTATTTAGTGCCTACTCTTCTAATATTCCCAAACTAGTTTCTCACTTGTGACTTTCAACAATGACAAGTCTTGGATATGAAAGCACCACCCTTAGATATTAAGATCTAATGCAACCCTCCAGCAGCCACCTTTTACCTTATTATCTAATTATAACGTTTTGAATACAAAATGAAAACACAATAATGTATTTAATTCAAGATGATTAGCTTATATAGTCATATAGATGTGAACTCACTTCAGCATCCATACTTTTTGGTGTTTTTAATTCTTTAATAACCATAGTGACCATAATTATATTGAGCAGGATTCACATTAAACTACTAAATATCACATGATAACCATTCTTTATACTTAAACAAGCTGTTTATACAAAGGTTAAACTCTCCATACAATAGTGCTACTCAGTGCAAGCCAGAGTAATCAATAAATGCAAGAAGGTTTGGCTTAAAATTCTTTTCTAGTGCTTACTCATCCAATATCTGCAGACTAATTTTTAGGTTGTAGCTTTCATTAATGAGGAGTCTTGGATCTGAGACCACCACCTAGATCTTAGGATCTAATGGAACCCTTCAGCATTTTTTTTTATCTTATTGGCTAACTATAAAGCCATTGAATCCAAAATGAAAACACAATAATGTATTCAATTCAAGCTCATTCCCTTATATAGTCATATAGATTTGGACTCAATTCAGCATCCACTCATAGTTAGCTAATAATGTAAAAGGTGGCTGCTGGAAGGTTGCATTAGATCCTAAGATCTAGATGCAGTACTCTCAGATCCAAGGCCACTCACTGATGAAAGCCATAAGCTAGAAACTAGCCTGAGAATATTGAATGAGTAGGCACTAGATAGGGATTTTATACACAAAACTTATTGCATCCATTGATTAATATGGCTGGCATTGTGTAGTGCTACTGTATGGAGAGTTTAGCTTCTGTGTAAACTGCTTTTGTAAGCATAAAGAATGGTGATCATGTAAGTTAATTACAACTAAGCAGGAATGAATGTCTGCATTGATAATAATAAGAGTAACAGCCAAGATCCTCTGAGTATAAAAATATGAGAGATATGCCCTTCTATAGCATGATCATATCTAGGAATACCTGTCAATTCCATTTCTCCAAAAGCAGTAATAAGTGTCTGCTTGTAGAACAAAATATGAAATAATCAAATATATACATATAACCCAGCAATGTTATGTAATTAAGGATTTGACAATTAATGAATAATTCTAAATTGCAAAAGCATAAAATTAAAAGATCTACAAAAATAAGTGTGAGTAGACACACTATAAGTTTACACAACACATTATATATTACCTTACTGGCCAAACTAATTAATGCACCTAAAATAATTTAAAGATTCAAATATCAAGATCCACCCTATAAATCTTATGGATGCATATTAAGAATGATATTACATGATAGCCTGAGAGGTCTATGATTTATATAGGTAATAATAATCGAAACATTTATAAAAACTGACTGTAACTTATTTTGGCTAACATAAACCAAATGACATATATCTGTTCCTTCCCACAAAAATGAAATTAATCTTAGTTTTAACACTATTTTCAAAACTAATTCAACTTCTTTTATAATTATTTATAAAACATCTGGTTTTCTAATTGCAAAAGCAAAATCTATAATTGAAACACATAGCAGTTTTAAAAAAGCAAGATCTTTGACAGGCAAGGGAGAGAGGTATAAAATGCCTTTGTTCTTTTAATTGATTAGCTTATTTTTAAGAGATAAGATAAAGCCAATTAAGAAATAAAATGTGTTTATAGAAATTAGCCTGCCACCACCTGATTTTTGGATAATAAATCTTGCAAAAAGTAAGATCTAAGAATGATCACATTTAGCAATATATGCAATCATTCTTAACAATATAAGTTAGTTCAAGTAAAATTAAACCTAATGGAACAAAATAAATTATACAAATAAAGAGAAACATAAATAATGATGAGGTTTTTTTTATCAGTATAAGACAATGAAGATTCTCATGTATAGAGTTCAAATGTTCCTGCTTTTATTACCTTTAAGCAAAAGATTTGCAAATACGGAAAAAATATGAAATGTAACGGTGTGCATACCTTTCATAGAGCAATTCACATGGATAAGTAATCATATTTTCAAACATTAACAGTTGATTGAAGACAGGCTGACATAATTGACTAGGCTTCTACTTATTTTTGGAATGATGGCACAGAAAGTAAGGCAGCAGGCTGAATTTTTTGATGATGATCAGAATATTGATATAGGTATACTTCAGCAGACTTCAGATGAGCAACAGTTCACAAACACCATTAGGATTTCAACTCATGCTCTCCATAGATTGCAAAGGGGAAGCAGACACAAGCTTTCTACTCACTGGTTAGTAACATAAAGGCTTATAACAACCGTGATTTCAATAATCTTCTGAATAACATTGAAGATGCTTCTCTGAAGAATAAGAATAAAGAAAAAATAATGTTTAACATTGTTCTGTGGTAATTATACAATCTTAGACAAAAAGTATTCAGATTACTTTTAATTAAAATATTTTTGCTGATATTAATTTTGATCAGTATCTATTTATTAATTAGTAATTTCCCAAATTCCTAATGCCTTTTATCTATGACATTCCTGACAGTAATTAAACATGCATTAATACATTTTACTGCAAGGTAAAATAATGAAAACATTCTTCTAAATATAAAATACAAAGAGATTACTTTCTTTATATATAAATATATATATATATTTCTTTCTTTATATATATATATATATATATATATATATATATATATATATGCTCTGCACACAGATAATGAAGCTATTAAATGTAAGTAAAATTATCAAGGGTTACTGCCAAGTGCTTTTGGGACAGTTTATAGTCCCATATTCATGGCTACTTGTGTTTAGTTAAGAACTGTAATATTAATGCAAATTTATGCAAATTCATATGAAGATGCAACATAGCCATTCTTGAGACAGAGAAAAGCAGGCCTCTCTTCTATTGATTGCTGCTGAGTTGCGTATTATGTAATAAGCTTCACTGATTTTGCATTTAATATCATTTATTTCAGAGCAAATGACACCGGCTGTGGCGAGTAGAAAGGCATGGCCAGAGGCTCTCTCATGCTCAACAAAAATTGAATTGCCTTCAAGCTTTGTTTTAGTTCTGTTATAGAGATATCTATGTTGAGCTACTCTGGTTGCAATGTTGGTTTTAGTTTCTCCATAATATGTAGCCATGCAATTTCTTGGGGGCAGGTGATTTTGCATAAATTAGCAATAATATTACAGTTCTTAACTAAACACAAGTAGCAATGAATATGGGACTATAAACTATAAACTGTCTTGAAAGTGCTTGGTGGTAACTTTTGATAATTTTACTTACATTTAATAGCTTCATTATCTGCGTGCAGAGCACACACACATATATATATATATATATATATATATATATTGATTTCAAACACTAATGAAGTAAAGCCTTATATTTCTTTACTTAAATAAGATTTCTGTACCAATTATAGATGTACTTATGTTTTATAATTAATCTGCCTTTACTAATTAAAATGTTGAGGAATTAGATTAGCTGCATTTTAAATTAATTATATGTTAGAATTTTCTAGAATTAGATATACAATTGAAAAAGTTTGAGGTTCTAATGACATCCTTAAAATTTTTTCAAAATTTATTAAAAACTATTGGATTTTTTTAAGTATCTATGGTATCATAAAGTTGTGCTATCCATTGTCATATTTTTATTCATTCATTATATATAATATATATATTGTAATGGTCATATTTTTATTCATTCATTATATATAATATATATATTGTAATGGTCAAAATTGTACATTCATGTAACAGAATCAAGAATACAGGCAAAGAGACCAAAGCTGACCTGAGTGAGATGGTGAATCCCCAAATCCAACCTGCTTCAACTTGTTTACTGGTACTCCATGACTCAATATCCTACAAATGACATACTTGAGGTTAGACTCAGTTTCCATCTTTCAAGGCCAGCATAGGGCAGGGAAAATCATGAGACTCAGGAGTTAAAATGCACATAATTAATTAAATTAGGATAACTAATAGTAGGGAATGGGAGGTAATGTTCATCATTCACCATTAATGTATAGATCACACATCTATATTATATAATTAACTAGGATTGAATTGGATAATGAGAAATAATATAAAACCAAAGTAATGTTAACAGCTATTTATTGATTAGTAACATAAATAAAATAAAATAAAAATAATTGACAGATGTGGTAATGGGATGCAGGTATTACATACATAAAAAATTACTACATTACTTTCATCTGACATATTGAAATTAACATGTGTGTGCACATAAATTAAAACTTAAGTCATACTTGTAACAGAATACACCAACTTATATTTTTTAAGATTGTGACTGCTCTTCCTGAGTAATTATGACTAGCCATTGATAGACTATTCACTGTAGTATTACATTAAAGACATATTTCTATCTAAAGATGAGCATATAAACCAGCTTGATGGGTAGATTGAATTTAAAAATCAAAAGATATTTCGGTCTAATGCTGATAATTTGGTTTAGGAAGAGATATAATTGGCTGCTCTAGGTTGACAATGTATTATGGAACAGGCAAATATTAATATTAAAGTCACCCTGCAAATATATCATTTTGTTCAAGGGTTCTTGCAACAAATGCTAGTAACCTGGGACCAAGCTTCAAGCTTCTTGTGATGTGAACATTTAGAGTTTAAGAGCAGGGTGGCTTGAATGTTTGCCTGGTATTTGACTTCAGGTCTTACTGGTGCATGTCCCCAAAATGAGATAAGATGGGATGTCTGTACTGAAGTTACATCTTTATAAGAGGCAGCAAAATGTTAAATATTTATTTGGAATTAATAATATCTAATCTGCCAAGCAGTAAAGACATAACATATTTAAAATTATATGTACTCAAACAATAGTTTTGATTAGCTTTACTAATAGAAGCCAATCCTTATCTGAAGATATATATATATATATATATATATATATATATATATATATATATATATATATATATATATATATATATATATATATATATAACTGAATATTTGTAAATACAGAAACTTAATAATTAAAAATATTTTATCCACTTAGGAACGCTTTCGATTATCCCAGTAATCTGTGTCAACTAAAGCTTTGAAATGCTAACTTTCCCACAATTCTGTGATCTTAACATTTGCTGCTTGCCTGTTAATCAACTCATGTTTATATTTATATATTATCATAGCTTCCTTTATTTTTCTTTTATTATTATTTTTTTTCAATTTGCAATATTTTTACACTGTTGAAATGGAAAAAAAAATAACAGTAAAAGAAAAATAAAGGAAGCTATGATAATATCTAAATATAAACATGACTTGATTAACAGGCAAGCAGCAAACGTTAAGATCATGGAATTGTGGGAAAGTTAGCATTTCAAAGCTTTAGTTGACACAGATTCTGGGATAATCGAAAGCGCTCCTAAGTGGATAAAATATTTTTAATTATTAAGTTACTGTATTTACAAATATTCAGTTATATAATTACGTATATTGCTTTAAAAATACAGACATCGAATCATAATATTATATATATATAGGAAATAATTAGACTTATTGATCTTGTTAATGTTTCAATCTACACATTATTATCATTTAAGGAGAAAAAATTATATTTGAAAGAACATATTAAATGGATTAATGAATAAATATATTTTTAATTGTCCTCAAGGATAGTCCACTACTTATTATAACATAATATTGCAAATCATATTTAAAAGCAAGCCATAGTATACATTTTTATAAAATAAATAATGAACAGTAACAATGATGAACACAAAGTAATTCGTTATTATTATGGATATAGGATTTCAAAACAGTGCATGTAAATGGTGGACATTAAGAAAATAATTATACAAAAATATTTTGCAATTATATCTTTTCTACTGGAATTTAAAGTCTCACTGTTTCATAGCATTGGCATAAATAATAAATAATTTTAAAATAATCATAAAAAAAAGGATAGGTACAGCCTCAGTGATAAATAAAGAAAATTAGGTCAGACATTAAATAGAATAAATTTACAAAGCTGGATAGGCAAGTTATATAATTTAAAAGATGACTTAATTTATACATAGTTTAGAATAATATTAACTTGATTGTTCAGAGAATACTTTTATATTTAATTACATTTAGCTAGCTTTGGTATTTAAATTTAGAGTTTTTAAAAATTGAATAGCAATTGATACAAAGCTATACAGTTTTGAATTTATATTAATGGTTATTCATCCATCTGGTCACATGGGAGCAGGTTCATGGTTACTTTTTTTTCTGGTAGTTGCTGGATGATTTTATATGGAAGTTCTCCAGTTGTTGAGGGTATCATCTAGCAGTAAACTATGCCATTCTCCACTTGGAGAAGCAGAAAAATTTATCTTCTTTAGCCAGACATTTTAGAATTTCAACTGGCATGGAGTATGATAGCAAATGTTTCTACAAAGATGGTATCTATCCTCCCCCACTCAAAATATGGCCTATTTATATGTTTGGCACTCAAGCACTTATCCATGATGAATTGATTTCATCTGAAAACCCATCAGCTTCGAAATTTACTTTAAAATTTAAGATTGCAAAAGCTGATTTTAAAACTTTTGTTTGAACTTTCAAGGCATCCAAAATTGCCCTTGAGGATTCCAATAGTGCTGGTTCAGTTATTTTACTGTATCAAATTTGTTGATCAACAAATTAAGAGTGCAGCAATTACAAAATTTAAAAATTGATTTGACCACAGGTGCAGTAGTTTAATGGAAATGTGTTTACATCTATTTTCATCTTTAATTTATAATGACTAAAAGCTTTTAACAAAACTAAATTATGCCACCCCATATTATCAACATCATCAACCATTATCAATCCATTGCAGAATGAAAATTTCTCAGAGTTCAATCTGTTCTCTCTGATCTCTAGTAGCATTTCTTCTCCACATCACCCCTGCACACTTTCTTATTTCATCCATCCATCTCATTTACAATGTCTTGGAATCCAGTTTAATATTTCAATTGTTCATCTACTATCATCTCTTCTAGAAATATGTCCAGCCCAACTCCATTTCAGTCTTTTAATTTTTTCAATGAGATAAGTAACAGCTGTTTGTTGTCTTACCCATATATTGTGTTTTCAATCTCTTTTTGTTACTCCCAACATGCATCTCTCCATTCTTATTTGAGTGATTTGAAGTCTCTCTATTGCTCTTTTATTAAGTGTTCAAGTCTCATATACATAAGTAAGAATTGGTAAAAGACATTTATTAAAAAACTTTCTTTTCAAACACATAAGCATATTTCCTTTTAGTATCAAGTTATTTCTACCAAACACACTACAATCAAGTTTAATTCTATGATTAATTTTATCCATTATGTTTCCATCTGTATTAATAATCTGTCCAAAGTATTTGTAACTGTTAACTTCTTCTAACTCATCATAATCAATATTTGTTTCCATATTTTGAGAAAATCCATTAAACATTACTTTAATCTTTTTAACATTTATTTTTAGTCACATTTTCCTACTTTCATCTGATAATTCTTGCAACATTTATTACAACTTTGAAGCATTTTTTGCAAAAAACAACTACATCATCTGCAAAATCTAAATGACTTAAATAATCTCCATTTACTTTCACTGTTTAGCTTTCCATTTTAATCCACAAAATACTTCTTGCAGAACTATGGTAAAAAGATTTGGAGATATTATCTAAAATAATAATTAATAAAAAATTAATAAATCAACTTTTTAATATCAAATTTCTAATATAAATGTTTTTAACAAGAAATAAAATTAATCTACTGTAACATTTAATTTAATATGTTTGTACAGCATTCATTAATATGTACATATATAATGCCATGCACACAGTCATGATAGCACATTTATACGTTGTTTTGAATGTCTTGTTTTGATAGGACTTGAATCTAGCACAGATGAGGTTGGTGATCAGGATGGAGGTGAAACTGTAAGGGATTGAAGGGTTACTGTTTCAATATATATATGTAAATTTAATCGATTGATAAATAAATCAAAATAATAGACCATTAATATACAACTTAATTTTTTATCACCAAATTGATTTTCATTCTAATATGAATCTTTTCAAGATTGCCATTTTTAAAATTTATCATGTGACAAGGAATGTTCTATAGCTTTATACTCATTCCAGTAATCATAACTAGAAATAAATACAAAACAAAAAACCAAAAAACAACAACACCCCTATACACCTCCACCTCTTCCAAAAAAACCCAATAATAATATAATAAAACCTCTAATCCAACCATTTCAATCTAAAACAATAACAACCATCAACATATTATCACTATAACAAACTTCTACATTTACATAATATACAACCCATATCAAATATAATCAAACAAAAATATAGAGAACCTACCAAACAAGAAACAAAGATAGATACCAAAAAGGAAAAGAGAGAGAAACAAAAAAAAGAAAAAGAGGAGAAACAAAAACCCACAAAAACACTTAAACTCACAAACCTTCAACCAGGGAGAGCCAGAACCAAAACAATTCCCCCATCAAAACCCACAAAATTGAGCAAATAAAAAACTAAAAAACACGAGAAGCCCCTACAAAATCCACCAAAACCCCCACGCAAACTCCAAAAACCGGGAAAAAGAAGAAAAGACAAAAAAAACCCACAAACCAAACCCCCCCCTCACGCAAAACAAAAATGAACAACACCCCCGACACAAAAAAAAAACACAACTTCCCCACAAACAAAACCACCCTCCTTACCAACCCTGCCCAACCCACCCCCCAAACCGAAAAAAAAAAAAGCCCCAACGAACAAAAAAACAAAAAAAAAGAAAGAAGCCAAACAAACAAAGAAAAAAAAAACAGAAACAACCCCCCACCCCCCCCAAAAAACAAACAATTCCCTACTCCCTAAAAAAAAAGCCCCCAACGAGAGAAACCAAAAAGATACCAAACCCCCCCCCGCACAAAACGGCAAAGGTATACGAGCCCCCGGAGCAAAAAGAACAAAACAAAGAAACATTTAAAATATCACAACACTCCCTAATCAAGCACTCTCCTTTTTCCTTCAAAGAGAGAAACCCCCCCCCCCCCCCCAACCCCCCCAACAGACCCCCGCCCCCCCGCCCCCCCCCCCCCCCCCATATATATATATATATATATATATATATATATATATATATATATATATATATACAATATATATATATATATATATATATATATATCAAATTACACATGCTCTTATTCATATCTTTACCTAATAATGACTGGCTTTGATAAAACTAACAATTAATTCACGTTTTATAGTATCAATACACATATACATACATTTATATATATTAGAGCTTTTAACTACCTAATAGTGACTCTTTCACTCTCATTTTATACAACTATTGGCCATTTTAACACATTTACCTATGTTTTTTGTTCATATAATATTTCATTATTTTTTCCTTTAAATTCTTTACTATACTTTATTATCTTTAATGTTTATTACAATATATTGTATGCCCTGTTTCTAAATAATGATAATATTATCTAGACTTAGTACCCATCTTTCTTATTATGTTTTTTTGCTCTTTCAATTGAAGTTTTTTCTGATTATCTTATGTATATCATATTACAATGTCACATGTTATTATATAAACAATTTCTATTCTAATATTAATACCATCATAACCATCTGAAGTAATTCATAATATGTATTAGATAAATTTTATTATATTAAATAGAAACATATTTTTAAAAAGCAAAATGTTTTAAAGTTTAATTACAATTAAATATTAAAAGATGTCATACTTTGATAATTATGATTTATCTTAATTTGTAAAAACTAAAATTTAATCTAATATTATAACTTTGCTACAATTTTATTATTTTTTTTTTTTAAAAAAAAAAAAGTTTAAAAAAAAATAATTTGGGGATAATTGTGTGATCAGATAATTTTTTTTTAAATTTTAAGATGGAAGATGAATTTTATTAAGATAGATTAGAAAAAGATGTAAAGTACTGTTTAATTAAGAAGAAAAAAAAACAAAATATATATTTGTCTGTTTTATTTAAAAAACAATAGCTTAGAATTATTTTTTGAAAATTATTTTAGCCAAGCAAGCTAACATCAAACATAAATATTTATAAAAGATTCTCTCTTAATATATGTTTAATTAAATGATTTTATAAATAAAAAAGTTTGCATATGAATTCCATTTGTAATTCTCATTTTCATATGTGAAAACTACTTAATTTAATAGTAATACCTGAATCATTTTTTATGAAAGATTTTCATTTTTTTTTTAAAAATTTGCATTTTTAAAGAAATGTACCTGTCCTATGTAGCTGTTCATTTAAAGACAAGACTAAATTTCATAAAAAATAATGTTCTGTGATTGATTGATGTTTTTAAACATATCTTTTTCAAAACAATTAGGGGTAAACAAGTTAATTGTAAAAATTGTTGGGTCTTTAAAATTTTTTTTTTCATTACAAAAATTAGTAATTTATGGCTATGAAAACTATTTTTTATTTCAAGTCACATGTTTAGATATCATGTTATGCATTACTTATGTAATTAAATCATGTAAACATTCCCATAAGCCTATTTTTAAAATTTCAGATAATCATTATCCACTTTCATTAAAAGAGTTATGTCCAAAGTAGTATTGCATTTTGTTAATTTGAGGTGTGAATATACCTTTTTAAAAGAAATAATTTATTTTACATTTTGTGCATTGATTTCTAGAATTACTTTGATTCAATTGGCTTCAATGATTGTTCATATATTTTGGTTCAAATGTACTTTGAATGTTCATTTAACCTTAATAATTTCAGTTATCTCAAAGCAATATATCATAAATTTCCAAAATCCATCACTGCTACTTTTGTATTTATTTTTCAGATGAAATTTATTGTACAAGTAAAATATACAATTAGATAATTGCAGAAAATATATAATTTATATTATTCTGTGATGAACTTAAAAGAGTTATGATCAACTAGTTGCAAGTAGAATTAATCTGCACACCATTGTATATTCAGTTAGTGGGTAACTAATAAACTATATGTAAAAGCCTGAAAACTCTAGAAAAACTATTAAATATTATGTATCATTGAAAGTAAGGTTAAATGACAGAGTTTATGCACAAATTAACAAGGTTGAGTATAAAAATTTCTATAGACTATAATAATATAGATTTATTTTAAATAGATACAATTAAAGGTCGAGTAATTTTGACACTTGCAAATCAAAATGCGACACTTTATTTACTATTGATAAGTACTAATCACATGATAAAGATATATATATATATATATCTTTATCATATATATATATATATATATATATATATATGGATCAATAAATGAGTATTAGTTCAGCATAAAAATAATCTTTGGGGTTATTCATTCTTTAAAATGTCTGTATTTATATATTTCAAGAATGTGTGATAGAGTGGAGATTAAATACATTCATAAAAGATATTACATGGAAAAAATGAAATGAAGTTGAATTACTTCATATATGTATGTTTAATTAAAAAAAAAAACATATACATTAACCTTTAACTGAGGTTTAAAAGTTTATATGCAGACTCGGGATAGTCTTTAGTTTAATAAGTAATTAGTAATAATAATTAATGTATTTATCTAGAATAAACTGCATCAAAGTTATGGATGGAGCAAGTTTGAGATTTGCATATCAAAAGTAAATGGACTGTTTACAAGTAAGAAACTGCCAATGAGTAGAAGTTTATCCTTAGTAATACATATTAAATAAAATAATGTCTCAATATAAAATTGGAAACAAATAATATTTATAAATTTTAAACGTTAAAATAACTTAGTTTCAAGCAGGCATAAAAGTTGATCGCTGAATGTAGCCTAAAATATTAATTTATTCAAATTTTTATTAAATAGTGATGAACTTATCACGTAGTTTATTTATTTATTTATTTTTTGATGTGAGTTCATAATTAAAAAATGTTTTATTTTGAAAAAAATATTACATAAGTTTATAATCAGAAAGGATTTTGACATTATTTCTTACAATAAGACTACAATATTATGCATAACTGAAATTTATTTGTAATTTTGTTGAATATTGTCATAATTTGTTGTGTGTCATGACGAACATTAATAAGTTCAGAAACAGAAGCATTTCATGTTCAGATTTAATAGAATGTCATATATTTCTTCTTTTTTTCAAGAATTAAAGAATAACACTTAGAATTAAAATGTATATATTATTTAAAGAAATATATTTCTGACAAAACAATATATGTTTTTTGGTTAGTTTTAAAACATAAAATTGACTTTTTAATTTTAAGATGTGACTTTTTTTCACTTTACCACTCTGAGCCTACAAATGATGATATTTCTAATTTATCAAATGGAATTAAAATTTATACATTAGAATTATATTGCAGATATTTTTGAAACTTAAAGTAGATTAAAATAATAGTAGGATACCTATATCTTTAGAAATGTAAATGATCAAAATTTTAAAATAATCAAGAGCCTGCTTACTATTATTAGCCATAGAATCACTCAATTATTGATTTATTATACTTGGTATTTCTTTATTTTAAATCATATATTAGTTTTTTCAACAGGTTAATCTTAATTTGTGTTTTTTCTTTTGTTTGATCTCTTCAACATTTTTGCCTAGCATTGCTCTTAAGTTAGATGATTGATCAATTATTTTATCTTGCTCATCATCTTCATTATGTTTTCCAAGTTCAATAGCAAAAGTTTCATACTGCATTTGTATATAATGTCTTCTTGAGAGAATCTAAATAACCTCAATGTTTAATAAAGATTTTTTGATTGACTGAGTAATTCCAGTTTTATAAGATGTCACTACTTTTAATGTGGCTCATTTTTCTATTGTCATTGTTTTAGATACACATTCTTTTAAAAGCTTGAATGTAATGTAAATATGGAAAATACTCTGAAAAATAATTTTTTACTTATAAGTGAAATCTTTGATCTATACTTTTAAAATTACCAGATTCGGTCCTAAAATACTAACATAATCTATCATCATGTCAAACTTAAAATATGATTTCTAATCATGTAAGCAGGTGGTATGCTATGCAAAGAATCATCAACATAGATGATAAATCATAACTCTGCTCTTTATAGGCAGAAAAATTCTTATTTAAACATATTTCCTCATCAGCTATGTTCAGTGAATAATATACTAACTTCTTGTGCTTCTTCTTTATGACAATGCTCTACATTAGTCTTTAAGTTATAATCAGCATAATTTATGTTCACTTGCTTTGGATCAACCGTTATCTGTTTTTTTTTTTTTTTTTAATTTTTTGTCTTTTGATCTGAGTATTCAACACAATATTCTATGATATGTTCAATAGTAGCAGTATTTTTAACTTCATCTCTCTCTGTAACATTTGTGATATCGTCAACAGACTCTTGATTAATATTTTGATTCTTTGCTACATCCTGGTATACTTTTGCACTGATTTTCTTAATTAGAACCTATCATTTTTATTGACCGCAGCATCATCACTTATACTATCTTTACTGCTATACATTTTATTTTGAATCTCCTCCAAAATTTGTTTAAAATTCTTGCACCATATCATTTTTAGTTTGTTCAATTTTTGTTCCAATGAGTGATGATTATTTTTTTTAGTTTTTTTTCCAGTTGTTGTACTGATTACAGATTTTGTTTTAATTCTTCTATTGAGTGATGATTTGCTCAAATCTTTTGCTCCAACATCTGCATCATACAACTGATCATGCTCCTAAGTCATTGCTGTTCTTGATACTCTGTGTCCATGTTGTTTAGAAAAAAAAGAAAATTTTGATATTCCAATATTTTGTAAATCTTCTCAATATGTTAACTTTTTCTTGCTTTTATGTCCAAATTCACTATTTTGAAATTGCTTTTATATCTCATGTCAAATTTCACTCTATAACATCATATGACCCTTTCATGAATGTCAATTTACTTGTTGTTTCCAACTACTTTTGCAGTTAGTTTTGATTATTATCTTGTGCCAATTGTCATCAAATTGATAAATTTTTTGCCAACTGGCTTTTTGATATTTCAAGGTGTACTTGAAATTTATATCATGTGGTCTTTTGTATACAGTCTACTAAAGGTCAATCATCATCAGGTCCCACACTAGTTGTAAAAATAATTAAATATTCTATGTAATAAATCACAGCCACACTAATATGCAATATCAGAGAGTGACACTAGATTTATAACAAAGAATATGAGAGTTTACTGATGAGAATACCAAATATATATGCCTAAACAGTTTTACCATTACTTGTAGATATTTAAAATTGCTTCTATATTGTAAAGAGCTGAGATTTTTTGGAAGTATCAAGTGGCAAAGCAGACAATAACAAACTGCATATAAACGCAATTCAATGGTAATTGTCCCTTGTATATTAGTATACAGGGCATTTGACATCTACTAGCATTAAATATTACCAAACACAAAAATTTACATGATAGTGCTATATTATCACTGAAGATTACTAAGTACTTTAGTGTATATATGATTCTTTTACATATATGTGTTAAGCTATGATGTGTGCATGCATATATTTCACTTTTGTATAAAACAATCAATAACACAGAAATTTAAATTTTATTGTATTATAAAACTGAACCCATATCCTGTACAACTAATCCCACACCATTCTAGCAGCAAACAAAATTAAATAGGCATCTCAATTGTCCAGAATACAAAGCAAAAATATATAATTTATGGGGTGAAATATCTCCATCTGATATAAAACATAAAACAAGCAAATACGTCAAGAGGAAATAATATATATTATGGTTTGTCAGTAAACATACATACAATTCAAATGGTGGATAAATTATCTAAGGGTCACTATATAAAAATGCATATATATATATATATATATATATATATATATATATATATATATATATATATATATATATATATAAATCTTTAATGTTCAATGCATGTGAATCAAATAAAGCAAACAGGCAAACTTCCTATAAATTTAAACACAATGAAATCAGCTTATAGACACTTTATATACTTATACACACATTATATTAGACACACATACATATATTGATTTCCCGAATTTTAATAACTTTAGAAACATTAAATCTTAATTATATTGCATTTAAAAAACTATTAAAACTGAAATAGTCTTATATTTCTTTTTTGAAACTTTTGTTTTTAAAAGTAATTTTTAATAATTCTTTATCAGAAAAAAAAAATTGTAAAAACAAACTAATTTCTTTTGTCAAATATTTAAAAAAATTATTATAGTGTTTGCAAAAATAAAAGATTTAAATATTAAAACACTGTACACAATATAAAATCGATTGACAAAAATCATGTTTTATAATGTCTAAATTCTGAAGAAAATCAATATAAAAGATAAATACATAAATCAGCTAAATAAAATTATAAACACAATTAACTTATTGATAATATAAATTTAAAGATTTATAAGATAGTTCATAAATTGAATAAATTGTTACCTTTAAGTCCCAAAGCATGGCTGAGAAGATTTTTCACATGGTAGTGGGAAGTCACATCTTACTACAGTCAGACCTAGGGGCTTCCTGTAGGATGCTGTGAGTAATACAATGAAAAGTCTGATCAATAATTGCATCAATCTCCAATGGCTAGCTCTAATAATTAGAATTTTAATCTGAATATGATTTAGATGTGTTCACCTACTTCCTACCCCTTTTTCAGGTTCTATTATCCCATAGATTTCAAACCCAGGGAGAAGTTGCAGTTATCTCTCTTTAGGGGTGAATCTACATGTATAGCAATATCCTTACTTCTATATAAGTGCAGTGAATTAATTAATTTTCAATCCAAACTTACTGAGATATTGTGATGTAATAAAAAGATTGTATAAGTGTATGTAATTTAGACAATATGTAGTTATACTAAAATAAATTGATTTTGATAAATCAGAGCTTCTTAATGTTTCAAAATATATTAACATGCTTTAATTTGACCAAGGAAAATCAAAAACTATTCAAATGAAAGTTATAACAACAATTTAGTGAGTGCTTAACATGCATCCTTAACATTTCATTAGATAAATGATGATCCAAACCATCCCCTTTCTCTCCCTGTTAGGTATGCATCATTGATACTATATATTTATAAATTTATTATAATCTGGCATAAAAGTTCTAATAAGTTTAAATTTGAACCTAAACAGTAGTGTAATAGGTAACATTCTTACAAGTTGCTTCATTTAACAAAGTTCACCCTTTCTTGGTAAAGAAAATCCCCATATATTAATAGTATACTGCTTTCAGTAAAGCACATGCATTCAAGAAGGTTAGTCTTTCATACCGAAAAATAATAAAAAAAAGCAAGAGTTAGTTAATTAATATAACAAATTAACAAACAATTCTGTTCTGTAAATAGAGATACTTAATGTGGGTAACAAATTAACAAACAATTCTGTTCTGTAAATAGAGATACTTAATGTGGGTAAAGATAAATTTTACCTCCATATTAAATTGGATGATCTGTCAAGCTTGTCCAAGAAAGGAAATATAGATTTTATTAACTGTTCATCCTATAATATATAATCTCTTCTTTTCCTTTCATGGTTTGAGAAATGGAATGATCGAAGAGACTGTCCACTTAAATGATTTGAGCAACATTTCTGTTTTAAAAATGTTCTATAAAATGTTCTTAAAGCTTACAGCAAACACTCTTGATCTTGTATATTCAAACTCCTTCAGGAATTTAGACATTGATAGAGTGAACATTTTTGGTTGGCTTCTATAAGGTGTTGTCCTCTCATGGTATCTATTCCATCCTCTGCTAGTTGTTATACTGGAACTAAGATAGAAATTCATTTTATAAAAATTTTGATATAACAATTAGACATTTAATAGATTAATTAATATTTACATCTTTTGATAAGCATCACATAAGATCTCCACAATAAATTGTTTAGCCAAAAATCATTGAAGTAGCTTTTAAATAACATAAATATTCTTGTTTATAAATGAAAAGCTTTAAAAGGTATTTCTGTGATATATATATATATATATATATATATATATATATACCTTTGTGTATATATATATATATATATATATATATATATATATATATATATATATATATATATTAACTGCACAATGTTATTCTTTTAATAATATTTACACAATGTATTGCTATTCTTTTATAATTTTACAATTGATATTTTTATTCTTCTTGATAGGAAACTCTCTTGAGTATAGATTTGCAATCTTATAGAAAAGTTTCTTGTTGACAAAGCCTATATAAAAAAATAATAATAATTCCTTTGACTTAATCAATAATCTTATCAGCAATAAAATATTCGAATCTGCTAGAAGAAGTTTATTTTATTTTTATTCATGAGGTTTATATATATATATATTAATTGTTGAATTATTTAATGTTTTTCAATTAAATAATTGAATTATAAACTTTTATCTTTGAATAATGGATTGCTTGAAATTGCTTGACAGATCATTTTCAAGTTTAAAGTTTAAGACTTGATTAGTTTTCATGGTTATTAAACAATAGGCTTGCTTTTACTTGTATATGTAGGTGAAATGTTATGTCTAGTTGGGAAAATATTTTTATTGAAAACTAATGTTTTTTAATTAACATTACTAATATATGTCTAAGTTATTGTTATTATTATTATGTTAACCTCAATTACTTATATATTAAGCTGTTTATTAGAGTGTTTATGTATGCTATAAGTAATTCTTACAATATATATATATATATATGTGTGTGTGTGTATGTGTGTGTATATATATATATATATATATATATATATATATATATATATATATATATATATATGCAAGTAATTTGTGTAAATAGACCTCTTTAGTGGTTTATGTGTGAAGTCTTTTCATTAACCAGTTTCCAGTCTTGGTCACTATTGGTTATATTTTCAGACAGAGTGGTCATGAAATTTTGTTTTACCATTGTGAAAAACATCTATTTAATGGCTTATGTGAAGATATTTGGCATAATGTTGGAAGAAAGTCAGGGAGTAGAGTTGAACCTTTTAGTGTTTATGGGATAGTGGAAATTCATTCATGTGATAGTTATCAATGCATATCTATTAATTCAGCTATTGATGGAGGTTGAGTATATATCAGATTAAGCAGGTAAAAGCTAAGATCAAATGAAGAAATGGAATAAAAATTATTTTCTAAGATGATATTTTTATATTATTTCATTTTGAAAACATTTTGCTTAGATGTTTACAAAATTCATCAACTAAATGAGTCATAACTATCTTAATTACCCCTGTTATAAAATTCTTTATTTAAGCCAGACTTGATGTTTATAGAATTCTTTATTAAAACAAGGCCACAAGTTTATAGATGACATCTAGACATGTTAATTCCTAAAAATATTTAATTGACATTAAAACAAAGCTTAAAAAGTTGGTTATATAAGCATTTTAATTAGTAAACATACAAAATATTTAAGTAAATGTTTTATAGATTAATATTATGTTTTGTTCCTATATAACGTAAATTTTAAAACAGATTTACTTGAAATACATTTAGTTAAAATAAATCAATTTCTTTATTTTTTTCAAACTAAAATAAAATTGATGTAATTTGAGTTTAAATGCAGACTTTTATTGATGTGTGTTTGCTTATTTTTACATAAAAAACTTAATTTAATTTATGAAATCTGGATTTGATTCAACAACTTGCCAATTTTAATATTTTTAAAATAAATTATTGATTGAGATAGGTCACTATCAATATAAATATATTAGTATTGTATCTTTGTATTTTATTTCTGCAGTGTTAAGAAAAAAAAATTCTTATTAAATATGAATAAAGTAATTTAATTTATATAATATCATTATGCTATAAAAATTAACATTTTCGTATAAAAATATTTACATTTTTTATTTGCTAAAGTTATAACGAATTTATGGCAAAACCTAATAATTAATATGTAATTACATGTTGAACTATTTACATCATATAGTTGAATAGTTCAATGCATTTATTTTCCAAATACATTCAATTGTTATTAGTAACAGACAAGTTATCATTAAACATATTTCAGCTGATATTTTTTCTTTCTTCATTATTTATGATAACAATCAATCCCATGTCTTTATATTTGTTGAATAATTTTTAAGTTTCTATATCAATCTCTGGATAATTCCTAAAATATCATAATGCCAATCCACAAAGCCTTTCAAGATGCATTGATGTTTCCAGGTGTTTATACATATTACTGTATTTGCAACAATGATTTACAGCAGTCCAGCAAATGAACAATGAAGTTAACACTATAGCTTTTTAAAATCAAACATGATAAATTCAATGCTACATTGATTGAAAGCTTGTAGCAAAAATAATGTTTGAATTTTTAAAAAAAAAAAAATTAATTATTAAATTAGATAATGGAAATAATCAAGATATAACAATAAGTAAAATGTTATCCACCACAAATTTTTACATAAACACTTAATAATTAAGTAAAATTTATTTTAAACCATTAAGCATCACATGATCACTACTGTATGGAGAGTTTTGCCTTGTTTATAAAATTTATTTTATTGTTTAAATAAAGGTTTGAACCAATATTTTGATTGACTTAAAAGGCAAATAAATTAACTAGTATAAGCATAGAAAACAATTTCAAATTTTTGTTTTAAAAAAAATATACCAATAATAAATGTAATCTTATTATTTAGAAAAAAATTGCTTTTCTATTCTTATTTATATAAATACTTAAACAGGCTTTAACCTGTATTGAATGCACCTTAAAATTTCTAATAGTCAAGCAATATTATTTTGCCAATAGAGAGACCTCACAAACCATGATAGAAGATAGTGACTTTTATAAAGATAAGAGCAGCCATCTTATCTTTAACCTAAATTTTTATTTATATAGGCCAATCTGAAGCATCCTGATTTTTAATGTATTCCATTTTCTTTTTACACTAAATTTCACTACTTTTACACATTTATTTTTAAGTTTTTTTTTTATAGACAATTATCTCAAAATTGTTTAACATTATTTTATTCATTATATTAAATTATAATTGCAATTATATAATTCACTAAAATTTACATTATAAATTTAAATGGTTATCAATGATCTTTTTCTCTCCAAATATAAATAAATTATGTGATATTGTTCCAAATAATTCTGAGTATTTTTTCTGTAAAAAAATTAATTTCAATATTCCATTGACAATATAAAATTAAATTTACAGTAGAATTTAATAATGAATATGATATATAAAAGGCTGACGAGAAATTTTTGTACTCATCAAAGTAACAATATAAGCTCTTTTATAACTTAAAAAATAACTAAGAAGCATAATTTTATTATATAATATAAACTAATAAATAAAAGTATATAATAATAACATATAAAATGACAGAAGAAAATTTTAATAATATTTTATAGTTAGTGCCAATTTTTCATTTAAAGAATATAGAGAGTAAAATTCTATGTTGAATATTTCCATTTTCTAATTTTAATGACAGCAAATTCATTAATATTGTTTTCATAAGTAATTGATTTGGGATGTTTTTGCTTTAGAGACAGTATTTCTAAACTATTTCATCTAGCCTAATTGATGCGGATGCATAAATAATTAATACAATTTCATTAAAATTTCTTTGCTTTCAATTATAGAAAAAGAAAAAATGCAAAAGTTTTAATTGCAATATATATTCCCACCTTTCATGAATAGCAACCATATATATATATATATATATATATGTATATACTTGGAAATAATTGTTATATTTTCATTTTAGAAAAATTACAGTCAGTTATTAATAGACAACAATCAATAAAAATGGTAAACTGTATTTTTTTTTTTTTTGCATTAAAAATGCTCAACAAAACTAATATACCATAATAATAAGGATGAGAAAATATAATTAGGCATAAATTGGAAATTTGGATGTTTATTTTAAATATGAAAAGTGTTTACAGTTTATTATTTTCATTGATTACTATCTATAACATCTGACTCTAATTTTTTAAAAATAAAAATTTAACAGATATTTTTGAGTATTAATATATTTAAATAATAACTATTAAAAATTATTAACTTCTAATATATATATATATATGATAAACAAAAATGCAAGTTAAAAAACTTGCTTCTACCAGAACCGCCATCTGTGGATATATATATATATATATATATATATATATATATATATATATATATATAGTAAGCATGCACAAAATGTGTTAATGACAATAATATTATGTATTATGATTAACATTTTATTTTTTAATCTTTGATTTGATCTAGTTACATTATAATTTATTTGGATCTGAAAGTGTTTATTGATTATTTAAATAAACATTTAAAAATAAAAGCAAGCTTGCACAGGAATAATAGACACAAGAAAACAATTTCTTTTTTAAATGTAAAATATCATATAGGGATACTATTACAATATATATATATATATATATATATATATATATATATATATATATATATATATATATATATATATATATATATATATATATATAAACTCTGTGCTTTTGCACATTGTTCCTAGTGAATGTCTTAATGAAATTATCTGTGGTATTTATAAATATTTTAAAAAAAAGTAAATGATAAATAACAGAGTAAAAGTCATCATAGCTGTATCTGTACAAGTTATAATATCCAACTTAAATGTGAATATGCTTACTTTATTTTATTTTAATGAGTATCAAATAAGTAATAACTTGTAAACGTAAAAAAAAATGTTTATTAAAGTTAGTATTTAGTTATGCACATTTGATAAAAATAGAGTGAGAATAAACAGAGTTAATTTTATAATTAAAATTATAAATATTATTGAGAGAGTTAAAGGTTAAAGTATAATTATTTAATACAATTATTTAGCTATAATTTAAGTCATAAAATAGATTAAATTCTTATTTAGTCAAGTTGTTTTAAGAATAAAATATATTTTCAAAAACAATGCTTATTATTTCAATTAAATAATATATCATTGCTTAAATAAATTAATAAGCTAAATTGTAAATTAGAAACGTCACTTCCTCAGTGTACATGTATGTGTGCATGGATAAATTTAAGTTTCTTGATTGTAATAACCAAGATAATTGTTAAAATCAGTTAAACTTTTAATGAATAAATATGAGTTAAATCTAAACAATAAAGGGTTAAATATTTAATTATAATACTTCTGATAATACAAGTTTAAGAAAGGTAATATATTATTTTTTAAAAAAAAGAAAAGAAAAAAAAAGAATTAAATATAATTTATTATCTTGTTATTTTTTTTATTTTATTAATTTTCCTAATTAATAAGAAAATCAGTTACATAGACCTTTTCTTCCACTTCTTAAAATCACATATTTAATTTTAAATAATATAGATTAAAATTACATAATTTTCTCAATTGCCATAGATGACACTTGTTCAGGGGAGAATGTAATTAATTTTGACATGTGTCAAAAGGGGTATTTATAGCAGAAATCATCATTTTTTAAGGTCTGACTCATTGGTCTGCTCTGTCTGATCCATCTATCTGCATTGTTTGACCTGCACATACCTTCATCTCTGACAGTCCTCTGTGCATTGCAATTTTTAACCATAAGTAGTAATTTTTTATGATTATTTTATTTTCAAAATGTAAAGTAATAATCTCATAGTTATTTGAACCTACAATGCTATGCTAAATTACTTTAAGGTACTCTACTTTTTATTACCATAATTCAGTTTGAACCCTAATTTAACTACTAACATAATGCCAAGAAAAAGTAATTTATTTGTTATAATCAAATTTTGTCATTTATGTTTAAAAATAATTTTTAAAAGAAACCAGGTTATGTGTTTATTAGCTTTAATTCATAGAATTATGCAGATCATTGTACTAATCTATTCTTCATTTGTGTCTGTGATTTTTAAAAGAAGAAAATTGAAATATTAAATTGAAAATTATAGACTATTTAAACTTTATGTGAATAATAATAATACTGCGATATTAATTGCTCTACTAATTATGAGACAATTTAAGTATGGTAAATGATTATTAAGAAAATGAACTGTACAATGATAAAATAACAAGTCATCTTTAGTTTAAGAAAAATTATTAGTTAAATGCACTCGCTTTTCCCAAATTTATGCCACTAAGACAAGTATTTGAGAGAAAGTTGAACTTGATAAAATGCTGAAAGAAAAAAAAATATATGATGACTTGATTATGCTTCATTCTCCTTTTATATTATGATAACATGTTTTGGATGAGTGGGAGAAATTAAAAATTTAATTAATTGTATTAAAAGAAAGTAGTTTGCTGAAATAATTTACAATTGACATTTGATATAAATTGTAATGCTCGCAGACCATTAAAATTAATAATCTCTCTGAAAGAAAAGTTGCTAAAAAGTAATACCTGGAAATGACTTTTGCTTATGTTTTCAAATTAATTGAAGTTTGATCTTAAATATGCTTCTTCTTAAAAAAAAAAGAAATGAAAACATATTATTTATTCCAACCGCATATTCCAGAAATTGCAATGGAACCAAGAAGTGTGTTATTTTAGATGTCACCAAATGAATATTTTCCAGCTAACTATGTTATTTTATAATGGCCAATTTCTTCATAAGAATCAAACATAGTATTTAAGTTAGAATTCAGAACTGCATTAATATTTGTTTATTCATATCTGAAAGCTAAACTTGCTACATTTTTTAAAAAAAAAAAAGATTATAATTCAATTGGTATGAACTCATGATTACACAGACAACCTACTAAGGAAGAACTTCATGCCCTCAACAGTTTGCTCATTACAAAAAATTCTGTTTATTAACTAAGGTGTTTTAAAAATATATGCAATATTTTTTTATTTATTATTGTTTTTTAATTTTATTACTGTTATGACATTATTTTATGTCAAGGTAAATCTTACTATTTTTACTATTGTCTTTATTGGGTTTATGACAGAATGTGTAGGTCTTCCTACATATTATCAGGTAAATTTGATATTATTTGATATTTACTACTTTAAAGTAAATTTTGAAAATGCTTTATTTATTAGAGATATTCATCTCTTACATTTATTCCTTATTCATCTCTTACATTTATTCCTTATAAAGATTTACGAGTGTTTTATTCACTCATCAGTAAAACAGTCTGGGTGTTTATCAGAAGTCCAATATTTTATTATAATCACTATATGATTAACTGTTAAATTTTAATATAATTGAGTATTCATTAGTTTTGTAATATTTTCATTTACTTTGTATTTATGTTCACTCTCTTTTTATGAACTTTTTATTATACATTTTATATATGTGTGTATTTTTTATTTTCTTCCAACTTTTACTGTGCCATAATTTTAAATATTTTTTTAGTCATTAGACTTGCTCTTATATTGTTGGTTTCAGACATTCCTTATTGATTGTTACATTTTACTGTGCATATTAATCTAGTCAGCTTTATTAGTGATAAATTGTTATCTTGCCATCACTCAGCTTGAGATATATTTGTCTTAAAACATTCAGCCTTAGTTGATAGAATATGTTTATTGTGCTTTGCAGGATGGAGACACTCTTTTCATTATTCACATGTTTTATTCCATGAGTTGATAGTGCTTTTTATTTTGTGATAGTTATCATATTATTAAGGTACTTAGATCTCTGGAGAAGATCATCATTTTGGTGCATTTTTTATGCACTGAGACTAAGTCCTTACATACCTTTTGCCTTAGATATAGGTATTGGAAGCCACCGCACTTTGTTCATATCATTTTATTCTGTGAAGCCTCTGTTTTTGCCTATCCCTTTCCAAGCCACTACATTTTGTTAATGTCATTTTACTCTGTGAAGCCTCTGTTTTTGGCTATCCCTCATAATGTAATTAAATGTTTTTTTTTCTACCATAGTAAGTGCAGTTATTTGTGTATTAGATATGGCATAGCAATGATAAGATAGTATTGAAGAGTCAGTTCTTCAGCTTGCACTTCATTTGCAGTGCTGGATCAAGTATAGCAATGTCTGTGATCTGCTGCTATATTGTTTTAGTTAGTTACAAGCAAACCAACAGAAATGTTTATTATTTAAATGCATGCTGTTTAGAACATGGCATAATAGACAATACACATCTTCAATGTATTTGTCTTCACCATCTGGAACATTTTGCTGATAGGTCTATAAGTCATTTAATACTAGATAATTTTATTATTATTTTGTAGACAGTAACTCAGTGTAATATGCATGCACATGACTTCTGATCAATGATCCATACCTTTCTTTCTATTTAATTTAAACTAAAATATAGCCAGGCAATATTAAACTATTTGTCTAAGCCTAATAATTATTATTATTACCGTGCCAGCTTTTGTATTCAAACTCAGTCAGTGTGCAATTTAGATTAACAATAATTTCAAACTACAGAGCAGAATAGTATTAATTGCCACCTAAATTAAGTGTATTTTAATTAATTGTTTACTGCTCAGCTATGACTGGAGTCATTGCTATTTTGATTTTTCTTAAACCCAACTATTGTTAAATAGGATAATTAGTTAAGATTAACATCAAATAAACTAATTAATGTTAAACCAATACCTCCATTGAGTGTATTTGGTTAATAGTCTATTAAAATATTTTGTTTAAAGCCTTACATTGTTTATTAGTAAGGCCATGGTACATTTTTTATATATCATCCTATCAATTAATATAACAGTGCT
The DNA here is from genome assembly GCA_028023455.1 of Epiperipatus broadwayi. Classification (NCBI taxonomy): domain Eukaryota; kingdom Metazoa; phylum Onychophora; class Udeonychophora; order Euonychophora; family Peripatidae; genus Epiperipatus; species Epiperipatus broadwayi. The sequence goes on from JAQFVV010006289.1 coordinate 3,699,038, forward strand.
TATTGTTTTCTTTTGGCAATAGCTTCAACTTTGTTGTACAGAATTTATTGCTTATGTTGTTTATAAATTATTAATAAATGTATTTGTTATTATTAAAAGTTCAGTTTTTGTTTTTTTATATGTGCAATTTGACTCGAGTTCTCAGAGTTCACAAAGCTTATAATGGTTACTATAATAATAATTTTGTTTTCAAAAAGAAATCTCTGCAAACAGATAACTAATTTTGCAGATCCAAATCTTAATATTTTAAATTGAAATTATTCCATAAATGCCTTAATTACAAAAATTGGGATTATAATAAAGAAAGGTGGAAATATATTTGATATTGTTTAAGATTATTGAGACTATTTTTTCCAGACTGCACAATATTAAGTTTATTTGAAATTAAAAAGTTACAACAGTCATAATATAATTATTTAAATTGTGTTGTTGATGGGTGATGTAAAGATATAAAAATCACCCTTTTCTTTTCATTGTTTTAAATGATATTCTGTATAAAATGCCATAATTATTCTAAATTTTATATGTTCTATTTATGAAATTGTTTATTAAATTAGATATCTCTTTTTATAAGATATTAGAAAACATTAGCTTATAAGAAAAGTGGATGTCTACAAGGGTCTACCAGGATGTCAGTCATTTTATTGTCAACACAATATTATAGTACAACTTCTGAATATTACAAAGAACCCTGATATCATTCTTATTATTATTTATTAGTACATCAACTATTAATTCATTTATTTAGATAATTGTGGATGTGGTATAAGAAAGCCTTATTATTCCCTCCCTGTACTATTAGAAAAGTACCTTGCATTTATAGTTTACAAGGGTAGAATAGCCTTAATCATGCTATTAGTTAAGTTGGTGACAAAGATTTAGTTATTTCAGGATACTTTGAAAGCAAGATTCACAGAAAGATTCTATTTTAAATGCAAATTGTTTATATATATATATATATATATATAATCAATAATAATATATATATAATAATAATAATAAAAAATCTTTACACTACATCACAAACAACCAAACTCATTAAACAACACCAATTACTATTTTTTTTTAATGTTTATATATATATATATATATCAAAATACAGTACAATTTATATAAATTATATTCTTTTAGAAGTACTTTCGACTATACACTTTGTAGTCTTTATCAACTATATAATGTTGAATAATCAAAACGAGACAACTCTTAACAATACCCATAGTTCAATTCAGATTTCCCACAATTCTGTTATCTTAACATTTGATGACTGGCGATTCATTAACATTTGATGATTTCTTGAAATCAACATAGACTCTTTTATTTTACGTTTATTATGACAACGTTCAATTTGAATAATTTTCATATTTTTATAATCAAATTTAAATCCATATTGACAAGATTTATTATGATCAAATATAACAGATGATGAAGGTTTATTTACATCTGTTCCATATTGATTCTCTTTTTGAATTCTATTATATAAAAGCATATGTTCATTTATTCTCTTCTCAAATGTACACTTAGATTCACCAATGTATTGTACGCTGCATCTACATATCAATCTATATATAATAGAATTTTGATTAAACTTTGAATTTTGAATTTTAGAATTATTAAGCAATCTATTTATATTATTTGTAGAGAAAAAAGCAATATGACACAAACCATTATAAATTTTCCTAATAAACTTGAGCTGCTCATCTGATATAAATGGCATTGAAATCCATTTCATTTTGATATTTTTATTTTTAATTTTATTATAGTGTTGATTTTTAAATCCTTTAATAATATTAGCAATTGCATTTTTATAATAACCAATTTTCAACAAGTCATAATTGTTAATGACTTGTTGAAAATTGGTTATTATAAAAATGCAATTGCTAATATTATTAAAGGATTTAAAAATCAACACTATAATAAAATTAAAAATAAAAATATCAAAATGAAATGGATTTCAATGCCATTTATATCAGATGAGCAGCTCAAGTTTATTAGGAAAATTTATAATGGTTTGTGTCATATTGCTTTTTTCTCTACAAATAACATAAATAGATTGCTTAATAATTCTAAAATTCAAAATTCAAAGTTTAATCAAAATTCTATTATATATAGATTGATATGTAGATGCGGCGTACAATACATTGGTGAATCTAAGTGTACATTTGAGAAGAGAATAAAAGAACATATGCTTTTATATAATAGAATTCAAAAAGAGAATCAATATGGAACAGATGTAAATAAACCTTCATCATCTGTTATATTTGATCATAATAAATCTTGTCAATATGGATTTAAATTTGATTATAAAAATATGAAAATTATTCAAATTGAACGTTGTCATAATAAACGTAAAATAAAAGAGGTTATGTTGATTTCAAGAAATCGTCAAATGTTAATGAATCGCCAGTCATCAAATGTTAAGATAACAGAATTGTGGGAAATCTGAATTGAACTATGGGTATTGTTAAGAGTTGTCTCGTTTTGATTATTCAACGTTATATAGTTGATAAAGACTACAAAGTGTATAGTCGAAAGTACTTCTAAAAGAATATAATTTATATAAATTGTACTGTATTTTGATATATATATATTGATTTGTATATTACATATATTGTGAAACGAATACAGATATCAAACTTTATATATATATATATATATATATATATATATATATATATATATATATATATATATAATTAGTTTCCAACCAGTAACCACCTAAACATTCACAGTAAATATAGCAACCAATATATATATATATTCAAATCAATACAATAATTAATACAGTAAAAATATTTTAAAAACAAATATATACCATAATTTAATAGAAGTACTTTCAACTCTCTATGTAGTTATTATCAACAAATTATATTACAAAAAACCATTCCAACTACATAGATAATTGACAGTACTTCTATTAAATTATGGTATATATTTGTTTTTAAAATATTTTTTACTGTATAAATTATTGCATTGTTTTGAATAATTATATATATATTTATTATAATTGGAATACAGACATTGATTAATAATTTATTTTTTTTTTTTTATATAATAATTTATATATATATATATATATATATATATATATATATATATATATATAATGTTTTTATGGTTGTATGATGTAGATAATGGCAGATGCTAGTCTATCAAAATATCGATATGCAATGGAAAATAATACATGGTTCAGCCCAAAATCTATCTATCTATCTATCTATCTATCTATCTATCTATCTATCTATCTATCTATCTATCTATCTATCTATCTATCTATCTATCTATCTATCTATCTATCTATCTATCTATCTATCTATCTATCTATCTATCTATCTATCTATCTATCTATCTATCTATCTATCTATCTATCTATCTATCTATCTATCTATCTATCTATCTACCTGCCTGCCTGCCTGCCTGCCTACCTGCCTACCTACCTACCTACCTACCTATCTATCCATCTATCTATCTATCTATCTATCTATCTATCTATCTATCTATCTATCTATCTATCTATCTATCTATCTATCTATCTATCTATCTATCTATCTATCTATTTATCTATCTATCTATCTATTGAAACAATCACTGTGAGCTTCAAGCTTTCCTTCCTAAAAACTAACCATTTACAAGGGTTCAAACCCAGAAATTATATTTAATGTACTAACCTTGCCATTACTTACTATGTGGCAACATATATATATATATTAAAATATGATAAAACTTTACTATATAATAAATATAATTTTGATTTTGATATTTTAATACTTTTGAATATTTTAAGCTTGCTTTTTTTTTTAAATTTAAAAGAGAATTTGTTTAATCATATAAAGTTTGTCATTTGTGAAAATTTATATGCTTTTAATTTCAATTTTGTAAAAAATTAAAAGAAAGAAGATATAGCCAAGATGGCAGGTTCAAATCAACACATTGTCTTTTCTTCACTAATTAAATATTTTGAAAAAAGCTTAATTTTCATAAATCAAAATATTGTCTTATCATAGTTTTTATGCTTATAATTTAAAGACTTTAATTAAAAGTATTGTTAATGAAAGTGATTTGAACCTTATCTTCTTATATCTTACTTTTAATTAAAATGGACTGTAATTTGATCAGAAATTTAGTAATTGTCTCATGTGCCTCTGGGCAAATGAATCAAAGCATTCCTGTAACAGCTTGGGTGATATAAATAGAATAGATTAGAGATAAGGGGGAGTCTTAGTCTCAGTCTTAGTTTGAATCTTAATCTTATAATCTGACAGTATTTGTTTGCTCTTAGTTTTTAGAATGTCTATTGAGTAGGTAACCGAACCACCTTACCCTGGGCCTCTCGGGGCTGCCTCTAGTATGCTGCCAAACTCCTGCCATGGTAGAAGGCTGCCACTGATGAAAAAGCACTAGTGACCAAGATTGCTGACCACCAAGCTGATTCCTGCAACTGAAGTTCAGAGAATGAACCATTTAACCATTCACCCCAAGTATGCTGATGTAACAGTACAATAGCTATGTAAAGTTGACTATGCTCACTTGTAAATACTAATTAATGTTTTCTTTTATAATTACATATAATTTCTATCTTTAAAAACCTCTCTATAATACTATCAAACATATATATATATATATATATATTTGATAGTATATATATATATATATATATATATATATATATATATATATATATATGTAAATGCTTACATCTATTTAAGTTTAAATCTTACATTTTTTATTTAGTGGGGAAAATTTTATTATTATAATTATTTGCTTTTTATTTTTATATGTAATTTATATGCCAAATTAACTCAACTCTGTGAGCCACTATATTTTCGATTAGTCTTTTAAAATCCCAGAGCTTCAGGGATATTTTAATTACTTTAAATTATTTGTTTTAAAGCCATTGCTCGCTAAGTTGGGAAATAGTTAAATAATATTTCTGTTTATGGCAGATTATTATTATAATACTGCCATGAGTATATATTTATTGATTATAAATTTAATGTTATTTAAGAATGCTATTGCTTAAATTCTAGTTAAGATATTTTAAATAATAATTATTGTTTTTAATGTAATAATCATTTATATGTAGCGCTTTTAGCATTATACTATTAAATAATGCTTATTGATTCCAGATGCATGTGGAACCTGTTTAATGAAGGGAAATGTAATCATATGTCATTAAGACATTCATCCAGTTTTAGATTTCAGTTACATAACTTAGTTTAGTATACAAGTCATGCTGTTATGCCAGATTAAAATTTTATATTTAGGCCATTTGTTTTTGACGTCATTAAAGGACGTATCATATTTTAACAGCGTTGCCAGCATAGGTCAGCCATCAACAATATTTGCTTTGTCATAACTTGAGGATAATCAGGAACTCCAAATCCTTCATCTTTACTTATATATGTTTTAGCTGGCATTGAAAGTGCCCTAGGACACCTTCAGAAAGAGTAACGGAGCTCTGCATTGATATCCTACATGGACTATTGCATCTCCCTACCTTTCTCTCCAGGTATGACCCATCAAAAGAACAGGTGTACCATTTCTCTTTTTTCCATTTAAATGATGAAGCACCTCTTAGCCAAAATAGACCAAATCTTATATTCTGCTGCCTCATGCTCACACTGCCATTCATTATAGTATTTTAGAATCATGTGTAAAAGTAATCTATAAGCCATAACGCTGTGATATAGCTAAACCATTTTGTTATTTATTAATATATTTATACTTAGAATGTCACAAAAAGCTTGCATTAAGCTATTTTTCTTTGATGAGTGACTCCCACATATGTAAATAAATTTTCCTTATATTTTAATTCAAGAATTAAAATATAATGTTTGTTATGTTGACATTTGTTTGATAACTTTAATGTTCAATAATTAATAAATATAATGTATGTCAGAGACCAATTTATCTGGCATCACAGTTATATAAATGTAGTTTTTTGTGTGTGATCGAAGTGGCATCCATCATAGTTTGTTAAATGCATTATGTTAATTTATTAAAACACTAAAGTGTCTCTCTTGTGAATTCTTTTGTCTAGGTTATTATATAATCAAAATAGTGTTTTTCTTCCTAAACCCATTATGTAACTTTTTCCTTTTAAACATTGGCATATAAATAAACAGCACTATATATGTATAAGCATGACATTCCATAATAACTACAGATGTAAGCATAATGACACCATTCTAGCATGAACTATATAAACAATGTACGTTTAGAATAAATTGTGTTATAATATTAAATTATCTTTTAATCCTATCCAGAATTCGAATCCTTATTTTGATCAGTTTTTAATTATAAAAAAAATTTATATAATTATGTATTATTCTAGCTCTTGTATCTTATTCAAGTCCGATCCATGTTTCACAGCCTCCTATAAACTTAATTAGTATTGTAGGCCTAAATTAAGTTTATAGCCCAATATCAGCAGGGTTTTGCATTAAAGCTAAAATTAATTATGTATATTAAATTTGGATTTGTATTTAAATATTTCATGTTAAATAAATTCCATTCAAAGATTAAATTTCTGTTAATAAAAATTACTTGTAAAACCTATTAGTCAAACATATATATACATCAAGCATATATATATGAGTTAATGCAAAATTCTGCTGAAATAAAATGCTTATTTTATTAAAAAGAAATAAGATATTTTTCTTTTAATTTTGTCATTTAAATTTTGTTAAAATATGGCATATGATTTTATTTTAAGATAAGCCTGCTTGCTTTTTCTAAAGGAATGTATGTTTAATTAGTTGGTTCATTCAAGGCAATTAAAGATGGACTTTTTTAATTAAATAAAATTCAAACTTAAATGCACAATTTGATAAAAAGAAATTGAAAGTTTATTTTTAGTAAAAACTTACTTCAAAACAAACAAGTGAGGGACTTATCAAGATCCAAAATCATATGCAAAACAATAGAAGGGTAGCTAACAAAAGGTATAAAAAGGAGAGAAGCACAAAAGACTAGGCTCTTTGGTTCTTTTGCTGATTCAGGCAGATCCTGTGCTGTGATCACCATATTTTATTTCTAAAAGCAGAAATTATTGTTCCTGAATTCCTTGAAATCACCATTAGAAGTTCCAACATGCGACATGCTAAAAGTGATTGTAATTTGATGAACATGAAAATGCATGGTGGTTAGATAAATGTCTTTAGCTGCCACTGGAGTCCTAAGCCTTCAACATGCCATGACATGACAAAATAGAAGCCTGAACTGTGTGCTGGTCTGTGTGACCATTCGATTAAAATGCTACATAATTTCTATTTTCTTGTCTGGACAAATCTCAATGTCTTCAATCAAGCCACTATGGCAAGGAAACTGGATCCACAAACAAGGACTGGTAACTGCATAAAAATCTCCTCATGAACTCTTTATTACTCTACCGTTTTTATGAATACCTTTCAAAATTGTTCCATTTAATTATATCTTTCATGTAATTTTTTTTATTAGACTAACATTAATTTTATCTTTTATCATTGGTCATTTACATACTAAAATTCTCCCCCTTCACTATTCCTCACTATTCCTCATTTTAAAATGTATTTGAATGTTTTCTTGTTTTATTTGCTGTGTAAATTATTCTTTTTATTTGAAACTTTCCAAGTTAATAATTTTATTAAAGTTGGAAAGATATTGATTTAAACAGCACAATATTATGTCATTATTCTGCCTTATTGTCAACTTATTTATTAGATAATCAATCGGGGAATAGTGGAGGTAGTTTAAACATGTCATTTATTAAAAATATGTTATTTAATCTAAAAGCTTAGCTTTCTAATTTTTTTTCAATTTCTTAGTAGTTTAATCTTTTATTTTACTTATCAAATGATCCAGGCACGCACAAAAACATTTTATATTATATGTTTTTATATGCAAATTTAACTGATTTAGTCCCATAAGTGTCCCTGTCCATGTCTTTCTCTCTGATGTTAAGCCTGGACCCAGTGAAAAAAATTCTACGGTGACAGTCAGATGATGTATGTTGGTTTAACCCAGTTTGAATACTAGGCGAAAGTACCTTGAGGCCACCCATGCATGAGATATTAAATCAAGAATATTATGACCTCTGCCCCATTCACCTATTCCCGAGGCTAACTACGAACCAACAACATTATCTGAGACACACATAGATTATTTTTCACCGGGCCAAAGCTTAACATCAGAGAGAGACATGAATGGGGACACTTACAGGACTAAATCAGTTAAATGTGCATATAAAAACATATAATATTAAATGTGTTTGTGCATGCATGAATCATTTGACAAGTAAAATAAAAGATTAAACTACTAAGAAATTGAAAGAAAATTAGAAAGCTAAGCTTTTAGATTAAATAATATATTTTTAATAAATGACATGTTTAAACTACCTCCGCTATTCCCTGGTTGATTATCTAATAAATAAGTTGACAATAAGTAATGACATAATATTGTGCTGTTTAAATCAATATCTTCCCAACTTTAATAAAATTATTAACTTGGAAAGTTTCAAATAAAAAGAATAATTTACACAGCAAATAAAACAAGAAAACATTTAAATACATTTTAAAATGAGGAATAGTGAAGGAAAGAATTTTAGTACATAAATGACCAATGATAAAAGATAAAATTAATGTTAGTCTAATAAAAAAAACATGATAGATATAATTAAATGGAACAATTTAGAAAGGTATTCATGAAAACGGTAGAGTAATAAAGAGTTCATGAGGAGATTTTTATACAGTTACTAGTCCTTGTTTATGGATCCAGTTCCCTCACCATAGTGGCTTGATTGAAGACGTTGAGATTTGTCCAGACAAGGAAATAGAAATTATGTAGCATTTTAATCGAATGGTCACACAGAACAGCACACAGTTCAGGTTTCTATTTTGTCATGTCATGGCATGTTGAAGGCTTAGGACTCTGGCAGCAGGCAAAGCCGTTTATCTAACCACAACACATTTTCACGTTCATCAAATTACAATCACTTTTAGCATGTTGCATGTTGGAACTTCTAATGGTGATTTCAAGGAATTCAGGAACAATAATTTCTGATTTTAGAAATAAAATATGGTGACTCACAGCACATGATCTGCCTGAATCAGCAAAAGAACCAGAGAGCTTAGTCTTTTGTTCTCCTCTCCTTTTTGTACCTTTTGTCAGCTACCCTTCTATCATTTTGCATATGATTTTAGATCTTGATAAGCCCCCCCCACTCCTTTGTTTTGAAGTAAGTTTTTACTAAAAATAAACTTTCAATTTCCTTTTATCAAATTGTGCATTTAAGTTTGAATTTTATTTAATTAAAAAAGGCCATCTTTAATTGATTGAATGCACCAACTAATTAAACATACATTCCTTTAGAAAAAGCAAGCAGGCTTATCTTAAAATAAAATCATACACCATATTTTAACAAAATTTAAATGACAAAATTGAAAGAAAAATATCTTATTTCTTTTTAATAAAATAAGCATTTTATTTCAGCAGAATTTTGCATTAACTCATATATATACGCTTGACGTATATATATATATTTGACTAATAGGTTTTACAAGTAATTTTTATTAACATAAATTTAATCTTCGAATGGAATTTATTTAACACGAAATATTTAAATACAAATCTAAATTTAATACACATAATTAATTTTAGCTTTAATGCAAAACCTGCTGATATTGGGCTATAAATTTAATTCAGGCCTGCAATACTAATTAAGTTTATAGGAGGCTGTGAAGCATGGATTGGACTTTGGATCCATTGCTTCATATATATATATTACTTTTACTCAGAGAATATATTTTGATGGAGGGGAATTTAGATTTTAAAAGTGGTTTATCATCCAGAGTGTAAGTTTTTTTCTCCTCTTTCTACTTTGTTCTAATTACTTATTGTATAATATGCATTTTTATTATTGCTTTAAAAATTTCCTTTTATCTCAATAGAAGTCTTTGGAAAAACCATTAGATTATATTAACCTTTTAACCGCTATTTATATTATTGGTTGTATGAGGTAAAAATCAAATCTTTTAATTGGCCAACTCACAAACTGAAGACAAAGCCTATTGTTAAAACATATTCGCCTATAATATTAAATTCAACTCAGATACGTTTATAAAAAGTATATTACTAATTTTTCAGGTTATGAAGAGAACGAAAGTTCTTTCAAAAATAAATTGCTATTTATTTATTCTAAAATATTCAATTTCGGCAACATAAAAGCTATAATATAAACAAAAAGGTCGACTTTTACGTTATAGAAAAGGAAATATTTCTTTTAAATATTTCTTTAATATTTTTACTAAAATCTTCAATATTTTTCGAAAATAATTTTTTTTTTTTTTAAAAAAACTAGTTTAATTTCTGAAATTATATTTTTTTAATATTTAAAATTGCATTCGAAATGAAAATCTCAGCGTTTTTCTTTATTTTCTTTGATCAGGCGGTTTCTTTGTTTTTTCCAGCCAATCAGAATGTCTTTTTCGGCTGAGAGCATGCTAAGAACTAATCACAAATAATGTTCTTTCTTTGTTTAGGTTTAAATGCATTTTTTTTTTTATTTTTTACTTGTAAAACAAATCGGAAGAGGGCACCATCTTACAGAACTTTTAAAAACCTATTCAAAACCTATCAAACGAATTTTTTAGCATAAGAACTGGCAGAGTTAGAGTGATGTCAGATGTCTACGAGGAGCCTTGTAAGAGACGGTTGAAGAATTAACAGCCATTGAGCAAAGCCCTCATCATCATACCATTGCTGTGATGTATAAGAATGTCTTCCCTTCCTTGTGCATTATAGATAAGCAATTCCTTAGCACTATACAATATTCTCCACTGAAACATCCCTGGGTTAATATATATATATATATATAGAGTTGTAAGGTTAGTTCCTTAAAAAAAATCTTGTGACATTTCCACATCCAGTGAACATGAAAGCACATTGGTTCAATTGAGTTTTTTTCTTTTATTTGCATTAGTCAATTGATAATTTATTATGAATCTTTAGCTCCAAAACTACCATTCTATACTTGAATTATATTTGGCATAGCTTAGGTAAAAATCGCAATCTTGATATTTAAATATATAACTTTGACTATCTTGTGCAGAATTAATCTGTTCTAAGCCTATAATTCACCTGTTGATGATAAATTTATAACTTAACCAATCTACTCCTGGCAGTGATTCAGCAGCTTTTACAAGTTAAAGTCAGATGAAATATTGTCTTTAAATGAACATCATAATTGTATCATGCATTACACATATGTATATTTTGTTATGCAGTTGATAATTTATTGCTTTATCAAATAGAGTTTTTAAGATGATGATATGACTTATAATTTTTATTTTTGAATTTTTTTTTACAAATATTATACTAAAAAAAATATAGAAAAAAAGGTAAAAAAAAATCATCTACAAGAATTTTAAAATAATTGACAAATATTAATAATTAAATTTATACATTAAAGTAAAATAAATTATGATAAATTATTTCAAATTTTCTCTTCAGAAATTATAAAAATAAAATAAAATGTACCACCACAGTATTGATTACATATTAAAATATTATTGTGTAAAAGAAATTGGCTATATAATAATATATATGCTATACATGTTTCAGCACGAAATGTTTAATGTATGTGCATGTGTGTCAAATATTTCCCAAATTCAATTAGTAATATATTTTGCTTTCCCATCTTTATCAATATTATTATTAAATAAATACATGAAAACAAATTATAACATAATCTAATATTCACTTTTCTAAAAAAAAAATAAACCTTCCCTAAATGAATGTCTTTAACTTAATTCAATGCTTGAATTTGATGGAAATAATGATTTTTTTTTTATCACAAACAACAACAACAACAAAAAAGGTTACCAATAATGATTGGTAAATATGATATCATTTTATTATATATTTAAGTGAAAATAATTTTAATTAATAAAAGGGCTTTTTATATAAAAATTAACATATCAAAATTTCCAATTTATGAATAAATTTAAAATTAATAAGTTTAAAAATATTTACATTCTTTAATTTTAATAATAATTATATCTTCTCATCTTTATTATTTTTATGTATGTTCGTTTTATTGAACATTTGATGTTTTTTATTTATTAACATAATTTAGTTGTCTTACAAAAATTGCATCTTCACCCAAGAATTAAAAAAGTTAATGCAATGTATCAGTAGATAACAGATTAAATGCTTATATAGTAAAAAACTATTATTAAGCCAATAAACATCACATGACTACCATTTCTTATGCTTGCTCTTAACTGTTATTAAAACAGGCATGGGGATTTTATGCACAAGCCTTTTGCATCCATTGATTACTCAAGATTGCACTGAGTGGCAATACATATAGAGAGTTTTGCCTGTTTTATAAAAGAGTATTCTGAATTTTTGTATTTAGAGATAGTTTATGATATGATAAATTTTAAATGAGGTTATTTAATTTGTTATAAATAATATATACTACATTTTTGATGATGCATTATTTACTTGGACAGATCACATTCAAAGTATATGGACTTATTATATATGCCTGTTATGAATAAAACATATCTTTATAGTATTAAAAGTAGAAAAAATCTGAGATAGTGAATCAGATCTTATATATATATATATATATATATATATATATATATATATATATATATATATATATATATATATATATATATATATATATATATATATATTCTAACCTTGTCTATGTGCATCCTCATTTCCAGATAATATATGGTATAAAATAAAACTGGTTCTATCTCAGTTAATAATTAATAACTAAAATATTCACTATTAAAATTAAAATATTTCACTAGCTCAAATTTAAAATACGAATAAGGTTCAGTTTATAAAAATAAATTAAATAAATATTTAATATTTTCATGAGACTTGAAGTGAAAATACAGGTGACAAGATAGATTACATTGAACCAATATCCTACAGGATACTACCTCAATGGCATAAGAACACTATCCCCCACTTTATTATTATTTCAAATAACAAACTCATAGTATTCTTACGACTTTAATAACTTCTACTCACTAAGATTAAACTAATAATTAAATCTTAATCTTCTATTTAATAATCTAGCTCAATAAAATAATCTCAGGTTCATAAAGTTTATTCTAAGTTAATTTAAAAATACGGTAGTAAAATATGAGAAGGGATTTTATGTCATAATCTACTACACTGAAACTAATAATAATAAATAACAGTAATAATATTCTTCATTGTTTAACTAATTCGGTATATCTTTTCTTTTACTATAATTTTATTACCTGAATAAAATAATGAAATAATATAATATGATCTTATATCTTCATGTAATGATATAATAAATTCGTGGTAGCATTTTAATAATCTGACAAACAAAATATGTGTGGCAACTGATAGCATATAATTTAATATAATATTGTGATAACTGATTTATGACCAATAAAATAATGTAAGATTATGATTATTTAATTATAATGAATACCAATAAAATATTTAAATTCTTAAATAATTCTCTATTTATCTTTTGTGCAAAATTATATATTTGTTTCGATTATTATCGTGTTTTCATGCAGCGATGTGGAGAAGTAAATAACTCGGACACAAAATTTTTGAAATAACAAAATTTAACAAAGTTTATTACTAACAACAAATAAATAAACAATTTATTTACACTATTTACAGTGGATATTCTTAACCTTTTTACTTTACAGTTTGATCTACCTGGTTATAAAAAAAATAATTTATATTTCAATTATATCTTTATTTAGATTTAGGACAAAGTTAAAAAAAATGTTACTATTTGGTTTCTCATTATGGTTAACTTATTACGAATATATTTATCTACTTTATTAGCAACAGCATTTTATCCTTAATATTATTAAAATATCTTATTTTTAAAAAAAATTCATACTTAGAAAAACATTCTATAGAAAAAAAAATTTTATAATGAGTATGGATTACTCAAAATATTAAAAAAAATTTCATCTTGCAAAGTCAAAGATGTTACACAAAATATTATCCAAAATTCAGTACTAGATTTTAGTATTTATCACACAATGTTTACTAATCATAATATATTCTTATTTAAGCCTTACTTTAGTATAATATAAGTGTAATCAACAATATATTTCTGTTAATCAATAAACAAAAATATACTATGCATATTGTTTACATAATTTACTTTGTACTATTGTATTTTAAAAATATGCAATACTTATTTTTCTCTTAAAAAAATATAATACTAAAGCATTTAAAATTATTATCACTTTAAAGAAAATATCTTTGTTTAGATACTTTATTTTAAAAAAGTTTATATTTCATTTCCGAAATAAAATTCAAAATATATTCTATGATTCTTTCTTTCCTTAGGATACTTTGGATCTTCAATTTTAAGTTATAACGTCCTATTCCTTCTAAGCAAATAAACCAATCTTATACAAAACGATAGCATAACCTAAGTTCTAAATTATTTATCATTTCTCTTAAACATATCTTACTGAACGATGCAGTTACATGAAATAAAGATAGCGAAAACAGATGCATAGGATTAAGGAAGAAAGCTAGAATATTACTCTTAACATATCTTAAAATCATGGAACAGTGCGAAGAGGTATATCAGTTACCTGCCCAATATCCTCTAGTACAGGCACGATGTTAAAGCTATTTCTTCAGCTTTATTAGAACATCAAATATTTAAAGAAATGTAAACACTGTCCAAATAAAATGTGTATCAGTCATAGGACTTTTTTAACTATGCTGACATTCACATAAAGACTAAATATTATTTCCATTCCTTATAACATCCTATTTCTTAAACATCATCTTGGTTTCCTGTTCACTAAGTACTTCCAAGCCACTATCTCAACATTATTTCTCAAGATTTTTCTACATCTTACATCAATAAATAACTATCTGCATTTACAAAAACAATAAATAAAATTCATTAATAGTTAAACAATCTAGCTGTTCCACAAGAAAAGTCTGTCCACTTCATCATTCTATATGTCTAATCATATACAATCTACTTAGACAATATTTGAATATCCTAACATGAAAATTTTAAAAGAATCACATAATTATTTGTTATGTTGGATTATATCACTAATAAAAAAAAAAATTGTCGTATGCATATTTTCAAATCAATCCTATCTCATAATGTTTTTTTTAAAATGTTGTATAAAAATGCGTTTACATATAAGTAAAAAAAACTTTTACACTTCATTCTTCCAATTTATGGATGATCTAAAGAAAACAAAAAAAATATACATTATAAATTATCAATAGTTATTATTATTACCAATAACCTTTATCTAGTCATCGTGTTCAGTAGGCTTCCTTTATCCACTTGAGCATTGCAGATATAAAAAGAATTCACACCCATACACTTTATATTAAAATATTTTTAGCTAAATTATTAGATTGTTATATTATAAAATTTTAATATTAATAAATTAATATTTTTTTGTTTTCCTAATCTTATAAAAAATTTAGATTTAAACTAGGTTAACAAAATAAAAGGAATCAAAACTATATTTACATATTTTCTTGACAATAGTTCCTGATAAGTCCAAAATGCTTACTATTTTCTCTAGAGTTTTTTAAAAAATGTTCTTCTCTAAGCACATTAAAGTTTAAAATAAAAATAATTATTAATCCATTTAGTAAAATTTATAGAAAATAATCCTTGGTTTTAGTATTTAAGACGATAATTATTAAATCATAATATTAATTAATCCCATGAAGCTTCTTAATCTTCTCTACCAATATTCTCTGCGTATCCTATGCATCAATCCATCTAATTTAACTTTGAAAAATATTCGATAAACTTTTAAGTACTATCTGTATTTCCATGGATCCATCTTTCATTCATCTATGTGTTCACTTTTTTATCTATGTTTCCTTCTTGATACATTTAAACTTTCGTTTAGTATTTTTTTATAAAATCTCTTTTAAAATAAAAAAAAATGTTACCTTCAGAAAGGATATAACATTTTACTCCTTTGAATTTCATATTATATAAAATAATTCATGAAATATAATTGTCTTATTACTATTTAAAAATAAATCTTGGATAGGCTTATAAATAATAATGCGTCTCCAATTTTTTCATTAGACTCCATATGATGTCCGAGCTGTGGTTTTTTATGTACCAAAACAGTTCTTCGGTGAAATATTAATAAATCTGTATCAATAAATATTCCAAACATTTTTTCAGCATTACAACTTATATCCATTTTATTTCGTAGTATATCCATTTTTATTGCGAAGTTTAGGTTAAACTTTTAGATAAAATACGACTGGTAAGTACTTTAAAAATTAGAAAATCATTTCCACGAAGTTTCTAAATTATTATATTTTAAAACTCTCTTTTGCAAAAAATACTTTTAAAATTATCAATTAATTATTTGCAGATAAAGCTATAAGAAAGTACTAAAAAAATTGACTAAAATAAAAAAAAATTAAAAATAAATACTATCTCTGTGAGAGCTGCTAATATACCTTTCTTTGGTTTCAATACATTATTAATCTCCCCCTATACCTCCATGCAAATCATATTTATAGTCTGTAAGAATACCTATTCCTATTGGTTAATTCTTACTTTATCTTGAGAACAAATTTACATATTTTCAATTTATAGCAGAATTATATTTCAAAATCAGAAATTATGACGTAATGAACCCAAAATACTATTTAAAATATTACTTTTAAATAAATTATCATTTTATTAAAACCATTTAAACATTTAAAATAACTTTTAAAATAATTTTAATAACCTATTCCATTTTTTTTAGTATTCAATTTATCTTGTTTTTATTTAAATAAAATATTTAATTTTTATTATAACTGTATTCGTCTTTATGATACTATTTAAAACATTACATCATTTAAATATGCAATAACAACAGTTAACTTAATATTTATTATTATTTGCTTTTATGATAGGCAATAATTCTATCCAATTCTATAATATAACTTTTAAAATATTTTAAACTTTGTTATTAATTCAAACACGCGTGTGTGAGAATGTATGTAATATACAAGTCACATGATTAATAACTTTGACAGACGATTTTTAATCTATTTCTCTGCCTAGATTTATATAATTGATACACTTATTATATTAGATAATATAATTATAAAATTTGGAAGAACAATTTAGAAAATATAGAATTAAATACAATTTTCACCATCATAAAGTTTATTTTTTAAAATGTACGATATTAATTTTTGCTTATTAAATATGACTTTATAAATTTAAACATAGCATTTATTAAATTATCAGTTTTAAACTATTAAAATCGAATTTTTAAAAATATTTATAGCTGTGTTATTTAATATGACCAGCTTTTACAACCATATGAAACAATTTTTAAAGCTTTACATAAATATTTTTAAATGATTTTATATACTACGTATTCTCTTTAGCTTCAAATTGTACTTTAAAGATATAATTGACTTACTATAATTAATGTATTAAAAGAACATATTCTAAAATTTAAAATTTTTAGTAATTGACTGTTATGAACTATTACTGACCTATAGAAAAGGTAACACATATATATATATATATATATATATATATATATATATATATATATATATATATATATATATATATATATATATAATTCACCAAAAATGATTGGTGTTCCAATTTATTTGATAGATGTTAATAATACAAATAATACTAATGAAGAAGATGCTTTATATGTATGTTTGAACATGTCTTACTATATATACTTAGCAATGTTTTATTATAATTATATGACATTTTAAAATAAGAATTGTATATTTAGCTTTCTTTTAAAACATTAATCTCAATAAAAGTTAACTGAAGAAAAAGTTTTTTTTAAGTAATAAAATATTTACTGATAGTTTAAAATATTAATAATGTAGAAAATATCAAAATATGGTGAAAGATCTACTAAATAAATATTAAATAATTGAATTATGATACAAATAAATTTAAATGATAGATATGTGAAAAATAAAAAATTCATCTCTGTCAATAAAAAAAAAAACAAGTCCAAAAAAAAAAAAATCATATAAATAAAATGTAAATTAATATATTATAAATAAATATTATTTTAAAATTAAAATAGATAATCAATTATAATAAAAAAGTGGAAGTGACAACAATCAATTATGAGCAAATAATTAAAAGGAATCTAAATTGTAATCAGATTGCTATTTCCATACATGAATAAATTCTAATGATTATCTAGACATATTTTTAACACTAATTAAAATTAAGTTATTATTTTTTTGTGAATGGTTTTAAAGATAATACAAATATTTTAAAAATGATTGACAAATGAACAATTTTATCAAGAATTGATGTAAACAGTTGGGGACCAATGATAACATAGGTGCAATACTCACATACATACAAAGACAGTATTTATTTAAATGTTTGGTCTTCTTCAAAAATTGGAATTAAAGTAAATCAAGTATATCTTCTAGATCTAACTTCATTTTATTAATCATTTGAACAGTTGATACATGGAGTTCATAAATTAATTATCAAGATGTGATTTAGCTTTGCTGATGAGATACTTTCATAATATTCTTAATATTTTAGAGGCAATTTATAAAACTTTATTTATTAATTAATGTTCAAAACTCAAACGGTGAATTAATAAATAAAATAGCAGTAGAAATTCTTCAGAAAACTTTTGTTTTGCATGGATTATTTAGAATAAGAGTGAGTCACTCTAAATGCAGAGGTGACTTTTCAGCAAAAAATAAAAATAAACTTTGTTGTCGAAATAATTCTCAATCTTTCATAAACTGTATATATATTTAACATGTAAAAATAGAATACTCCACTTTGATGATATCATTACTTCAATAGATATAGCTGTATATAGATATGTTATAATGTCAATATATATTGTATAAGAGATGATCATAAACCTAATATCAAAGTAACATACATGCTAGAAAGATTTTTATTTAAAATATTCTCACATTATTATAAAAAAAATCATTAAGTCAAACAGTAAATTCTTCAGGTTAGTTATGTAATGGTTTTTGCTCTACTATTTTAAACACACCTTCATTGAGTAGCTCATGTAAAGCAGATTAGTAGTTTATTGTGAATTAGAACATTACTTTTATGTTAGAGGTGAAAGGTACAGTATTTGGTCCTTTTCTTGAAAGATAGAAATGAACATAAAATAAAACAAAGTCTGCAAACAGAAAAAAATATTGCAGTTTTTTAATCAGATAACTCTGCTGCATAAGTAAAAAACTGCATTAGATTACATCAACAAACAGACTAAAGAACCAATTTGATGCATGTGTAAATTTCATAATAACTCACATTGATGGCTATAAAATTTATACAATTGATACAATAATTCTGCTTTTAAAATTTCTTCTCATATGTTGAAACGTTTTTGCTTAATATCAAAATCACTACGTAGAATGGGCTTTTTTTAAGAGTACTACTCGGTTTATTTATTTACAGTATTTATGATTTTTCAAAACTTATGGCTATTACATATTGTAAAATTGTGGCTGATAAATAATGACATTAATAGATATATTGCAAATTTAACAGCATGAGAATATTATAAATATGCCTTATTTGAGATATTAGAAGATTTAAAGATAAGTAAAAAAGTATGGATAAAATACTCTTCTGAAAAAGAAATATTGATGGGCTTTCTTTATATAACATTTATAACCTTTTATAACTTTTTATAACAAAAAAAATGAAAAAATTATGTGGAAGATAATATAAAAATACTTTTATTTCACATATCATCTTGAATCAATTAATAAATATTAGGTAAAACATAACTAAATTGAAAAAATGTCCACAAATCATATATATGATTATATACTAGAAACCAGGTTGCCTTTATGTTCACTATGGATAATCAAAGTTATGTATTAATATAATAATAAAGTAACTTATATATCTATATAAAAGGTTCCAAAATAATTTTACAATGTTATTCATGAATTTAAATTATAAAAGTTCTCATGGTTATATTTTTGATCCCAAGAATGTAAAGATAATTTGCAATGGATAGAATGATAAAAACTGACAAATAAAATTGTGCAGAATTTGTGATGAAGCAAAAATCCAGTAGTATTCAAGGAATTGTGATTTGGAGTTATTTCCAGCAGTAAACTGAATGGTTTAATGCATTAATTTTCTAACACTTGGTTTTTACAAAGAGTGCCACTAAAATGCAACCAAGGATTTAAATTAGAAGCATTTTTGAATTTTTATTTCATACAAAACATTTATATTAGTACATAAAATTATTGTAAAATATTTAAATAATTTAAATTGCATTTACATATAGTACTTGTGATTAAATTAAAAGTTATAAACAATTTACTATAACTCACAATAACTATAATATGGTATAGTAATGTAAATATTACAACTAGTATATCATACTGCTCTTAAGAAAAGTATTTGGCTTATATAATTATCATTCCAAATTTGATTATTTTTATTATATGCATTATTTGCAATAAAAAATAAAATATTTGTTGCATTTTTATTTATCATTGTCAAAGTCAGTCCACTCACAACTTTGATACCATTCATCTCAGATAAATACAATAATGATTATTACTAATCATTTTCTAAACTAGCGATTATCTCTAGCACAGATATAAATGTTAAACCTGAGTTAAAGATTAATATATCTGATTTATAATTTTAAAAATACACACACACGTGGAGTTATTCACCTTTCTCTTCTAAATATGTAATATCATTATAGATATATTAAACAACTTCTTCTTATTTGCATTGCTGAATTATATATAATATAATATACCAAATATCCTTTAATTTGCACACTACAATGCAGTTTTAACATATGATTTATTTATCTCCACTTGCTTACAGTTTCAACTCTCCAGCAGTCATCATCAGAGCTACAATATTTAAACATATACAATTAATACCTATCAAAACACACACATACATATATATATATATATTGTACCAATCGGAATGGAAGTGAAGATCGAATCTAACCGCAAAAACAATATCTGCACTACAAGGGCGCCATCTAGGCATTTGAGCCTAGAAAAATTTATAAAGTAGGCAGATACGCGCTGTTAAGATTCCACTTTCTTTAAATATTCCGACCGTTAGCCCAAGTCACTAGCTCAGCGGAGATGCAGAGATAAAAATCTATAAATTTTATATCTTAAATATAAAAGAATAAAAGCCACTGCCAGAAATTAACACATAAAAATATTTATTTACGCACATATAAAATAATATTTAAATTTTGAGGAATAAATTTAACGTTTATAATTTTATATTGATCTTTAATTCTAAATTTAAGTAGATTGCAAATAATGAGTTTACTATTTATTTAGAGGGTCAAGTATGAATGGACTACATAGGTCTGCATTTGAAAGGAAAATATCCTTCCCTGATTTAACCCTAGGCAACAAATTTCGCAATCAACTGGCGCCAATCCATCTGATACATTCATGTATTCAATGTAGCATGATACGACAACACAAAATACTATATTGTCAGGAATGTACATCTGAACAATAAGTAGAAATAGAGAAGACATTGACTCTCTACCAACAGGAATGTGACATCTGTTGGCAAGTAGATCAATAAACAAAAACCTCCATAGGAATGGACTGCGGTCTTCTGCCGACTTACAAACCCATCCATAGGCAAACAGAGGGTGTGTGGCGTATATCTATAATCCTGCCCGTAGCGGACCTCATACTACATCTACTAATTACACAAATATATCCAATCCATCGAACCAATTCAACTACGAAATGAATAACCTAAGATTACCCTCCCTTAATACAACTTTACAAAACTATATAGCCATTCACGCCCGACTTAATTTTAACATTTAAATACATTCACACAGATTTGTTTAAAAATGTTGGGTATAGATCGATTACATAGATTCCACGGTCAAAAACATTTCAAAATAAACATAAACGATCAAAATACAAAATTATTGATACCGACAATCGCAGAGGGAAACTTATAAGTAACCCAATAGTATTCACCATAAGATACTTGCGTTGTCACCAATAACTTAAAAGACATCCGAATAAATACATTTTAGATACTCACCGTAAGGTATCATTATTTATCAAATGTCTATATATTTTGATCAAATATGAAAACCAAAATATAATTAACCGCAAACGAATCCATGCAAGCATCTATAAACAACTTAAATTTCATACATTTAAATAATCTTTACAATAAGGAAAAAAAAAATGGAAATGATGTTTATCAATTGGGAAACATATAAATTTAAACATTATTAATTTGATTTAAAAAACTTAAAAGTCAGATAGAAGTTCATAAGCTTGAACGAAAGTTCTTAGTTATTATTTTAAATTTAGAGTTCATGTCAATATAGCTTACAGTATAAGAGTCCAGGTTCCTGTTGGCAATTCCCACAGCGTCTCCATTGGAAGAAAATGTTCTGGAGGTAGCATTAGCTGGTTCCATTCTGGTATCACAGTCTTTTCATTTTTTTTTTAAACAAACAAAAAAATGAGAGAGAACGGCAAGTGCATCTTACCGTTGTCATCAAATCAAGTTGGAAAAACTGACTGGAACTCCATATTTTTTCTTTTTATAGTCCTCCTATGGATTCCATGAACAAAAACGTCACTGTTCTGTTTTTTCGTTATGGTCCGGACCTTTATTTGCTTCCATTGGTCAAGCTAAAATCTCTTTCTTCTCTTATCTAACTTTTCATCTGACTTTTTAATTAAACAGCTTTTAGATAATTAATAAACAATCATTTCCATTTACAGATTACAGGAATTAAATAATACCTGTTTTTATTTTAACTTACGTTATTTTTTTATTAAAATATTTTTATATTTCAATCTTGTATTTTTTTATTTAAAAAAATACGTTCAAATACTTTTTTTTTTTGTTTATGAAAAAAAATATTTTTAAAGTTTAGCATCTGTGCGAATGTATATACGTATAACAAACATTTTAATTTTAGCGTTTAGTTTTTTACTTTTATTTGCAAACTTTTAAGTTTTTATTTTAAATTAATGTAACGACATATTTATATATCGTTACATATCAGTAAACTTCCTCAAAAAACAAAAAACATTAAAAAAAAAAAAGAATTTACTTAGTGTTAGTAATTACGTTACACAAATTGATTATATATGAAAATTTCAAAAGGACAAAACTTTTTTTTACAAGACAAAACAGTAATTACACACAAATATAATGATTAAAAAAAATGTTGACTGTTGATTCCTTATTACCAGCTAAATTTCTGCCCCCTCCCTTCCAAGTTTCATTTCTCCTACCTTTAAGTATTATTTAGGCAAGTTAAACGATTAGATTTTAAACAAGACTTTTTAAAAAAAAATTATGATTTATATTTATTAATTACGTTTTATTTATTACTTTTTATTCCTCGAATTTATCTCTACATATGCGCAATTTTTCGACTGGCAGTACCTTTAAGACAAAATTTCAAAGTGTAACTCCACATCAATACAACAAATCTATTTATACTATTTCAGAAAAAAAAATTATGGGCATGATTCACTTTTAAAATTCTCAGGGCACTCGTGTTTATTAAAGATCGGCCCAAGTTGGGTAGCCAGTTTGTACCAATCGGAATGTGAGTGAAGATCGAATCTAACCGCAAAAACAATATCTGCACTACAAGGGCGCCATCTAGGCATTTGAGCCTAGAAAAATTTATAAAGTAGGCAGATACGCGCTGTTAAGATTCCACTTTCTTTAAATATTCCGACCGTTAGCCCAAGTCACTAGCTCAGCGGAGACGCAGAGATAAAAATCTATAAATTTTATATCTTAAATATAAAAGAATAAAAGCCACTGCCAGAAATTAACACATAAAAATATTTATTTATGCACATATAAAATAATATTTAAATTTTGAGGAATAAATTTAACGTTTATAATTTTATATTGATCTTTAATTCTAAATTTAAGTAGATTGCAAATAATGAGTTTACTATTTATTTAGAGGGTCGAGTATGAATGGACTACATAGGTCTGTATTTGAAAGGAAAATATCCTTCCCTGATTTAACCCTAGGCAACAAATTTCGCAATCAACTGGCGCCAATCCATCTGATACATTCATGTATTCAATGTAGCATGATACGACAACACAAAATACTATATTGTCAGGAATGTACATCTGAACAATAAGTAGAAATAGAGAAGACATTGACTCTCCACCAACAGGAATGTGACATCTGTTGGCAAGTAGATCAATAAACAAAAACCTCCATAGGAATGGACTGCGGTCTTCTGCCGACTTACAAACCCATCCATAGGCAAACAGAGGGTGTGTGGCGTATATGTATAATCCTTCCTGTAGCGCACCTCATACTACATCTACTAATTACACAAATATATCCAATCCATTGAACCAATTCAACTACGAAATGAATAACCTAAGAGGTCGTGGTTTGCAGACTGTACTGTCGCCGCTAGAGGTGCTGTTTCTGTGTTTTCACACAGAACATACAGGGTAGGGGCCTCAAAAGCAGACGACGCTTTTTCTGCCGATAGGTGGCGCTGTTCACCATGCGTACGCACAGGAACTTTCCACAAGCTGGCTGGCAGCTTGCGTCGTCTGCTACCAAGAACCTAGGTGGCGCTGATTGCCGTAAACACATCGAGCTTATGTGTCGTCTGCTATCAGAAACTACCAAGATTCTAGCCCACTACGCGGCGCTGTTTCTCCACGTTACACACGGTAAAAACAGCAACCTCTAAATGCCTCATTGCTAACGTTTATGAACATAGTACTTAAAACATTCAGGGCCTATAATGTACAGGGGTGAATAATTTATAAAGTCATAACTATTTAAATATACGGTCAAACGTAATAATTTTACATTCTATTTCACCATTTCATGAATCGATGTATTTTTAAAGTATGACTTTGTAAAAAGCGATCTGTTTTTTTAATTATTTACTCTAAAAGTGGTTTTTTTTTTTTTTTTTGTAAATAAAACAAAACGTGATTTTCGGTCTGTTTTTTTTTTTTTTTTTTTTTTTAAAAAAAGCTAATTTTTTTCCCTACGGCAGTATATCGTTCAAAAATATATTATTTTAAAAGATTATTGTTTGTAAAACTTTTTTTTTTACACTTTCAATTAATATTTTCAATAAATTTTAAAGTAATATAAATTATATTTCGGTTTATAGATTACTATTTCGAAAAATAAAGTGTTATTTGCGTGCTGGAAATACCGTGTGCTTGTTACTCGCGAGCAATAATTCGAAGATATGTTTATCAAAACTTCCTCTCACAATAATATTAAAGGCATAAATATTTATTGAAATTGTATTTAAAATTTTAGAATCATTTTAATAACTAAAAATATCATATACTCACAAGGAAATTTCAAAATAATAGGTTTAATATGTGCCGTATGAGAAAAGTAAGAGTCAGAAAAAAAAAAGATTTAGAGCAAAATATATATACATTTAATATCTTTATTGATGGTTGGAATTTAAAAAGTTTCTTTCAAAACTGATGCTCGTGTTAGGCTTGTATACTGTTAAAATTAAAACTATTCGTCCTCATAAATAATTTGGAAGACATTGCCTGTCAAAATTGGATAATCATTGAAAATTATATATGATCTTAATAGCCTAAAATTCAGAAGCCTGATAGTACTGTCTTTGCCAGTGCACTGTTTCTTTCTTTCATTATTGATACATAAGTAAGAACAGGTAAAACACATTTATTAAAAATCTTCCTTTACAGACACGTAGATATATTTCCTTTTAGTATCAAGTTATTTCTACCAAAAGCACTCCAACCAAGTTTAATCCTATGATTAATTTCATCCATTATGTTTCCATATGTATTAATAATCTGACCAAGTTGTTTGTAACTGTTAACTTCTTCTAATTCATCATAATCAATCTTTATTTTCATATTTTGAGAAAATCCATTAAACTTTACTTTAGTCTTTTAACATTTATCTTTAGTCCTACTTTCATCTGATAACTCCTGCAACATTTCCTGCAGCTCTGAAGCATAAGTTGCAAAAACAACTACATCATCTGCAAAATCTAAATGACTTAAATAATCTCCATTTACTTTCACTCCTATAGCTTCCCATTTTAATCCACAAAATATTTCTTGCAGCACTGCTGTAAAAAGTTTTGGAGATATGGAGTCACCCTGTCTTACACTCTTCTCAATGTTGACTTTCCCAGTATCATTATCTAATCTAATTGTTGCTGTTGCATTTTTATAAATATTCTTTAAAATTTGACAATATCTTGGGTCTATACCTTGATGATCCAATGCTTTAATCACTGAAGAAAAGTTTATAGATTCAAATGCCTTTTCATAGTCTACAAATCCAAAACATAATGGCAACTCATATTCATTTGTCCTTTCTATAACTTCTCTCAATACCTGGATATGATCTCCTGTACTAAAACCACTTTTAAATCCAGCTTATCTTGGTTGGGGGAAATCCAATGTTCTCTGTAGACGAGTTGTAACTATCTTGGTAAAAAATCTGTATGTAACTGATAAAAGGCTGATAGGTCTGTAATTTCTAATATCCTCTTTATCACCTTTTTTAAATATTAATATTAATACTGCATTCTTCCAATCATCTAGTACATCTTTATCATTTAGACATTTGGTATATAACATTGCAAAAAAAAATTCTATTTTTTCCCCTGCTTCTTTTAATATATCAATTATAATTCTACTATTACCTGGAATCTGGAATCTTTTCGTTCTTCATATATTTAATTGCATGTCTCACTTCTTCATTTAAAATTCTGGGTAATTCAGAAGATGTCATAGATATAGGAGGTATTTCTTCTTTATTACTATATAATTCATCACATGATCACATTTCCTATATATGATCATGTGATGCTTAATGGTTTAACACCAATCCTGCCTAATAGGATAGTGGTGGCTATGGTTGTAAAAGAGCCAAAGACACCAAAATGTATGGGTGCTGAACTGAGTTCAGACCCATATGACTATATAAGCTATTGAGCTTAGATTGAAAATATTTTTTGTGTTTTCAATTTCAATCTCATAGTTTTGTAGTTAAGTAGAGATAAAAGGTGGTTGCTAGAGGGTTGCATTAGATCCTAAGATCTAGATGCAGTGCTCTCAGATCCAAAGCTCCTCACTGACGAAGGCCACAAGCCAGAAACTAGTCTGGGGATATTGGATGAGTAGGCATTAGATAGGGATTTTATGCACAAGCCTTCTGGCATCCATTGATTACTCTGTTTAGCACAGGTGGCAATACTGTATGGAGAGTTTTGCTCTGTTTACTATTTACTATATAATTCTTTATAAAAGTCTTCTATCCATTTCATGATGTCATCTCTCTTTTTAGTAATAATTCCAGCTTTTTTTTTATTGCAGATATGAATTTCCTACCAATACCAAAATGTTGTTTTACACTTTTGAGACTTTCATTCCCTTCTGCTGCTTTCCTTGCTAGTTCAGTTATACTTTCTTATATCATTTTCAAATCTTTTCTGCATCATTTTACAAAATTTGAGATATTCAATCCTTTTTAATGCATCATTTTTGTATATATTCATATTCCTTCTTTTTTTCATAAATTCTTTAGTCTCAGTAGAAATTTTATTGGTCAATTGCTGCTTTTTTCAACCAGCTATTTTTGTTGCAGTTTTTAAAAGTGTATCAGTTATTTTCATATTAATTTCATTCAAATCTGAATCATGTTCAAAATCTACTAATACTTGAAAATTATTTGTAAGTTCTAATTTAAATTCATTAGAATGTTTCTGAAAATTAGGATTATCAACTGTAAATATTGTTTTTCTTAATAATTTTTGTCTCTCTAGTTTTGCATTAACATGTATTTCACATCTTACTAATCGATGATCACTTCCTCTGTTAAATTTATTAAGAACATTACAATCTTGAAATATGTATTTTCTGTTAGTCAAAATATAATCCAATTCTGCTGTATTTTCATTTGGATGCTTCCATGTCCATTTCCTTTTAAAATTTTTCTCAAAATAATTCATAATATAAAGTTTTCCTTTTCCTGCAAACTCCACAAGTCTCTGTCCTCTCTCATGTCTATTAACATAACCAAAAGTACCGCCAGCACTTTCATCTTTCATTTGTTTACCAATTCTAGCATTAAAGTCTCCCATAACAATTTTAAAATGTTGTTAACTCTGACCAAAAGCCTTTTGTGCATCCATATAAAAATCTTCTACTACTTCATCACTTTGAGAACTTGTTGGGGCATAAACCTGAATTATCTGCATTTGGTATCTGCTATTAAGTTGTATAACTAATCTTGCCACTCTGTCCGATACACCATCAATCTCCACAATGTTGTTCTTCTACTTTTTATTTATAATGAATACTACTCCACTTGTATTTCCAATATTTGTGCCTTTATAATAGAGTACATGTTCACTTTTTAAAACAATTGTCTCTTCGCCTTTTCTTCTAACTTCACAAAGTCCAATAATATCCCATTTAATATAAGACAGTTTTTCTTCTAACTCTTGCAATCTTTCTTCACTTGAAAGTGATCTGCTGTTGTAAGTGCCTAAATAAAAAAGGCATCATCAAATGGCAGCCTGTGTCCACAATCAGGGGATTCTGTGCAGCCTCTGCCTTCGGCCACCAACTGCTACCTTGGTTGGTGACTTTAGTCTCCTGGGAATAAGGGCCATGATTTATTTTTGTCTGTCATAACTGTATATATATATTGGCATTTTTCCATTATCATTTACACAAGCATTCATTCTGCCTTATCAGGCAACTGAGAAGAAAGTCCATGGTGTTTTTTGATCTTAAACTCAGAGGTAAAAATCCAATAACTTCGTCGCGCTGGCTAATGTGTGTTGGTGAGCAGCCCATCCATGTTTATATACTGTATGAATAATCACATAGTAATAACAGCTGCAAATGACAAGAACATATGGAGTGGACATTAAAAATTTGCCTTGCTCAGTTTCTTTAAGGCCTCCAAGAGGAATCAAAGGGTTTCCTTTCAATTAATAGGATGACAAGAAATTTGTAACCTCCTGAGTGTAGACAATTTCTTGCATTAAATCAAATCTTAACGATTAATCAAAGTAAATTATAGTTTATTAGTTGATATTGTGAAATTGGTAAATATTTAAGTGTCTCTGTTGGGTGATATATATTAAAATTTGTCTATTTAGAAATTCATTTATAGATTCATTAAACCACCTAACTACTCACAAACATTATATTAGAAAATTTGTAGAGATTCTAACCAGTAAATAAATTCAAGTATATTTATTATCTCCTTTAAGTTTGCCACTGTTTTCTGTTTGATCACAAATGCTATAATACATCATAATGACAATTCTAGAGATATCGTTGAGGTATAGATCCAAGATATTGTCATATTTTAAAGAATATTTATAAAAATGCAACAGCAACAATTAGATTAGATAATGATACTGGGAAAGTCAACATATTAAAGTAATTTCCTTGAATTATTAAATTGAAAACATTTTTATAAAGCATGTTTATATATATTATTTGAAGTATATTTCTAATATTTAATGTAATGGGTGCTTTATAATTAACAATTTTATAATTAATGAATATAAATAAATATAAGAAGTAATTTTCTTTTGAGTGGTATGTTAAAGAATTATAATTTCTTTGTTCCTAATATGAAAGATACTTTCTATATCTGTTTTCGTATCATTAATTTGAATTATTTGAAAGTAAGACAAAAGAGTTACTAATGAATAATATTTTTACCTAATTTTTCATATTGTTAGGTTCAACTCTAAATTATCTTAAATATCATAAGAATTAAGAGGTTATTAAATGTTTAGGTATTTAGCCTTTATTGGTACATAATTAGATATGAATGAAATTAGAGTTTTATTTTGTATATTATTATCTTTAAAATGAATCACAAATTATGCTTCCCCCTTCCCTAATGCAATTTGAGAATGTTTGTAATTTTTATTTTTATGAGATTAGTCAAATAATTTAAATATTTAGGTTCAAGAATACAAAAATTGGACAGTTACAATAGTTGTAGGCTACATAATTGCCCAGTCACAAAATTCAGGTGTAGCTGCAGTACAAGTTATAAATGAAATTCTATGGAGAAGTCCAAAGATACTAAACCATTTTAATAGCACTTTATAGTAAAAACAATTACTGTGTGCATTGGATTTCTGACTTTCAATGCTCATATCTTAATTAAAAACAATCAGGGAACAAATAATTTTAAAAAATTTTCAGGAGAAAAAAAGAAAACAGACAAAGAAAATCTTTGACCATTGATCATTTTTTATTAATCTGAGCTAGGATGAAATAGTGAATGCCCATGCCTTATTCACTCCAATTTTATTTAAGTATAAATTTGGTCACTTAACTACTGGAGGCATTCAATCAAGAGCACGATGTGCAGTGCTAAATATTCAAGAAATTAATATTTGTGTTGGGGGAGGGAGAATCAATGGTCTGGCATTCGGTCAACTCAAATACAATTACTAGCTTTTTAATAACAGTGATTTTAATATACATCATTAGACCTGAAATTATCTTGACTGCTATAAAACAGACTTATCTTCTGATAGATTTTCATCTCACCCAAAGCAATGCCATTCTGATTGTAATGCTTTGCATAAGTCTCATTTACTAAGTCAAAGACTTATGATTTGGAGGTGAATAACACAGGTGATGAATGAACATATAAAAATTTTGCAGTTTTAATTTTAATAAAGAACAACTATTGATAAGCAAATATTCTATAAAAACAAAAATAAATGAATTTAGGAAAAGTTACTGATTTTAGCTTTTTCAGAATTTCAAAATATGATATACATGTATAAACAACATCCCATTAATAGTTAAATCCCCCAGCCAGATAGTTGATTAATAAAACCTCAAAATATCTAGTCAACATACCATTGCAGTCAAATTCCTTACTACATTAGGTGTTTCAATTCAAATAAGTCTTTAGACTATTCTGGAGAAACAAAAACAGTCCCAAACATTATACATATTGACTTGAAAACAGGAAATGTTTATCTGAAAATTTGTGATGATAGGGATTTTAGCTGTAATTATATATTGAACTATTTCATCATCTGTTAATAATTATGAAATATTTTTAAAAGATATCTAACTTTATTTAAACTTTTAAATACATTCAACTGTTAGCAAAGCATACAGATTAATTTATTACAACATTTTGAGTGCTCTTTTTTACTCATCTCTTCTTCAAATGTTGCTGGCCTTACCAGTGAAAGTACTAGCATGGAAATTGAACCTTCGATTTTAGTTTTGTGAATTTAAGATAATGCTTGCTCTTACTAATTAGGCTATTCTGAAAAACCAAGTCACTAGAAATTTTATATATTTATCTATGAAGATTCTCTTGGTTTCTCCAGTTTTTTTAAGGGCAAGGTTAATGAGTAGTTTTGAAATATTATGAATTATTTACATTAGACTGATTTATAAAGTTATCTACTATAAATGTGAATGGTTTATACAAATTTTACTTTTTACTTTCTGCCTGTTATTTTTCTTGTCCAATGTATTTTAGGTCCATTTGGTTTTTCTTTTTAATCATTACTTTTTGTTCTTTTAATTACGTATTTTGAAATGAGTCAGATGATTTCAGCCATATATGTTCTTCCATATTCACATGGTATTTCATAGATGCAGTTTTTGTTTTTCAATATTTGCAGTTTGTGTTTTATAGAAGTTAGACTTTTTCATAGGGCACTTATGACTTTGGAAAGGAATCTTAATATACTGATCACAGATTTACTTTAGTTTAGCTGCAATTACTAATATCTATGGATATGCTTTAATACCTATAATTGTTTTTATGGTGTTTCTTTTAATTGGCTATTTCATAATGATAGCTGATGGATAAGTATTTTTCATGAGAGTTTATGCTTTATGATTTTTCTTTTTCCAAGTTATTGGTTTCTGAATAAGAATTTTTATTCTGATTAGAGTGTGTGAGTTTTCTGTTGATTGTAATTTTGATTTTGCTATGAGGGAATCTTGTCAAAAGAAAATTAAGAACTGTAATGTCTGTTCTTGTTTTAATTCTATTGTGAACTTAATTAAAAGAACATAATTATTGATAGTATCCAGAATGTTTGTAGAAATGCTTTACCGTATGGCCATAGAAAAGCCAGACTTTAATTGTAGATAGAATTTTATTTATGGTTGTAGTTTCAAGTTCTTCCATGTAAATATTGCTGATCAGAGATAGCAATAAGGAATCAAAAAGCATCTTTTGATTTTGTTGGAAGAATTCTATAGTATATAATAATAGTATGCTGTGCAGAATGTTAAGTGTAATAAACTATCAATTGGAAGAATTATTCTGGTTTGTACACTACTATTGGTATTTAATCTTTTTTTTTACATTAGATAATGCTTTATCACAGAGTACTTTTGTGATTAAGTTTTTCACATCAAAATTTCCCAATATGTTAGTTCTTTCACTTTTCATGTTGATTAATTCTACAATTTTCTTAGAATCTCTAACATAGAACTGTCTCTTCTATGCCAAAGGACTAAGAACATTAGAATTTTTGATATAGTGAGTTTTCAGAATTAACAATAGATCTTAATGGAACCTGGCCTTTATTGATTTTAGATGACCACAAAGATGTGGAATTTTTGCCAAAATATGTCAATCTAATTTTTTCTGAATCATTGAAATAGTTGTGATCAGGGATGCTTTCTGAATAATATTTACAGTTGTGATTCATAGCTAGTATGGGACTTTTAGTCTGTTGGGAGAAGCTCTTATTGTATCATAATTACTATTATCCATTTACAAATGTTACATTGCTCTTGCTAGCAGGAAGAATGCTTATAGATTTGTCTAGTTTAAGATTTAATAGATTTTTCTCTCAACATAAGTGATATTAGATTTGTATTGTTGGTGTCTCATTTTCCAGCGTAATTTTGCTTTCTCTTAACAAAGTCTCACTTGCAGTCTAAATAATTCTGTCTGGGAATGAATGAGAGGATTTAGTTATAAGCTTTTAGAAGCTGATTGGAAAACTTATGAAATCTTTATCAGTAAATTTATTTTTTAACAAAGATTATTAAAGTCAACATTGAGAAGGGTGTAAGACAAGGTAACTCCATATCTCCAAAACTTTTTACAGCAGTGCTGCAAGAAATATTTTGTGGATTAAAATGGGAAGCTATAGGAGTGAAAGTAAATGGAGATTATTTAAGTCATTTAGATTTTGCAGATGATGTAGTTGTTTTTGCAACTTATGCTTCAGAGCTGCAGGAAATGTTGCAGGAGTTATCAGATGAAAGTAGGACTAAAGATAAATGTTAAAAGACTAAAGTAAAGTTTAATGGATTTTCTCAAAATATGAAAACAAAGATTGATTATGATGAATTAGAAGAAGTTAACAGTTACAAACAACTTGGTCAGATTATTAATACATATGGAAACATAATGGATGAAATTAATCATAGGATTAAACTTGGTTGGAGTGCTTTTGGTAGAAATAACTTGATACTAAAAGGAAATATATCTACGTGTCTGTAAAGGAAGATTTTTAATAAATGTGTTTTACCTGTTCTTACTTATGTATCAATAATGTAAGAAAGAAACAGTGCACTGGCAAAGACAGTACTATCAGGCTTCTGAATTTTAGGCTATTAAGATCATGTATAATTTTCAATGATTATCCAATTTTGACAGGCAATGTCTTCCAAATTATTTATGAGGACGAATAGTTTTAATTTTAACAGTATACAAGCCTAACACGAGCATCAGTTTTGAAAGAAACTTTTTAAATTCCAACCATCAATAAAGATATTAAATGTATATATATTTTGCTCTAAATCTTTTTTTTTCTGACTCTTACTTTTCTCATACGGCACATATTAAACCTATTATTTTGAAATTTCCTTGTGAGTATATGATATTTTTAGTTATTAAAATGATTCTAAAATTTTAAATACAATTTCAATAAATATTTATGCCTTTAATATTATTGTGAGAAGAAGTTTTGATAAACATATCTTCGAATTATTGCTCGCGAGTAACAAGCACACGGTATTTCCAGCACGCAAATAACACTTTATTTTTCGAAATAGTAATCTATAAACCGAAATATAATTTATATTACTTTAAAATTTATTGAAAATATTAATTGAAAGTGTAAAAAAAAGTTTTACAAACAATAATCTTTTAAAATAATATATTTTTGAACGATATACTGCCGTAGGGAAAAAAATTAGCTTTTTTTTTTTTTTTTAAAAAAAAAAAAAAAACAGACCGAAAATCACGTTTTGTTTTATTTACAAAAAAAAAAAAAAAAAAAAACTTTTAGAGTAAATAATTAAAAAAACAGATCGCTTTTTACAAAGTCATACTTTAAAAATACATCGATTCATGAAATGGTGAAATAGAATGTAAAATTATTACGTTTGACCGTATATTTAAATAGTTATGACTTTATAAATTATTCACCCCTGTACATTATAGGCCCTGAATGTTTTAAGTACTATGTTCATAAACGTTAGCAATGAGGCATTTAGAGGTTGCTGTTTTTACCGTGTGTAACGTGGAGAAACAGCGCCGCATAGTGGGCTAGAATCTTGGTAGTTTCTGATAGCAGACGACACATAAGCTCGATGTGTTTATGGCAATCAGTGCCACCTAGGTTTTTGGTAGCAGACGACGCAAGCTGCCAGCCAGCTTGTGGAAAGTTCCTGTGCGTACGCATGGTGAACAGCGCCACCTATCGGCAGAAAAAGCATCGTCTGCTTTTGAGGCCCCTACCCTGTATGTTCTGTGTGAAAACACAGAAACAGTGCCTCTAGCGGTGACAGTACAGTCTGCAAACCATGACCACCTAAGATTACCCTCCCTTAATACAACTTTACAAAACTATATAGCCATTCACGCCCGACTTAATTTTAACATTTAAATACGTTCGCACAGATTTGTTTAAAAATGTTGGGTATAGATCGATTACATAGATTCCACGGTCAAAAACATTTCAAAATAAACATAAACGATCAAAATACAAAATTATTGATACCGACAATCGCAGAGGGAAACTTATAAGTAACCCAATAGTATTCACCATAAGATACTTGCGTTGTCACCAATAACTTAAAAGACATCCGAATAAATACATTTTAGATACTCACCGTAAGGTATCATTATTTATCAAATGTCTATATATTTTGATCAAATATGAAAACCAAAATATAATTAACCGCAAACGAATCCATGCAAGCGTCTATAAAAAACTTAAATTTCATACATTTAAATAAGCTTTACAATAAGGAAAAAAAATGGAAATGATGTTTATCAATCGGGAAACATATAAAATTAAACATTATTAATTTGATTTAAAAACTTAAAAGTCAGATAGAAGTTCGTAAGCTTGAACGAAAGTTCTTAGTTATTTTTTTAAATTTAGAGTTCATGTCAATATAGCTTACAGTATAAGAGTCCAGGTTCCTGTTGGCAATTCCCACGGCATCTCCATTGGAAGAAAATGTTCTGGAGGTAGCATTAGCTGGTTCCATTCTGGTATCACAGTCTTTTCATTTTTTTTTTTAAACAAACAAAAAAATGAGAGAGAACGGCAAGTGCGTCTTACCGTTGTCATCAAATCAAGTTGGAAAAACTGACTGGAACTCCATATTTTTTCTTTTTATAGTCCTCCTATGGATTCCATGAACAAAAACGTCACTGTTCTGTTTTTTCGTTATGGTCCGGGCCTTTATTTTCTTCCATTGGTCAAGCTAAAATCTCTTTCTTCTCTTATCTAATTTTTCATCTGACTTTTTAATTAAACAGCTTTTAGAAAATTAATAAACAATCATTTTCATTTACAGATTATAGGAATTAAATAATACCTGTTTTTATTTTAACTTACGTTGTTTTTTTATTAAAATATTTTTATATTTCAATCTTGTATTTTTTTATTTAAAAAAATACGTTCAAATACTTTTTTTTTTGTTTATGAAAAAAAATATTTTTAAAGTTTAGCATCTGTGCGAATGTATATACGTATAACAAACATTTTAATTTTAGCATTTAGTTTTTTACTTTTATTTGCGAACTTTTAAGTTTTTATTTTAAATTAATGTAACGACATATTTATATATCGTTACAATATATATATATATATATATATTTACAATATATATATATATATAACATTTCAAATACTTCAACTATTAGCTTAAATATGGATCTTTAATATCTCTATGATCTAATACCTCTTTATCCCATACTTATATTCAATTAATTTCTTTTATATAAAATTTTATATTTTGACATTTATTTAGACATATTCTAATTATTCTAATCCCCAAATTACCCTTTAATCTAATTTATTTCTTCTATTTTAATTACTTATATATTATACATACATTAATTTATAACAATAATATTAACATAAATCCATATAAATTTATTATTATTAATCTTATAATTTTTTAATTTTTTAACCAACTGTAGCTTTAATAATTCTCATCTCTCCTACTCCTCTAACTGAAAAAGCTTTCAAAAATTTTGAAAACTTTTATTTCCTCACCTCTCCATCTCTATGAACATCTTCCAAAATTATATTTTATTCTAATTCCTTAAAATCTATACATACCTATTTATTAACAAAAATATTTCTACAAAATTAATGTTCTCAAATGCAGATCCTTATTAAGAGTTGGCCTAATCTTTCTAATCAGCATAAGCTCCTTTATCTTTCTATCTCTCCTATTTTGAGTATGATTCATCATTTTAAAACTTCCTTTTTAAACTTATGCCCTATCTGTAATAAATGTAAATAAACAGGTAATCTATCATATCTGTGCTGAGTCAATCTTGTGTAAATTGAATTTTTGTTTTACCCACATAACTATTCTTAATATTTTTGACAAGGTTTACACTCTATTTTATATACTCCATTTATACAATTTTCTATATTTCCTATATATTTACTATCCAAAATATTAAGCATAATTTTTTTTCTTATTTACCACTTTAAATTTTCTTACATTATTAAACTTTTTATTAATTCTCAAAATTATTTTATTTATATTCTTTATTATTATATTATTATATGTTTTTATACCCATTTATTTACCTTTATTATCTTTATCCTTCTTTCTATTATTATCCTCATTATTATTAACAATAAATCTCTCTTTGGAGATTTTTATATTATCTTTTATAATCTTTACTGGGTAATCATTAGTTTTTAATTCCTTAACTATCAAGTCTACTTGTTTATTATAAACCTCTTTATTTGAGCAATAATTTATAGCTCTATACCTTCTTGAAGTAATGCTATTTATTTTATATTTCATATCTATATATGAATTCCAATTAGCTATGTTATTATCTATATTCATCTTTTTATATATTGATGTCTCTATTTTACATCTACCATTACAATATGATTTTATTAATAGAATATCCAAATATGATAGCTTATTTTTTTTTCTATTGTAAATTTTATGCTTTTATGTAATCTATTAACTTCTTCAAGGAAAAAATATTTGTGGATGATTATCTATTGATTTTTAATAAAAGCCAAAGACAAATAAATTTTTTTTTTGAAGAAGTTAATAGATTATATGAAAGCTTAAAATTTGCAATAGGAAATAAAAAAATAAGCTATCATATTTTGATATTTTATTAATAAAATCATATTCTAATGGTAGGTGTAAAATAGAGATATCAATATATAAAAAGATAAATATAGATAATAGCATAGCTAATTAGAATTGAAATACAGATAAATATACAATAAATAGTATTACTTCAAGAATATATAGAGCTATAAATAATTGCTCAAACAAAGAGTGTTATAATAAACAATTTAGCCTTGATAGTTAAGGAATTTAAAATTAATGATTATCCAGTAAAGTTTGTAGATGATAATATAAAAATGTCAGAAGAAAGATTTATTGTTAATAATAATGAGAATAATAATAGAAGGAAGGATAAAGATAATAAAGATAAATATATGGGTACAAAACATATAATAATATAATAATAAAGAACATAAATAATTAGGAGAATTA
This sequence comes from Epiperipatus broadwayi, assembly GCA_028023455.1. Lineage (NCBI taxonomy): Eukaryota > Metazoa > Onychophora > Udeonychophora > Euonychophora > Peripatidae > Epiperipatus > Epiperipatus broadwayi. Next base: position 3,737,112 of record JAQFVV010006289.1, read on the forward strand.
ATAAAAGGTTTAATAATGTAATAAAATTTAAAGTGGTAATGAAGAAAAGAAAAAGTATGTCTAATATTTTGGATAATAAATATATAGGAAATATAAAAATTGTTTAAATATAGTATATAAAATAGAGTGTAAATCTTGTCAGAAGAAAATTTTAGGAATAGTTATGTGGGTGAAATAAAAAAATTCAATTTATACAAGATTGACTCAGGACAGATATGATAGAAGATCACCTGTTTATTTACATTCATTAGAAACAGGGAATAAGTTTGAAAAAGTAAATGTTAAAATGATAAACCATACTCATAATGGGAGGGATAGAAAGGTAAAGGAGGCTATGTTGATTAGAAATATTAGGCCACCTCTTAATAAGGATCTGGGTTTAAGAACATTAATTATGTAGGAATATTTTTGCTAATGAATAGGTATGTATAGATTTTAAGGAATTAGAATAAGATATAATTTTGGAAGGTATTCATAGAGGTTGGAAAGGTGATGAAATAAAAGTTTTAAAAATTTTTGAAAGTTATTTCAGTTAGAGGAGTAGGAGAGGTGAGGATTATAAAAGGTAAGGTTAGTTAAAAAATAAAAAAATTAAAAGATTAAAAGAAATAAAATTATATGGATATTATGTTAATATTATTGTTATAGATTAATATATGTATAATATATAAGTAATTAAAATAGAAAAATAATTTAGATTAAAGAGCAATTTTGGAATTTAAATGATTACAATATAAAGAAATAAATGTTAAAATATAAAATTTTATATAAAAGAAATTAATTGAATATAAGTGTGGGATAAAGAGGTATTAGATTGTAGAGATATTAAAGATCCAAATGGTTGGAGTGTTTGAAATATTGTTATATATATATATATATATATATATATATATATATATTGTATATCTGATGATGACATATATTTATATATATATATATATATATATATATATATATATTATATGTAAATATTGTAGCTCTGATGATGCCTGCTGGACCATTAAAACTATAGAAGAGTAGATAAATAAACTATATGTTAAAACTGTGTTGTAGAGTGTAAATGTATATGGTATATTATATATTAAACAATGTCCACACCTCCCCATTCTTTTTAAATACATTTAAATAAAGATACAATAAAAGACAAATGATCCCCCAACATGCATTTTGTACTGAACCAGCACTCATCAGTTAGCACAGGTAACTATTGCCCATATATATCTTTATTATATGAAGAGTATTTATCTATATTAAATTGTTATATTTTTATTTACCATTATCAAACTTACTCCACTCACAACTTTAAAACCATCCACCTCAGATAAATACAATAATGATTATTACTAATCATTTTCTAAACTAGAGATTATCTCTAGCACAGATATAAACTTTAAACCTGAGTTAAAGATTAATTTATCTGATTTTTTTTAATTTTTAACATACTCATGGAGTTATTCACCTTTGTCTTTCCCATGTGTAATATCTTTATAGATATATTAAACATCCTCCATACTTCCCCATTGTTTTTAAATCCATTTAAATAAAGATACAATAAAAGACAAATGACCCCTTAAGATGCATTTCATGCTCAGGTCACTATCTACCATATATATCTCTATTATATGAAGAGTATTTATCTATAGTAAATTGTTATGTTTAAAATTAAAAATCAGATATATTAATCTTTAACTGAGGATTAAAGTTTATATCTATGTTAGAGATAATCTTTATTTTAGAAAATCATTAGTAATAATCATTATTATATTTATCTGAGATAAATGGTGTCAAAGTTGCGAGTGGAGTTAGTTTGACAATGGTAAATAAAAATGTAACGACTTACTATAAATAAATACTCTTCATATAATATATATATATATATATATATATATATATATATATATATATCATATATATATATATATATATAGGATATATATATATATAGGAGATAGTGACCTGGACCAACTTATAAGTGCTGGTTCAGCATGAACTGAACCTTGGGGGGCATTTTTTTATTGTATCTTTATACGAATTTAAAAAGAATAGGAAAGTATAGAGGTTGTTTAATATATCTGTAAAATATTTGTATAAAACAATATGATCATAAAATTGCAAAAATGAAAAAATAAAATTATTTTTGTTTAAAATTGTAAACAGTTATTACAATAAAATAAATTTGTTTTTTTGTTGCTATAAACATTAGTTACATAATTACAATAAGCATTATAATATTTGTCTAAATAATGATCATTTGCAAAAGCCTAGAAAAAAAATTACTTCTGGTTAGACTTCAAGTAGATATGAGATGTCCCTTAACCTAAAAAGGGCACATAAAATTTATATGTAAGTCTAAATTTAAATTAATTTGATTTTTGAAAAATAAACACTCTTAGGAAGGTACTGAGAATGGATATCTGTTTAATTAAAAAAAATATATGAAATTAATTCATTATAAAATTTATTCTGGTATTCCTGATAATAACCACTATTGATTAAAAGATGAAAATGTGTCATATCCTTAATAACACATCCAAAAAATATACGGTTATTTTTATAATAAAATTATATTTGTATGATAATTATCTTTTAACTTTAAAGTATTATTATATATGATTTTTAAATATCCATACAATTTTTCTTTAATTATTAAATAAATTAATATTCTTTTAGATATCATTTAATTTCTAACTTCTGAAAGATAAATAATTAAATATTGCTGGAATTATTTAAAATTTATATTCATTATTACAACAAATAAATAAAAGGCAAGTGATGTATTTATTTTGGTTTCTGATCACCACCTTGCATGGTTTAGTGATGTAATGACAAATCATAGATCATAGGCAAGATGTATCACTTCAGTTCTGAAACTTTTTATGAACTATCAAACAATAAAGCATTTGCATAATTATTTATTTTTGCTATTTTAAAAGTTAAAGCTATTGCACATTTAGTAATATGACTCTTGTCATTGTCTGTATTTGGTAATAAAAAAAGAGATTATAATTCACCTAATGGTAAAGAACCAGAGAACTAATTTTCATTATTATAAAAGCTATTGTATATATGTTTCATTGATTGGTTTATAAAGTTAATCCAAAAACTAGTCTTTAGTTTTTTGATATCCTTTTCTCTGCATTTTCATGTTTTTATGAATTAGATTGGCAATACTTTTTGTGAATATTTGATAAAATATATATATAACTTCATTTTTTTGTATAAATGTTAGAATTGTACTTCTTCAGTAACTAAAGCTTATATATATATATATATATATATATATATATATATATATATATATATATATATATATATATATATATATATATATATATATATATTGTACTGGTTTGGACACCTTTTTGAACTAAAGCTAGTCTGAATTTATAAGCTTTTCAATTACACAATAAATAATATAAAAAAAGAAAAAAAAGAAACAATATGAATAAAAGTACTGCGATTAGATTTTTTTTTCTCTAACAGTTGCAAGTTATTTACTTATTTTATTTTTATTTCTTTCAGCAACATATATAAGAAGTTTTCAACTAGCAACAATCGCGCCTCGGTTGTACTTCAGGTTGTACTTCACTGGCTACAATATTGCCTCTGCTCAAAGCTATATTTTAAAAAGAAAAGAGAAAAGAATGTCATTTCTTTTTGTTCAAAGTAATTTATAATTAGAAGTAAATGTTCCTTGATTTATTATGTATATATTTTATTAGAGTTTGTATAAAAAAAAAGTGGGGAGAGATGCCAGATTGTTTTTGTTTGCATTTAAAAGAAAAAAAAAAGGATTGTTTTTTTTAAAAAAAAAACTTTAATATTCTCATTATGAAGGATCTTTGGATCATTTTTTTTTTCTCGTGTGTCATAGCATCAGCCGGGAAGCGAGCCTGCTAACCCGGGACAACTACTTGTAAAGCTCCTGTCGCTGAACTCTCGACCATCAAAGTTTGACATCTTTGGATCACTTTAACCAGAAAATAACTGTAAAAATATTATAAAATTAGGCTGTTTAGAACAATAAGAACTAACTTGTGAATTATCAACACTGCTAAAATGGGGAAAAAAAATAGCTAAAAATCTCATTGTGATGAGGTAAAATCTAATTAGTGCATTAGCCAAATAAACCTAAAATTATGTACCCTTCTGCATGATACTAATTTTAAACGTGCTTCACTTTTACGTGTACTAATTATTAAGAATATAGAATTAATACTACTAGTCATCTTTCCTGTGACTTTACCTGCTTATTCATTAATGCATAATCCTGTCATACCATTATTTTATTTGAAGAATAATTCAATAAAAAATATATCCAGTAAAATCTTAAACTTTAAAACTGTCTTATAGATTAATTTTTTAAAAAAGATTTAAACTTACATTTTAGTAAGGTTTAAATTCAGATTATTGAAGATATAGTAAAAAAAAATTATTTAAATTAAAATAGCTCTATAAAAGAAATAATAATAGCAATAACACTTATAGCAAATATTAATGTTAATTCCATATTAATAAGTAAATATTTTTAACATTTTCTTTTTCTTTTAAATATGTATTAATTTTTTTATTATCCATTCTTAATGCAATTTTTTTTGTGAATGCTAAAGCAAAATACTTGTATAATTTACAATATTCAAATATGTTTAAAAATACATATATACAAGCAACAAAGATTGCAAATTATAAAATTATTATATAAAAGCCTTTTTCGGCAAATTATGTTTTTTTGCCCTTTTCAATTGTAATCTTTGTTGCTTGTATATATGTATTTTTAAACATATTTGAATATTGTATACTTGAAGTGCAACATAAAAAAAGAATTGGTTTTAATTCTGATTCTTTTTCTGTATTGTAGAATTTAATATTGATTTTATTTTCAATTAATAATAGATAATATTTATTATAACTTTGACATGTATCTACTTGAATTGATATTTTGCCAATCTTCATTTATATTATTATACTTAAATAATAATAATTATATGATTGTTTTATATTGGATGCAGCATATCAGAGCTCATAAATTCAATTCAATCTAATTAAATGAATTTTCTCCAATATAAACACATACTCATCTAAAATATATATGAGAGGGTACCCAAAAATTAACTGGAATCATTCTCTGGTTTGTACATCAGTTATAAAAACAGGCAAAACTCTCTATATGTATTGCCACTTAGTGCAAGCTAGAGTAATGGATGCCAGAAGGCTTGTGCATAAAATCCCCACAAGCCTTTGACATTCATTGATTACTCTGGCTTGCATTGAGTGGCAATACATATAGAGTTTTGCCTATTTTAATAACAGTTAAGAGCATAACAAATGGTGATCGTGTGTGTTTATAGCAACAGTTATAGTATATGTTTTTGCTGTTATATACTATTTGCAGAACACATCTGCACCAATCTTCCAAATGATATCAGCATGTGAAATTGTGGTGCCACATAACACATTTTTTTGTAAAGTGCATTTCATGTATTTGGCAATTTTTATAATGATTAAAACGTTTAGACAATGTGAAATTCTCTTTTCACTTACAGAAAATGGAAAGAAAAACAGTTGTTATGTTTAAAACCAATTACAATGAAACTAGTCTTAGAAAGATACAAGTTTTGAGTAGTTTAATTGAAAAGTTAAATTTCCCACATCCCTAAAAAGCATATTGATCGAAGTCGATAATCAAAAGAATGCTGATTTTTTTTTATGCAAAAGACATTTTTCTTTCATATTTAGTTCATAATGGTCAGGTATTTTATCCTAAAGTTTTGAAACATTTGTGTGATGCAATAAAACATAAATGTCTTGTTTTGTAACAAAGAAAGGAGTACACGATTCACTCTAACAAAGAAAGGAGTACACAATTCACTCTAACAAAGTGTCAACTCTCAAAGTCTTGAGTACGAAACACTTTTTAATTAAATTCACCATGACCCAGCTTATCTATCAGCCTAATTTTTTCAATCTTGCTTTGTGTGATTTTTTTAATATTTCAAATGGAAAAAAGTCTCATATTTTTGCAGTTATGAAGTGTGGGGAAAAAAAAAACAACTGCAAGCCTTAAAAGTCATCTCTTTGCAAGTGTTTTCAGACTTCTTTGAAAAATGAAAAACATGTTTAGATTGGTATTACATTATGACAATAATTTAAATGATGTTACATTTATAACATTTGAAAATAAATAAATAATTATTTATTATAAAATTCCGGTTACTTTTCGATACCCCCTTCTATTTATATTTTATTTTTTATGCATTGGATTAATTCCTAAGTATTGTTTAATGTGTATAAATATGTAAATAAATTTCATTTTATTATATTTTTAATTAATTTAAGTGTCTATTTTTTCTCATTTTAAACCTAGACAAACATAGCTATCACACATACACCCTGTGATACATTGCCATGTTTTCTTTTGGGCTAGGAGTAAATAAACAGAGGGACTAACATCATAAAAACTAGGAAGAGATTTGACCCCAATCTTTAGATGCTTATTGTTTTAGAGATGGCTCTCTAATCTGAAATATTGCAGATATATTTTAAACAAATAAATAACATCTGTAGTAGCAAGATATGGATCCTCTCTGTACTTGGACAGGTTTGAGGGAAATTACAACCAAAACATGTGGCTGGATATTCACTCTAAATAGCATTAGCTAGGATATAAAGTTTAAAAACAATCTATTGTTATACCTAACACCCATAAACCCAGGGTTTAAACTCTCACATGTATTTATAAAGAAGTATTTATATCTAAAAAGGGAAGTAAAACCACACTATTTGAAAAACAACCAAGCTAAAATGATAATCATACTGTTTTATTTTATAATTAAACATGAATTTGTATTTTATAAGTCAATTTTAGTAAAAAATGACTAATACTGTTTTAAATTTGTGATGATGATGTTGACTAAAGACATTCATAACTTTTGATTTGAAGCTGTCATATTGATTTGTTTATCACTCCTATTTATTATTTTACTTTTGGAAAACAACATCAATCTTCAGAAAATATGCTATGTTGCCTAACTTTTTAAATATTTTCCCTCATTGTTTCTGTCCTTCAAAAATACATTATATTTTTAAAGTAATTTTCAAGTATAATTTTCCATAAAAATACAATAGGCCATATAAAAAACAAGTTTTCAAAGTATTTATTAAAGCCAATTTTATTATGAAAGTAATGCCTGCATGGGTTAATGAAATAATACAGTTTCAAGCTCTGTAGCAGAAGATCCTCAGATAAATTTCTATTCGGGGACTTTTTGCAATCGATTCTTATAATTAATTTTTGATCAAAAAATTATCCAACTATTTATTTTATTTTTTATTATGCATATAATCAATGTCTTGATAAGATAAGTGAGGAGTCAGCACTAAAGAGATAGATCAAATACTACATTTCCATTTATCTGATCAAACTGAGATTATGCTTTTTTTTTTGTTTTCTTTAGTTGAAAATTAACTCTAAAAACTTAGGTCTTCAATCTTCTACTCCCAAATTGGGCTATAGATTAAGAGCAATAAATTACTTTCTTTAAAATTAAAAATGACTTGAAGAATACAACTTGTAAATATGAAAGTAACAGAAAGAAACATATAAATTAAATAAGAAATTATCAAAATTGAATAATTGTTTAGGAGATCATGTGTTTGACATTGAGCTTCAATCTAGAAATCTTTCATTCACAATTTTATCACATTATCATTGTTATTAAATAATATTATGAGAATTATTACTGTCATATCCAAGCCCACTCTTTTGCAGTGGCTTTCTATCCTTTCACTTATTCTTATATTAAATAAAAGTAGACGTATTGCCTCATAAAATGTATAAAAAACTTTTAAGTAAATCAAACTTAGCTATAACTCAAATTATAAAGCATGCCTCAAATCAAAGTTTTTTTCTCATTATTTTTCAATAAGTCAAAAATTATCACACAAAACTCATCTTCCTGTGAATGTCCAAACAAATTATTTTTATACTATCCAAATATGTCACTAAAGCCATTTGAATTGATCTCCCTATACATGTTATTGAAATCTTGACAACAAATTCATATTATTCATGGTCACTGTGCTTAAATGCTTTAATAATTAAACTTAACATCTTCTTGCTTATGTAGTTGTGATCAAATACAAACTGTTGATTATATAGTTAATGACAGTCAAATCTATGCATAAAGTGGCAAAATTAAAAGTTCTAATAAAGACAGTGGTGAATTAATTTTCTTGTTGAAATGTTTACAGATTTATTAATAATGATTATTAATAATTAACTACGTAAAAATGTATGTTAAATAAATAAAACTACAAAAATGATAGTAAATAAAAGTTTGTTTGACTTTACAATGAATAAAAGTAAATGTTGGAAAACAAATTTATTCATCATAGTAAAACAAATCATTTCATGATATGATAAACAGACAACAAATTTAATATCAAAAGGCTTAAGAAAAAATACTAAAATAGTAAAATAAATAATATAATCTAAATTCAAAATTATTAAAAAGTAATTATGTAAAAGTATAAAAAATATGTCAGATGTGATTCTGTGTCAATTAATTAACCAGATTACTTCTCTACTTTAATTTATAAGTTAATATTCAATTAAACGATTATTCCATTTATACTTTTGCTCTCTACTAAAAAACAAACAAACAACTATATTGATTATAGAAAAAGCAATTTATGAACTAGTAAACAGAAAACTTAAAATGTAATGCTTATTCTCGAAGTTTTAATGTAGGTACACTCAGCAAGATTCGAAAGAAGTACTAGAAACATTTTTTTTTATAGCAAACTTTTTAAAATTCTGCATATACTTATATGTAAGTCAAATTGTGCTAACTAAAGAAATTTCTACAATCGAGTAATAATTGTAGATCATCATCAGTGACAATTTGCCATAATTACTACTACTCCTTTAATGTGAGTGATTTTATTGTATCAATGTTACACATACATTATAAAATCTAATGGGGCACACACCATTAAGATTTGTTCTGATTTATAACGACATTCTAATCTATTTTAGAATCTTATTTAAATTAGATATGATTTTTGAGAAAATGTGCTTTATTAATCAAAAATATAGTTGTTTTTTTTTTGTTAGATGTTTTTAAATATTATTATTTATCCTAAAAGCATGTTTCGTTTTTTTTTATTCCCAACTTTTAGCTTTTATCTTTGGGCGTTTTTTTTTTTTTTTTTTAAAAAAAAAAAAAAAAAGAAAAAGTTTAAAATAATTAGCAACTATTTTCTATCATATTCTAACTGAATTAGTTACTTTGCTTCTGAATGTTAATAAGCACAAATATGTCTCATAAATTTTATTTTATTTTTCTTTAGAATATTTTTTGTTGTTTTCAGAAATTAATTTGCATAACTAAATCTAAATAAATAAATTTAATTGGGCTATTTCGTTCCATATTCTAATTAAATGAAGCTGTTCCAATAAAATAATAAATTTATTGATAATAAAATACATATTAAGGTTTTAATCATATTATAAATCAAATTTATATTAATTTCACTTGGAAGATGCTCAGAACTACATTATCATTTATATTCATTAGAAAAATAGCCTGCATACATTAAGAAAATGAACATTTAAAGGACTAAATTTGATTAAATTAAGTCTACCTTATATTATGCCAATAAATAAAATGGGTTTGTAAAAAGTTATTACTTATTAAAACACATACTCATATATATATATATATATATATATATATATGAGTATGTGTTTTAATCTGTTTCAATATATATATATATATATAACTAAACATAAATAATATTAATAAACGTATTTGCAGAGGCTGTCCTCATTACTTCTTTACACAGCTGGATTTTTACACGATGATAACAGTATGGGAAAAAAAATTGCACATCTTTTCAAGAGTAGGACTTCACAAAATTAAACAATTTCACAGTATATAACTTCTCAGATACAAAAACAGTTCATAAGTTAAAAATATGATAGTTATATCTGTCAAGGTCAAATCAGCAATGAGTTATTTTTTATAATAAAACAGTATACAATTTTGAAACATATGATGTTTTCTGGGTTAATTATGAAATGAGGATAATCAGACTTATTTGTAAATGCATCTAATGATGAATAGTATGAGTAGTGTAGTGTATTTTCTGAAAATTGTGCTGCAGTATAAATATTTTTCACTTTGAGAGCTTAAGATGAAATCAAAATGTGGATATTAACTGTATTTGAAAATACCATACATGGATTTATAATTAAAAGTTATCAAATTATTAATTAGTGATTAAATGAAAGCAAATGATAATAAGATAATTACATTCCAAAATAATTTTTTTATAAATTGGTGAGATAAAAACAATTCTGTAAGTACATTTAAAAAAAAAAAAATTTTTTTTTCCAATTTTTAAATAATCAAAAATCAGTAAAATCCTATGTAGCAATAAAAACATTTAAGTTATTATTAGGTTTTAGAAGTAAAAAATCATTTAAAATCTAACATATTGTTATATGTTTATTAAAAATAAATAAGTAAATGACATTCTTAGTTATGTTAAAAAATGATTCATTAATAAAGATTGGTTTCAATTCAATAAAGATTGAAAAGAAGAGAATAGTAGAAAAGTAATTTTAATTTTTATGATAAAAAGTAATAATTATTTTCTTTAGTAAAAAACATGAATATCTGGTAAAATGAAAATACAGACAGAAAATGTAGTTTTTTAATAATATTTAGATTTATTACTACCTAGCATGCCTTTCAAGCATGCTAGGCAGTAATAAAGCTAAATATTATTTTTAAAAAACTACCTTTTCCGTGTGTATTTTCATTTTACCAGATATTATGTTGGCTAAGAATATGAGAAAATGACTAACAATTGAATTAAAAAAACATGAAATAAATAAATTTATGAAAAAATTGTGCAGTTATGTTAAAGGCTAGAAAAGCTATATCTAGGAAGAAGGTTATCAAAGAACAAAAAATTAATATAACTTTACATAAATTATTAAAGATCATAAAAACTTTTTTAAATGTTAATTATTATAATTTTTTTAAACTCAGAGGAATGGCCAATAGCTTTTCTTTTAGTTGTCATGTTTCTATTAGAGAATAAAACTAATGGATAAATTGTGATAATTTTAAAACAATAAGATTAATTTATACTTACAGCTAAAAAGTTGTTGAGAGTTATATATATATATATATATCATTTTTTATTGTCATTTTCCAGAAATTTATATGATCATAATGTTGCTAAAAACTTATAAACACTTAATCGAGTTATACATAACTCAAAATAATAAACAACTGGTTATATACAATTTAATTTAATATCAAATGGATTTTCATTCACAAACGAATCGTCTCAAGATGCTATTTTTAAAATTAATCATTTACAATAAATGTTCTATAGCTTTATACATTCAATAATTATCATCACTAGAAATAAACACGCATGAAAAAATAAAAACATATTTTTATAAATTTACATATATGTATATATCTATTAAACATTTTCTTATTCATCTTTTTTTTATTATACTTATTATCTATTATTAAACAAATAATTCCCCTCTTATACTATCAATACATATATAATCATATATATTTTAGTTTCTTATTTTCTAACATTGACAATTTCCCTCCCAATTTTATAAATCATTGACCATTTTAATATACATCTATTGTATATTCTCTTATTCCTTCTTTTCTGCCTTATAACTACTACCTATAAGCCAACAAACAATTCCTGTCTTATACTATCAATACATATACATATATACATACCTGTATATTTTTATATATTATATCTTCCAATTATTTAACAGTGACCATTTCACTCCCAATTTTATCAAAGCATTTACCATATTAATGAATTTATCTGAGTTTTGTTGTATATACATAATATTTCATAATTTCTTTCTTTAAAATTTTTACTATACTTTATTACCTTTATATTTTTCTCACAATTTATTATATGTCCTGTTTATAAATAATAATTATATGGTCCAGACTTAGCATCTTTTCTTTTTATTGCTTTATTATGTTTTTTAGCTTTTCAGTTGCAATTTTCTGTGATTGCTCTCTCTCTCTCTCTCTCTCTCTCTCTCTCTATATATATATATATATATATATATATATATATATATATATATATATATATATATATATATATATATATATATATATATATATATATATATATATTGAAGCAGAAAATATATTACACATATTTTTGCTTCACTGTTTGATGATTTAAAACCTTGAATCAGAAGTTTAAAACCAGCTATATATGTTATAAATCACTAGAGAGTGAAAGGATGCACATACAAGTTTTAAAACCCTCATTTATTTTTGTACTTTCATAAGTTAAACATTTCTATTATAAAAGAATATTTAATAATTTTAAGTCAGAAATATTTAAATTTCCATTCCCTTTAAGTAATCATGTATTGTGCCAGTCAAAATATGTTTATCCATCTAACTTGAGTTGGAATTCACAAAATGTACTTCAAACCCAGTCAAGCCCAAGATTTAGGTCAGAGACCAGCCTGAATTCGAACCCACTCTCTAAGCCCCAGATCAAACACCTAATGGATAACATAATAGTGATGGCCCATGAGAATTAATCTTAATCCGGCCGACTAGCAAAGCTGAGCAAAACAATGAGACATCTATTAACTACAACTATATTAATATATACATAAGCATGGCTGTAATATGTGGAAGTGGAGGAAAAAGGAATTCAAACTACTCAAATAAGTTAGACAATAAAATATAGTTTAATATACTGACAAATTATTATACATTTATATATTGATTATATACATTAGTGTGTGCGTGAATGAGCAAGTGGTTACATAGTGTCATTCACGCTATTAGTTCTCATATGCTCTTCTTAGCTAAATAATATATTACAAATAAACACACATCTTTGATGGGTCTAATATTAAGATGCCAATCAGTTAATAAAAGGAATTACATAATATTGCTATTAATGGTTTGGATTACGGTTTTGAAACATGGTGACTAGCATTATTTCAGGGAGCATTCTGGGATTCATTACAGATATGAGATAAATTATTTTCACATCATTACAGTCGTGAAAATAAATAAAATACATTTGAAAACATTTGATTATATTTGAAAATGACATTTGATTAGATGACAAAATATTTAATGAAAAATTATTTTAACGATAGTAAGGCGAATGCTTTATTTTCCCCAAGGCATATAGATACTCTTAAAGATATATAAATTATGATGGTGAGATTGTATATGATTGAAATAAACTTAATTAATAAAATAGAAGTAATTGGCATTTATATATATCTTTTAAGCAAAGCATAATTTTAATATTAGAGCTTTAAAACAGGGTCATGAAGCAAAAGAAATAATAATAATAATACGAAGAAGTTTGTGGTGCTGACATAATAGCCTAAAATAACTAAGAGGAAAAAGGTCATGCTTCTGGATGAAAAATGAAATCTCACACCCCCTTCTTGTGTAGTGCTTAGAGAAAAGTGGATAGGCATGGTGGCGTGGCCCAGACTTTTGCTGGTATAACCGACACGAGAGGCCTTTTATCTGTATGAAGTGAATATGCATAGCGTGTGCCAAACTTACAGGATCACTGCCTGAGGCATTTGATACGGAATAAATGTGGTTCCAGATAGCTCAACTATCTATGGAACGAGGTACGAAAAGAAATCTATGGGTTCAAATTTGTCGCAACCCCCAGATTAGAAGCACACAATATATATATACAAAGATAGGCTAAATGACAGAAATGCAGTAATGATATATGTCTCTAACAACACTGAATAAATTTTACAGCTTTAAAAATAAATGACCCTTGTTTGAATACTATAATATGCCATGCAATTATAATATATATATAGAGAAATTTAGATTTCATTTACTAAAATATACTTGAAGATTTTATATAGCAAAAGAAACATTAAGACTTAGATTTCAAATTAATAAAATACACGTTAAGATTTGATTTAGTAAAAGAAACATTAAGACTTTCCCCCATCCCTTCTTCTGCTAGTTAAAATAAATCAATCTCACCTTCGTTGATTTTACAATAACTGGAATATATTAAATACTGTATATGATCTTTTAAGCATAGACTATTTTAAGAGTATAAAAAAATAACTAGCAGTTATATATATATAAAATAATTAAGTCACCTTTTTTTAGAATTAAATAAATAATATTTTATAATATTTCAAAGTGTTAATTAGCTTAAATTCTGGATTTACAGAGTTAAACAAATCTAATTTTATATTAAAAACGAATCTAAAATGTTGATTCATAAAACAATCTGGCAAACATATTAATTTACAATGCACTATATATGTATATTTTAAGGGGACATTAATAACCCTTTGTATGAAGGTTTAGAAGAAGAAAAAATGAGAGAAAAGATTTTTAGAAATTAAGCTCGCCAGTTTGTGAGATTGACATAATAATAAACAAGCAGATATATAAATCAAATAATAAATACATGTAAATAAATGACCATACCAAAGTTAAGAGCATATGAGAGAGAATTAAATTTATATAAATTATTTAAGAGCAAATTACATGTTATTTATATAAAAAACATATTAATTTAAAAGATAGAAAATTGAACAATACGTTAGAATCTTGATAGCAGGATTTGAAATTAATGAGGCTAGTTTCATTTTCAAATAGTAGCATAAAAGTTACCTTGTGATTTTAAGAGTCTGATTTAAAATATTGCCCATGCATGGCAATTGAAATGAAAGTTCTTAAATAACTGCAAGCTTCTAGTAAGATTTAAGTTCTTAGGTCGGGCTTTTACTTCCTCTTGGGCAGCAGAATGAGATGGCCACTGAAGATGATGACACAACTGGGCAGAGAAGTGATGGAATTATGGCTACATTATTTAAGTTTCAAGCAATGTATAATGTCTTTACAATAAGCTCTCTCAATAATAGCTAATCTCTTCTGTGTTTCAAAATTCAGTCATTTTATACTTTTTCTTTTATCAGTTGTTTTTGAAGATGCAATTGTAAGATAACGTCCAAAAAAAAATAAATTCAAATCTATTTCCAGATTAGAAATAGATTTGACAACATGTTTTTAACACAAGTAAATCTTTAATCTACTTAATCCCATTTATTTTAAGTAAAACTTTAATTAAAAAAATACCTTCCCCAGATTAACACAATAGTGCTTCCAACCCCTAATTATTTTTAGACAATTAACAACACTTGCATCTTCCATATTGGATTTTATAAAAAATATATAGTTTAATAAAAAACAAGCAATTTAAAAAGAAAAAGTTAAAAATGACATATAATAAATATTTAAAAACATCAATATTTTGTTAGTAAGTTTTGCTCCTATGTATATATTTGAGCCGCATCTATAATACTTTAATAAAAAAAACTAATAATTAATAAAAAGAATAATAATTTTAAAACATGTTATTGAAACATTAAATTTTATAATTTAGGCGTGCATCTCAAATATATACATGAAATATATATATATACATGACAAAAGGAGTGGGATGGGAAATAGGGATTTAAACACAGGTTAGTAGGTAGAAACATGAAGCACAATCTTAAGCTAAGATTGACTGCTTCAGTATGTGTGGTCAAGATTTTCAAAAATACATTATTGATAAAAATATATTTTTCGTTATTAAATATGTATATTTATTTTACAGTTCACATGGTATTTTATTTTTATGATGCAATACCAAAAAAAGTTCTAGTGAGTAATTAAATTAACTCTGAAACTTATAAATAAAAGAATATTCTAGATTTAATTTAAAAAGGGAAATTAATAAATTAAAATCCCATAGCAAATAAAATGTTAATGAAAATTATATCTTTTTAATCTATTTCCATTCTTGAAATAGATTAAAACAATACTCTCTAGAACTTGTTGCATTATCATTGAAAATAAACAATAGATGCATTCAGTGTGCAAACATCTTAAATTCACGTTATGTAAATCTACATCAATCTTTAAAGAAATCAAATTTAAGTTTACTAGTTTATTAAACTTTTTACTCATGATACATCAACCTTTAAAAAATCAAATTTAAGTTTACTAATTTATTAAACCAATTACTCATGATAATCAAAAGGATGATCTAAAATTGATAGATTTAATATATGAATTATATTATATGCCAAAAGATTATAACTTATAAAATACAAATGTTAAACTTTAATGACATAGCAAAGACTGATTGCTAGTTTAAATTTAAATTTGCTAGTTTATCAAGCATTTTTGGTAATAAAAACAAACAATTTTCATAGTTATAAAAAATGTAATCATATGATTAAAAAAGTAAAATGCAATTTCGCAAATATTTGAAATTAATTTTAAGCAATAGTTATATTTTCTTACAGTTATACATATGGAACCAATGAAAAAAAAAGGCATGCAAACAACTTAAATTCACTTTATCTAAATTTACATCAATCTTTAAAAAAATAAAATTTAACAACTGCTTGCACTTAATAAAAAAAATATTTACTTATGAATATTATTAAAAGTCTGAATTTCAAAATATGGAAATATTAAAACTTCTACTTACCAGAAATGTATGCTTTGTCCATGAAGTTCATCCCTAACATTGTAATGTAATCTACACTTGATCACCACATGGGCCCTAGAAATCAATAATTTGCATCAATACATCGAACTCTTGAAATCAATACAAATCTAGTTATTTAAAGGCAAGTGACTTTTACCACCAACAAATGAAGATGGAAATGTTTAAAGAAAATAAATACATTTTATTATTGATAATATCAAATACTGAATTTAAGAATATTAATATTACAAATAAAAAAATAATAAATGAGATTTAACTCTTGAGCTACACTTAATTTGATTCCCTCATTTTCTTAAAATTTTTCAGGTTTTTAAAAATGGCTGATTTTCTTTTATTTCCGATTTAAAATAGCACTTTGAAATGATAATTACCAAGGAAAAGGTCCATCTCAAAATACATATGCTAGAAAATAAAAAAAATAGTAACTTAAATAAATAAAAATTTGTTAATTATTTCAAATGTAAAAGTTATTTACTTTGAAATAAAGTAAAGCCTTTTCACTGTCAGTAGGTAGCATCTTTAAGAAATTTAATAAATGAATCTCTCTCATTTATATGCTTTTTGTCCATCCACCACAAATTGTATTATAATGCAATTGTAATTTTAAAAATGTAAAGAATTTTAATGTAATTAATTTTAAGTAACCTTCAAAATGGTATTAATACTTTTTGTGATTGATTAATTTAAAAACAAAGTGTTTGACATCACTCTAAATCGGTCATTGTTCATACTATGATTACAATTTTGGGCTCTTTTTAAAGATTAAAAAAAGTTCTGTAAGATGATGCCCTCTCTTGAATTATTTTACAAGTAAAAAGTCAATAAAAATGGCCTTATACATCTAACAAAAAAATAATGCTCCTTCTTAAATCTGATTGGCTATTAAATTTTGAGAACAAAGAAAATGGCTGTCAAAAAGTAAAGAGTTACGATCTCTTTTTGTTTCATTTCAAAAATAATAAATGAATGTTTAGACCATTTTAACAGTATTTTTGACAAATTATAATTATTTTGATAAAATATGCTAAAAATAAAATTATTTTGGAAAAATAGTTAAGACTTTAACAAAAATTATTTACTTTTTCTGCAACTAAAATTGGCAAAGAAAATCACATCATTAGCAAAACATTTTTATTGGTGAGTAAGATTTCATTTTACATTTTCCGCTAGCAAAAATTTATATAATTATATAATAACAATTTAGTTTTGAAAAAAAAAACTTTCATTCATTTTCATAACCTGACAAATTATTAATATACTTTTTACAAACAAAATTAAAGTGAATATAATATTAAAAGATGAATATATTTTGATGTTGAGTTTGTGAACTGCCATTTGACTTTGTGAATTGACCAATTAAAAGTTTGACTTTTATCTCATTCATCCAATAAAATATCAGTGGTTAAAAGGTTAATCATGATTGTAATTTTAAAAACCTAAAGAATTTTAATATAAATAATTTAAATAACTTTTGAAATGGTATTCTTTACTCATCATCCTGTTTCACATACTATTTCTCATAGTAGTATATTTTCCCCAGTTTAAACCCTCCAAGTTCACATATTAATTTAAATTGATCATAAATAATGTATAATAAAGAGTATTTGCATCTATATATGTTTAGTGTAATAACTATATGTGTATGTTTAAAACATGTGTGGTATAATATAAATTTAAAATGTGTAATTAAAATAAGTATGTAGACACTGGTATATGTGTGAAAGCACCTACATATATATACACCCCAGGAATTGAAATTTATATGTGAATGCAAAAAAATTTACTTTTTAAAACTTGCATTAATATACCTATCATATTTTCTCTATGCAATCTTTGAGTCTATGATATTGATTTAATGTATTACTTTCATTATTTTTTTAAAAACTTATTTTGCCATATAAAAATTCATCAACTTTATACATAAATATTACATCCATTGTATTTCAATCATGTTATATATATTGTAATGGAATGTACTTGCTGCATTCCATTTAAATTGAAGAAGAAGGCCCCAAACATTGGGAAAGCCAAATATAATGGAATGTATCTTTATATGATCTCAAATGAAAATAAACATATGAACTTTTGCAACAATAATCATTAGTTAACCAAGCCCCTAACTTTGATACACCAAATGTAATGAATAATTAAACAAACATTTTATGCTGACCACGTTATGGCGTCCAAATGTAATGGAACATACTTTTACTCCATTATACCAATCATCAGTTAACTGGGACCAACAGTTTGTGGTGCCAAATGTAATGGACAATATATCATATAAACATATTATACCTCAAATGTAATGGAACATCAATATATGAGAAGAAAATAATGCTTCAAACATTGGATGATAAACGTAATGGAATATATATAATCTAAATGAATCCAATTGTTGAGAAAGCCTAATATAATAGATTGTATGATTTAAATGAAGAAAGACAAAATTATCCCAGTTATATTTAAATAAATTGTTTATATGCCCTTCCAACTAGCTATACATGAAATAAATCTAAAATCATACAGAGCAATGAGATCTATCATTATAATTTATTTTCAAGGTTGATATGACTAACTAATCAAATATATATCAGAAACAAAGGGAATTCTATTAAATCCAATATACACATCTAATTATGTAAATTTATGTATATCTAAACATATCAATGAATAATAATATGTGTAAGTGGCCTAAAGAACTAAACAATAAGTGAAATATGAAGTTATCCTCTATTAAATTGTGAATTCAATTAATTTCATAATGACTCTGGCATTAAAAGAAAAATAAGAATAAAATATTAATACTCTTTCAAATAAATTACAAAGGCATTACTTATAAAACAAATAGTACATCCTTTATTTTTATATTAGGGTTTAATTTTAGGTAATATCAATGTTTTAAATACAAACCCAAATAATAAATATACATATATACTTGCAATAAGTATATATATTAAATAGATAAAGACATATCTGTGCTTAACAAGTAGGTATTAATATAAATACAAATCCATATTTATATTTTTCAGATATTCAAAATAAAAAAAAAATAAAAAATATTATATACAGCAAATATATATAAATTATTGTTTTGGTCTGCATAAGAATCATTATATAAAGTTAAAAAAAAATGGAAATACATAAATTAATAATAAAACAATTTTTATAATAAAAATTTGCGAATATAAATTTACTTATTAAAATATACATAACAACTCATATGCAACCCAAACTTATAAGCCATACTTTAAGATTTTAAATTACTTAAGTGTTAATTTTGACACCTGTTAAACGTTTATTGCTGTTAGAAAACAAGACGCTTGAATTGAATATTTATAAAACGTTATATTTTTATAATGAAAAATAAAAGTAAACAAAAATATCGATCTCAAAAATATATTTATATATCATTTATACATATAAAATTATTTACTACCTTTCAAAGTTCACTTGTTTAGTTTTCCTTCAAAAGTCAACTTATTCCATTGTTTTATTTCTTTATCCGTTTAATATTAGAATGCATTCTAGTTAAAGTGAAGAAACTATCACGTTAGAGAAAATTGTCAATTCTTGGATGTATGTATATTTTTATCCTTCTAAAATTTCTTTCCTTGAAAAATAAATAAATAAATTGAAATGTTGAATCCAATATATTAATTCTAGTTACCTCCAGATTATTATTAGATTGACCATTATAGATTCCAGATAGCTATGTCAAATTTCGGCTTCAAACGCGATGAAATTCATGTGTTGAAATTTTCTTAGTTTTTCTTTTTAAACTGCCTTGGAATAAATGAAAGAAAATGGTGCAGCCTCTTGGCTGTGATATATCTCTATTAGCCTGTCATGATTTATGTATTTACCATAGAAATCTATCTTATTCCAATATTCTGAAGAATGGTAATTTCAAAGAAACAAAGTACAACAAATTTTTATCCTTTTGTTTTTTTAATCACTATCCTAATAATAATAATGGCTTCTTTTTTTTGTTGTTGCTGTTGTTCCACGTGCTAGCAAATGCTGTTTTGAAAACCATTGTTACACATGTTTTATTTTAAACAATTAACATTAAAAAAAAAAAAATATCAAGCATATATATAAAAAATATTAAATTGAAAATTTATTTGACAGCTTTAAAAATATATATATACATAAATAATAATATTGCATTTTTTTAATAATCACTGCAAATAAAATAATTTTTTTATATAATCAACAATTTATATGTCTTTATTTATTTATAATAATTAAATATTCATAACGATGTACCATCAACATATAAATAAAATAATAACTTCAAACAATAACTATACCTAATAACCATAAACAATAATAATACTTCATATATAAACATCAACTCAAAGAGATTTTTTTTTTAATAACAAATGACAATTTTTTTAAAATATAGATAGACTTATCGATATTTACAATACCCCCTAATCCACCGAAAAAAAAATGTCTTTGCAAATAACTAATGAATTATGAGATATTGAAAAAAAAACTTCTCAAATTTGTAATCTTTCTAAGGACTAACATGGTTTAAAGAATATCATTTTTCATATTAATAACCATATTCATTTATTTATATCTATCTTTCAGATCATCTAGATATTTGTCCAAGTTTTCTTTAAAAAAAAAAAATAATCAAAAGTGCCTTTTTAATTCTTCTTGAAAAGAATTTCCAGTATGTTGAATTCTGTGAAGAAATTTGCTTTAATTTACAAGATTTTTATATAACGTTTTCGTATAATTCAATTGCTTTTGAATAATTTTGGGATCAGCATCTAAAGATTTTGCTATGAACTCCTTAGATTCTACATCTATATCCTTTACATAAATACTAACTTGATCATAAGCACTAACATAATTCTTAACTTTATCAATAACAGTTGCTATTTTATCAGATAATCTATTATCTTTCATTTGACTATCCTCATAAACATCATCGACTTGAGAAAGTCTTTGTTTTACTTCACTTGTTCTATGTTCAATTAAAAACAATACTTTGGGTAATATTGAATGGTATTCATTCAAATTTTCCCAATAATCCTTTAAAAATTGCAAATCAGATTGATGTGATACAACTTCAACATTAAAAATTTCTGAAAATCATTTTGAAAATCATTCTGTTCTATATTAATTCTTTTCAGCTTAACTTTAGGTTTACTTAAATTTCTTCCTTTAGCTATATTTTCTCAAAGAAAATCTTTATTAATCACATCCTCACTTCTTATTTTTAGTTTAATTTTGGCTTTTCCAATTTCTTTTTCCTCATCAATCATCCTTCTACCAAGATTCAGATCAAATATCTTTTTACCCATTCTTCTAAATTTTACTTTTGCTTTACCTACATCTCTTTCTTTGTCAATATTCTCTCTAAGAAAATCAATATTATTTATCATTCCTTCGATAACTTTAAGTCTAACTTTGGCTTTTCCAATATCTTTTATAAAGTCTATACTTCTTTTAAGATAATTTATCTTAATCTCTTCCTTACTTATCTTTTTAAATTTCACTTTAATTTTCCTCATATTTTTATTTCTAAATTTCACTTTGTCTTTACCTACTTTCATCCTTCTATTACAATTTTCACAAAGAAAATTCTCTTTAGATTTCTTTACCTTTTTATTTCTCTCAAATTTCAATAAGATATATCTTACGAACTTTGTCCTACTGGCATACTTGTAAAATAAGTCATTTCTATTGCAACAATGGTACAAATTACCACTCAAATATTTATGTTCTAATATATATAAAAATATGCTTTCTTTGTACCACACAAAATTACCATGATACTGTTCTTTATATTGATTTTGATAAACACATTCTGTTCTTTCTAGTAATTTTTGAGAGTTAATTTTAATCTTTTCTGGTGAACTTAATTCAACTTCTAAAGTTTGAACACCTTCATTCATTTTATTATAATGCATTTTTATTTCTCTTAACTCTAGAGTACTATTGTCTAACCATTGAAAACCTAACTGTCCAATTTCTAAATTCTCAACAGTGTCCTTTAATCTTTCACAACTTAATTCTACTTCTTCTGATTGCTTTTGTGAATTTAATTTTATTTCTAAGGATTTATCAACTATTTTAACACACTCTTCATTTTCATTAATATTTTCACTAATCACATCTATGGGTTTTTTATATTCTTCCATTTCATTATCAACTTTTGTGTCTAATCTTATAAAATTATTATCTACCAGAGTTTTTGATGCAACTTTTAATTCTCTAGAAAGATCATCAGAGTTGGTTTTCAACCCAGCTTTAAATTCATCAGAGTTGCTTGTTAATGCAGTCATTAGTTTCTCATGATTGGTATTTAATCTAGACTCTAGTCTCTCATAATTTGTTTTTATCTCAGCTCTAAGATCTTTTAATTCATTAGAGTTGGTTTTCATCATAGCCTCCAGTTTCTCTATTAAACTCCCC
Source organism: Epiperipatus broadwayi (assembly GCA_028023455.1). Lineage (NCBI taxonomy): Eukaryota > Metazoa > Onychophora > Udeonychophora > Euonychophora > Peripatidae > Epiperipatus > Epiperipatus broadwayi. The sequence goes on from JAQFVV010006289.1 coordinate 3,760,155, forward strand.
AAATCAAAATTACCACTAACTGGCATTTCGTTACTATTATCCATTATTACTAGTACTGTAATATTATATACTCATACAAAAAATCTAAGATATATATATATATATATATATATATATAGTAACTACCACAGATCAAGGGCTCACCATCTCCAATCATTATCCCAACAAGCAATTATTCAACTAAGCAAAATACAAGCCTTTTAATTTTATTATTCATAGTAGCTATCCGACAATCTAAATTTCAGTTGTTTGAACTCATAAACTTATTGGCTTATAAAAAGTCTCTTCTATCACTATAGCAATAATAAATTCCTCTAGAAAATATATATATAGAGAGAGAAAGAAAGTAACAACTGAGATCACTAACTAACATTTATTTATAGATAATGATATTGAGGCTTCTACACTTATACAATATTGAAATGTAGAAATTTCATATCAAATTCAATATAACCTTGTAATATTTAAAATACAACTAAATGTTCACATGCCTTAAAAATAACTAATTTGATAATATAGTGAGACAACTTTCTCATTCAAAATAATGGTAGTTAAATATAAAATGCTTAAATTGATGCCTATAAATTTTCTGGACCTTAAAACTTAATACCATTTTATATACATAAAAAAAAAATCAACTTCACTAATTATTTACTTTTGTGCCCAAAACACTATTTTACTAAAATTGTACTAATGCAATTTATTATCAACAAACATTCACTAATTGAACTTCATGTTTAAAGGTCACTTATAATGGAAAATATAACATTGATATGCTTGTTTTCAAACCCTAATTGATAATCAATGTAATGGATTATTTGTTACCAACAATAATCAATTAACCAAGCCCTTAAATTTGGTGCTATATATTTAGGTTATATACTTATCTATTCCTCTAAAGATCCGACAGATACTGACAGCCAAAAGATTGATTAGCATTTCACAACTTTGATATAGATAAAAGAATTCAATCAATACTCCCAAAGCATACAATGTTTCATGAACACTTAGATGATTATCACATTTCAATCTATCCAAGCTACTACAACCCATAATAATTTTCTGAAAACACTATTGCACTGCCCTGCTTACATCCAAGTCTTAGGGGCTATTATTTATAAAATATTTCCTTGCTCATCTTTGGGAGTCTTAGAGGCAAATATTATACATATATCAAAAATAATTATACCTTACTCTCTCTGGAGTTTTAGAGGTAAAATCATGGCAGGACTACTGTTAACTGCTTCATGATAAATAATAACAAACATCAAAATTTGGGTTGGAGCAGTAAATGAGATCAATCAATCACAAGTGACATGAATGCATCACATCCTCAAGACAATGACAAAAATCCCCCATCCAACATCAATACTTGCAACAGAACCAACCAAACTCCAACAATCAAATATCCAATCTAACCCTCAAAATTATAGATTTTCTACAACATAAACTTTCCAAATATGGACAAAATTATTACGCTATAATTTAACACCATCAATATAATTTTTAAATTGAAATTAAACTGCTTCATGACTATATTTATCTTTCATCATTAAAAAAAATACAATAACAGTAACAATCACCATCTAAACATAAGGCCAAAATATTTCTATATATATAAAAAAAAATTACACAAAAATGCTTCTCTTTCTTTAAACTATACATCTCTCAGGTATGTGGGGTATTTCAAGCCCTAATTAGCTTATTTCGAGCCCTAGTTGTTGCGCCAAATGTAATGGAATGTACTTGCTGCATTCCATTTAAATTGAAGAAAGAAGGCCCCAAACATTGGGAAAGCCAAATATAATGGAATGTATCTTTATATGATCTCAAATGAAAATAAACATATGAACTTTTGCAACAATAATCATTAGTTAACCAAGCCCCTAACTTTGATACACCAAATGTAATGAATAATTAAACGAACATATTATGCTGACCACGTTATGGCATCCAAATGTAATGGAACATACTTTTACTCCATTATACCAATCATCAGTTAACTGGGACCAACAGTTTGTGGTGCCAAATGTAATGGACAATATATCATATAAACATATTATACCTCAAATGTAATGGAACATCAATATATGAGAAGAAAATAATGCTTCAAACATTGGATGATAAACGTAATGGAATATATATAATCTAAATGAATCCAATTGTTGAGAAAGCCTAATATAATAAATTGTATGATTTAAATGAAGAAAGACAAAATTATCCCAGTTATATTTAAATAAATTGTTTATATGCCCTTCCAACTAGCTATACATGAAATAAATCTAAAATCATACAGAGCAATGAGATCTATCATTATAATTTATTTTCAAGGTTGATGTGACTAACTAATCAAATATATATCAGAAACAAAGGGAATTCTATTAAATCCAATATACACATCTAATTATGTAAATTTATGTATATCTAAACATATCAATGAATAATAATATGTGTAAGTGGCCTAAAGACTAAACAATAAGTGAAATATGAAGTTATCCTCTATTAAATTGTGAATTCAATTAATTTCATAATGACTCTGGCATTAAAAGAAAAATAAGAATAAAATATTAATACTCTTTCAAATAAATTACAAAGGCATTACTTATAAAACAAATAGTACATCCTTTATTTTTATATTAGGGTTTAATTTTAGGTAATATCAATGTTTTAAATACAAACCCAAATAATAAATATACATATATACTTGCAATAAGTATATATATTAAATAGATAAAGACATATCTGTGCTTAACAAGTAGGTATTAATATAAATACAAATCCATATTTATATTTTTCAGATATTTAAAATAATAAAAAAAAATATTATATACAGCAAATATATATAAATTATTGTTTTGGTATGCATAAGAATCATTATATAAAGTTAAAAAAAAATGGAAATAAATTAATAATAAAACAATTTTTATAATAAAAATTTGCGAATATAAATTTACTTATTAAAATATACATAACAACTCATATGCAACCCAAACTTATAAGCCATACTTTAAGATTTTAAATTACTTAAGTGTTAATTTTGACACCTGTTAAACGTTTATTGCTGTTAGAAAACAAGATGCTTGAATTGAATATTTATAAAACGTTATATTTTTATAATGAAAAATAAAAGTAAACAAAAATATCGATCTCAAAAATATATTTATATATCATTTATACATATAAAATTATTGAGATCGGACGACGCTATCACTTGTTTAGTTTTCCTTCAAAAGTCAACTTATTCCATTGTTTTATTTCTTTATCCGTTTAATATTAGAATGCATTCTAGTTAAAGTGAAGAAACTATCACGTTAGAGAAAATTGTCAATTCTTGGATGTATGTATATTTTTATCCTTCTAAAATTTCTTTCCTTGAAAAATAAATAAATAAATTGAAATGTTGAATCCAATATATTAATTCTAGTTACCTCCAGATTATTATTAGATTGACCATTATAGATTCCAGATAGCTATGTCAAATTTCGGCTTCAAACGCGATGAAATTCATGTGTTGAAATTTTCTTAGTTTTTCTTTTTAAACTGCCTTGGAATAAATGAAAGAAAATGGTGCAGCCTCTTGGCTGCGATATATCTCTATTAGCCTGTCATGATTTATGTATTTACCATAGAAATCTATCTTATTCCAATATTCTGAAGAATGGTATTTCAAAGAAACAAAGTACAACAAATTTTTATCCTTTTGTTTTTTTAATCACTATCCTAATAATAATAATGGCTTCTTTTTTTGTTGTTGCTGTTGTTCCACGTGCTAGCAAATGCTGTTTTGAAAACCATTGTTACACATGTTTTATTTTAAACAATTAACATTAAAAAAAAATAAAATATCAAGCATATATATAAAAAATATTAAATTGAAAATTTATTTGACAGCTTTAAAAATATATATATACATAAATAATAATATTGCATTTTTTTTAATAATCACTGCAAATAAAATAATTTTTTTATATAATCAACAATTTATATGTCTTTATTTATTTATAATAATTAAATATTCATAACGATGTACCATCAACATATAAATAAAATAATAACTTCAAACAATAACTATACCTAATAACCATAAACAATAATAATACTTCATATATAAACATCAACTCAAAGAGATTTTTTTTTTAATAACAAATGATAATTTTTAAATATAGATAGACTTATCGATATTTACAATATATATATATATGATGTAGTGCTTCATGGCCCTAATGCAACTTTTGATTTATTTATATACATGGTTCACATACCATATTTATATGTATTCATTGAGACTTTGTTATTAACCTAATTTTATGCTGTCATTAATTCTCTTGTATCCACTCTAAAATATAAATAAAGTTTTGATTTTTGAAAGTAAACTAAAACTTATAATGATGCATAAATATATTAAATGAAGGAATTGCAATGCTTATTAAATATATTACATTACAGCCTATTTTGCATGTAAGTGCTTCCACACATATAACAGTGATCTACATACTTATTTTAATTACACATTTTACATATATATTTTAACATACATATTTTAAACATACACATATAGTTATTACAATTAATGTATGCTATACCTATATAAACACACACACTCTTTCTTATATCTTATTTATGATCAATTTAAGTTAATATATGTGGACTTGGATGGTTTGAACTAGGGAAAAGATACTACTATGTGAATTAGCAGGTGAAACGGGATGATGACTAAATAATACCAGTTGAAAGGTTACTTAAAATTATTTACATTAAAAATTTTTAGGTTTTTAAAATTACAATCACATTTAGATTCAATTTGTTTGCAGATGAAAAAAAACAGCAAAATGAGGGAGATTCAATTATTAAACTTCTAAAAGCTGCTAAAGATACCTACTGATTGTAAAAACATTAGTGTTTATCTTATTTAAAAGTAAATAACTTTTACATTTGAAATGATCAATAAATTTTTATTTATTTATGTTACTATTCTTTTTATTTTCTAGCTATGTATTTTGACATGGATCTTCTACTTGATAATTATCATCTCAAAGCATTGTTTTAAATCAGAAATAAAAGAAAAGCAGCAGTTTTTAAAAACCCAAAGAATTTTAAGGAAATGAAGGAATCAAATTAAGTGTAGCCCAAAAGATAAATCTGATTTATTAATTTTTTATTTGTAATATTAATATTCTTAACTTCAGACAATTAACTACTTCAGTATTTTATAATATTAATAATAAAATGTATTTATTTTCTTTAAACATGTTTCCATCTTTATTTGTTGGTGGTGAAAGTCACTTGCATGTAAATAAGTAGATATGTATCGATTTCAAGATTTCAATGTATCGATGCAAATTATTGATTTCTAGAGCCCATGTGGATCTCATGCAATCAAGCATAGATTCCATTATGACATTAGGAGACAAACTTCGAACAGTATCTATGTGGAACAAAGCAAAAATTTTTGGTAAGTAGAAGTTTTAATGTTTTAGTATTTTGAAATTCATACTTTTAATACTATTCGTAAGTAAATATTATTTTTTTTAAGTGCAAGCAGTTGTTAATTTTTATTTTTTTAAAGATTGATGTAAATTTAGATAACATGAATTTAAGATGCTTGCATTCATTTACTGTATAAAAATGTAATTATTGCCTAAAATTAATTTCAAATATTTGTGAAATTGCATTTTACTTTTTTATTACATGATTACATTTTTTATAGCTATGAAAATTGTTTTTTTTATTATCAAAAATGCTTGACAAACTAGCAAACTTAAATTTAAACGAGTAATCAGTCTTTGCTACATCATTATTTTTTAACATTCATATTTTATCAGTTATAATCTTTTGGCATATAGTATAATTCGTACTTTAAATCTATCAATTTTAGGTCATCCTTTTGATTATCATGAGTAAATGGTTTAATAAACTAGTAAACTTAAATTTGAATTTTAAAAGATTGATGTAGATTTACATAACGTGAATTTAAGATGTTTGCACACCATTTGTTAGATGGTTCCATATGTATAACTGTATGAAAATGTAATTATTGCTTAAAATTCATTTCAAATATTTGTGAAACTGTATTTTACCTTTTTAATCACATGATTACATTTTTTTATAGATATGAAAATTGTTTTTTTTATTACCAAAAATGCTTGATAAAATAGCAAACTTAAATTTAAACTAGCAATTGGTTTTTGCTATGTCATTATTTTATAACATTTTTATTTTATAAGTTATAATCTTGTGGCAAATATTTGCAAAATTGCATTTTACTTTTTTAATCACATGAAAATGGTGATTTTGTAATGAATGGTCAGATCATGACAATATATACATTGATCACTATTATTTATTGGTTGGATGTGTCAGCATGGGTTTTGGGCAGTTCTTATAATTGAAAATGGTCATGAGCACATAAATAGTTGGATTGCTCTTTAAATGGTGAATTTTGTGTTTTAATATTTTAATGACATGATTTCATTTCTTATAACTACAAAAATTAGGTTTTTGGAGGTTTTTTGAATGAAAATGGCGATTTTGTAACGAATGGTCAAATTGCAACAACGTATACATTGATTTATGTCATTTATCCATTGGATGTGTCAGCGTGGGTTTTGGGCATTCTTATAATTGGAAATGGCCATGAGTGCATACTAAATCAACACCAATTACTCATATAGTTGATATAACAGCATGATTGGTATATTTTTTTTATAATTGACAGATATAAATTATTTCAAGATAAATAATCATTTATTCAATAGTTATATAAAGCCTTTAATTATCCATTATCCAGTTTATTTCATAAGACACCATCTAATCATTGGCGTAAAGTGGCAATGTTCTGCTTGTGAAGATCACAACACATTGTTCAGTAGATTCTAGAATTTAGGCTTTTGACTAGAATTCTTTAATGTGTTCTTTTTAATTGTTTACAGTTTTATTCTCATGACCTTAATGAATATAATCATTATTTTTTTGACTTGCTTTATATCTTGCAACTTAATGATAGATACTTGAATCAAAAGTCAATCTGTTCATTTGATATAAGAATATCATGTGTCTTCCCAAATAATAACTTATCCGATGATTTATTTTTTCTCTTAAGTTAATCAAAGAATCCAATAGTTTAAACATTCATATGTCAGTTAATAAAACACCAACAAATTGATAGTTTTTAAAGACAAATGAGCTCCAGAATCCTTTCCCATTGGCTCAGAAAACAATATTAATTTCATACCATTTCCTTCTCGTTCTACAAACAAATTAAAAAAATCGCTATTCTGGCATGTTTTTAATTTCTGGGATCATATCAAAAATATATTATTAATATGCTTTTTTTATATTATCTAACATTTGTATATATTTGTGTATGTGCTTATATATTTTTTATTTGGAATATTTATAATAAAATGCGATACTTGATTTTTATGTGTAGTTTGTTTTAGAAACTTTGAAAATTATGATCTGTTTTATTTTGATTCAATTACCTACAAAATTTGATTTCAATCGTTTTATTGCACCTTCGAGTCTTTTTTATTTCAATTAAAGTGGTATTCATTAAATTTAAATGAAGAAATAAATATTACAAGAGAAAGTTTACACTCTTTTTGAATCTATTGATACTATTAAAGTCTGTCACGATTAGCTTCATTATTATTTTAAATGACACTTAATGTTTCAAATGATTAAAAGAAAACAGAAAATATACATTTAAAATATTTATAAATATATCAATTCAAATGACAAATAGAGTAATAAAACAATTTAAAGAAAAGGTTCATTTTATCATAGATAAAAAATTGACACTATTTTTGCAATAAACTGTTTGAAAATATAAAGTAGAATATAAATCATTTTTAACTTTTTTTAATAAAAAAAAAAATTCAGTGAGACTTTAGAAAATCATTCAAAAATGTATTCTTAAACAATTATGTTTGTTTCTTATTATTTATAAATAATTTATAAGTATGAAAGTGTCATAAAATATTTACTGATCACACAATGCTAAAGACTTTGAATGAAAAAGGTTGCATTTTAAAAGCAAGGAATACAAATATCTTTAGTATAAATAAAAGTAATTTACAAATCATATTATTAACTTAAACGTTTAAATCCGCCTTCGTATACATAAAAAAATATTCCTGTCTTAAAAAATCTGATAAAAATTTTGAAAAGTTTACTTAGATTGTTTTATCTTTTCCCTAAAGATTGATTAATTATATTTGTGTTGGTAAAATTAGTGGATTGCTGTATGACTTACTGCTATTCCTTCCAAATATAATATTAAATTATTATATTTTGAAACACGATTGTTAATACTGCAAAAATATAACAATGATTTCTAATATTTAATTTGATAAATACTAGATTATTTTTGTTAGATTAGGTTAATTAATTTCCACAATAATTATATATGTCTAAAATGTATTTATTTATGTAAATTACAAGAATTTCTTCATAGTAACAATCTTTAATAAATATATAAATAATTATTTATTTTTATTAGATAGAAATTAAAATATTACTTAACTTTAGGTGCAATCCTTAATTTTTTATAAAAAAAATCAAAAAATATCTGCTACTTTTTATAGACAGATATTTAATACAAGTATAGTATATATATCTAAACTACATGTAATTAAAAGGGATTTGAATTCAGATTTTAAAGCTTCCTTCAGTTATTCACTCTATCCAGTACAACTGATACACATAACCACATTCATGTGAAACAGATAAATATACTCCAATATATGTATTTTATGCTGAATCACTACTCATCAGTTGGTCTGGATTATCATCTCCCACACTCATATATAGATAATCAGTGTTTGGTTTTATATTAAGATATCAAATCTATAAACTTTAATACTTTAACAGTTTACTTTGTCTTTACATGCTGTAAAATATTCAACATTAATTTTAAAATGAAGTATTTATTACTTATCAAAACAGAATAAATTTGTCTTCATTTGATAAATATTTTTGTTTACAAATGGAGTACATTCTAAATAATCACATCTGAGTTAGGAAAACATTAAAAAAATAAAATTGTACATATTAAGAACCTACATATGAGCCATCAGATTGACTTAAGATTAACATGAGTATAACAATAATAATGGCATCAAGAAATGCTTTGAGCATGCCATCATCAGATTTTCAATGATATGGATGGCTAAAGAGTTGGACAGTGGAGAAGATTAAAGCCTGTCCATTAAATGATTTCCTCACAGATATTTTTAGCATTATTTTTCCATGTTTACATTTAAGTTGATGGTAAAAATTAAAAATTCAATTCAATAAAAAAAATCTGAAAATATTAGTAAGTTCACAGAAAAATCTTACAAAAGAGCTAACAAAAGCCTAGAATGTTGGTGATTGGTGGATTCTTTGATTTTGAGAAACTAGAAAACTCCTTTTTCATTTTTGTTAGCAACGAGCACAAGATTACATAATTTAATATTTTATTTAAATATTTATGATTGTTTTACATAATGTTTGTATAGTAATTATAAAAAAGCTATATATTCACATTTACATTTGGTATTTGAAATAATTATTAATTAATATAATAGTCATTCTTTCAAAAATACTGCTAATTATTATTTCATTTTAAAATGATAGTTTTAACTTCATATAGTAAATTTTCAAGAAATTTATATATATAATCATTAAAACCAGTCAATACTTAGACAATCCCAATATCTATAACAAACAACAATCTCAAACTGTTGTCAAGGCAATCTCCTTTAACAATAAAATGATATCACACCTTTATTTATGGTTCAATATACTTATCTAGACATGAAATATTGCAACTTGACTACAGATATTGCAATTATTGATATAAAGCAGTTTAAATAAACCTCCTTAACCAGATAAATATAACCTGTTCTGAATGCAGACTAATAAATAATCAATTATAACATTACAAATTGTAATTAATATATATATATATATATATATATATATATATATATATATATATATATATATATATATATATATATATATATATATATATATATATATATATATATATATATATATATATATATATATATATATATATTTCAAGAGAAAATAGTAAAAAAAAAGAGAATGAATTCACGCAGTTTAATGAAACTAGAAAATTGTTTTAGCTTATAAAAAAAAAAAAAGAAGTAAAACAACAATTCGATTCGAGTACAGAAAATATATATATACATAACCAATTGCTAAAAAATATAATGGAATAACTTGTCTTGCATGGGAAATTCATTTAGTTATAAACAACAATTATTTTAAAAGCTTATATGTACATGATAAAGTAATACTTAATGTATTCCAGATAAAGCATGGTGTTGTGGGAAAAACCACAATAAACCTAACCATGAAAATGTAATATCTTCTTTTGCCTATTCATAAATTGTTTGATAGAAAAGTAGATTTTGTCCAACATGAAATGCTTTAACGTGGATCAGTCTAAAGTTCAAGAAATGATCAATGTGGCACTGTTCTTAGTATGTGACATAAAAGCATCAATGAATAATGGATATATTGATCAAGGAAGATTGTCTACAAAGCATAAACTATAATACATGAAGGACATTCCCAAACAATGAACTCTAATTAAATTGATTTAATGAATTTTGATTTTTTTTATATATGTGTTTTAATTTTATAAATATCTCTGTATCTTATTATTTTATTGTTATTTCATCCATCACATTCAGAAGCATAGATGTCTATAATATGAATTTTTGGAATAGTTAATTTTAAGAGAAGACTGACAGAGAAGGAGAAGATGGTTAAGTTCAGTTGAATATTTCTTTTTTGTAAATAAAATTTAGGTCAAGACTATATTTTTTCTTAACAATTTGGCATTCGATCATCATCATTATCATAGTGTGAAATGTGAGATAAAATCTTTGATTTTTATACATTAAGTGTAACAGATAAAATAGGAAAGAATTTGTGTTATCAAATGACTAAATTCTTTGTATGAGTGGTCTATTCTATAACAATCAATATTATATATATATATATATATATATATATTGATATATATATATATATATGTATATATATATATATATGATTCGATGTCTGTATTTTTAAAGCAATATATGTAATTATATAACTGAATATTTGTAAATACAGTAATTAATAATTAAAAATTTTATTCACTTAGGAGCGCTTTTGATTATCCCAGTAATCTGGGGCAACTAAAGCTTTGAAATGCTAACTTTCCCACAATTCCATGATCTTAATGTTCACTGCTTGCCTGTTAATTAAGTCATCTTTGTATTTGCATATTAGCATATCTTCCTTTATTTTTCTTTTATTGTTATTTTTTACAATTTGCAATATTTTTACACTGTTAAAATTGAAGTCAAAACTATAACTACATGATTTATTATGTTCGTAAAAAACAGATGCTGAAATATTATTATCTACCATTCACCATTTTACTGGATAGTGAAATAAGATAAAATATTTATATAATGGTTTATGCAATTGAAAATCAAAACACCTATTGTTAATAACAACAATATACATTTACTAAAATAAACATCCGTTTATATGTGATGGTTAGAACAAATAATTTATAAAAGCAATTAATATCATATAATGTACATTTAAAATTCACTTATAGCTCACCTTTGCTATAATATAAATAAATGTTACATATATTTAATAACTAAAATTATCAAATACATTTAAATTATCAAATATATAATAATCAAGAAAGGGTTACGTATAAATTTCCTTTCATGCAAAAAAATAAAAATAAAAGGATAATTATTTTTCTTATATATATATTGTAAAGGGTAGCTTACAATGCACACATTCCTAAAAAGATCAAGCATATTTATTGAACCCAATCTATTTGGAATTTATATTAATAGTGGGAAGATTATTATTTGTTATTATTATTACCTATATACATATAATACACAATAAATTATTATATTTATAAAATAAAATACGATCAATATTTTACAAAGTAATATTGTATATATAAAACTATTTGATTAAATAAACTGTAATGTATATATTTTTTTTAAATTTAAAATTGAATATTAATTTATAGTTAAAAGAATTTGGGATGACCTGAAGTTAATTAGGTGGGTGCATGTGTGTGAAAATAAAACTGATTTTATTATTTTATTATTTTTTATTTTATTTATAATAAATCTAAATGTATTTAAACAATAGGCAGTTAAAGATATCAGCGTTCCTGGAAATCTATGCACATGAAATGTATAAAAATAAAAGACAGTTTACAAATCGTTCTTCTTATTGTTGTAGCATCTGTAACAAAAGACAGCAATTAAAAATAAAATTTAGAATGCTAAAATGGAGTTTTACTTTTTCTTTTAGTTAAATTATAAACATTTTAAAAGTCAAGTGCTGTAAATAAAAGTTTATCAAATTCAAAGGAAAGAAAGTGAAATAAGAAGTAAGAATAATTGATTAATTCTTAAATAATTAAATCATGTTTTAATAGTTGTTGGAGTAAATTTGAATATTTTAAATCTTTTCATAAACAGTAACAAGAATTAAATTTGCTGGAAATTGAAAAAGGAAAAAAAAAATTAAATAGTTTTCTTAATATATATGTAAGTGCTTCAATAAAATTCAATAAAATATATGATTATAAATAATTATTAAATTGTACTTTAATATGAAAATGGGCTAGAGCAAAACATGCTATTGTGTGTCATGGTATTTTCTGCCAGCTGCATTATATCTCTATCTATCTATCTATCTATCTATCTATCTATCTATCTATCTATCTATCTATCTATCTATCTATCTATCTATCTATCTATCTATCTATCTATCTATCTATCTATCTATCTATCTATCTATCTATCTATCTATCTATCTATCTATCTATCTATCTATCTATCTATCTATCTATCTATCTATCTATCTATCTATCTATCTATCTATCTATCTATCTATCTATCTATCTATCTATCTATCTATCTATCTATCTATCTATCTATCTATCTATCTATCTATCTATCTATCTATCTATCTATCTATCTATCTATCTATCTATCTATCTATCTATCTATCTATCTATCTATCTATCTATCTATCTATCTATCTATCTATCTATCTATCTATCTATCTATCTATCTATCTATCTATCTATCTATCTATCTATCTATCTATCTATCTATCTATCTATCTATCTATCTATCTATCTATCTATCTATCTATCTATCTATCTATCTATCTATCTATCTATCTATCTATCTATCTATCTATCTATCTATCTATCTATCTATCTATATATCTACTTTCTTGTAAACACACAAGAAGATGCCTACAGTCAAAAGTAAACAAGGATTGGAATACTTTATGGTGAATCAAATGAGGATCAAGATGTTTACCATTAAACACAACTACAGGAGACGCCATTGTACCTATCTATCCTTGCTAAGGAAAATGATTTACTAAGTTAAACTGCTGTGAAGAACAACTTGCATAACTATCAACTACTACTACTTTTATTATGATGATTTTTATGAACTTTGTTCCAATTACAATTTTTAATCAAAGAATCAATATTGTAAATTTTTATTTATTTATTTTTTTTTATTTATACTATCTGTCGTATTTTCACACTCTGATGCTGAAGCCTCATTTTTCAGAATTAGCAAAGAAGAAAAGGGGGGGGGGATTATTCATTTTGATATTTTTTATATTTTCATTATAAATAAAATTTAGGTAATACCACCTGCTTCACATCAGGTTATCCACATAAATATTGAGGTAAGATTCTCTAAATTTATATATAGGTTAAATTTCAACACTTATACAGAATACATATTATATGTTTTATTTTGTGATTAACCGTGTACGTATATTTTCCAGTATGTTCGACTAATCAACTGGTATCTGTCTCTATCATATATATAAATTGGGGAAACTTGTTAAATAGATTAACATTTGTAAATATATAATTTAGCTAGCCAGCATCTCAATTATATTAAATAACTAAAGTTGATTTTTCTATATAATTATGATTTGTAGAGAATGAGTGACATAGGTGGATTTCTATCATGGGGTATAAGGGTTTTTATCTAGAGGATAATTAATTAGTAAGATGGTAGAGGTTCACTTGTGATACATGTACATATGATGATTATTATATTTTTTTTATTTTTTTTTATCATTACTATTGTTGTTATACTTGATATTAATAATTGTTAATAAATGTTTGAGAGTTTGTATTATTCTGGTCTCTGGTTTATTGAGTTGTCCTGACATTCCACAGTTTATAAATAATTATACATGCACACACATATATTTTTCTTATTATATAAAAGCTTGAAAATAAAACAAATATAATAAATGCTAGTTATAACCTATATATAGGTGCAGGAGTTGCTGTGTATGTCTGTTCATACCTGCTAAGGGAGTTAAAAGCAATATTCTCTCTGGGCTTGAATATTAGGGCATAATGGAATTAAAAAGAGGGAAAGTGGATGAACTAACATAAATTGCATTTAATATTATTAAATAGGGATAGAGTTAGTCAATTAAAGGGTATGCAATCATTGGTTAAGCATTTCATTGGGTTCTCATTAGCACTTTATCAGATGACTTCCAGTCTGAACATAGTTGGATTCAACTTTTTTCCCTTCTAAGCCTGGTAGGTCTCTGCAGATTGTTTCATTAGGGGTAATAAATTAGAGCATATTAACTGAATCCCACACCATATTGCTACATCTGCATAGTAGTACAGTCGGCAAGTTAGTTGACCATCCATTACATCTGGTGTTTGCAATGTTTGGGATTAGTTGTAATCATTCTGTCCATTATATCTGGTGTCATCAACCTTTGGGGCTAGTAGTCATCATTATGTCCATTATATTTGGCACCAGCAACATTTGGGGCTTGATAGAATCATTTGTGAAGTTATCTATAATTTTGAAATTAAGTTATGCAAATATTATTTTGTTCTAATTTACCTTTTACTTCACTTGATTATTATTAATTAAGATATTTAAATTATCAGATGATAAAACAGTCTGCATTGTAATTCATTAAATTAATTTTTAGAAGAAAGATTTTTATAAAAATTTATGAATATTACTTTAACTGTTGTAGATAAGTGATTTTTTCTTTTGAGCATCTGTTAATGTTAGCATATATAAAAATTCAAATTACGCTTTTTTATCCTGCAATATTCCCTTTGTCATCTTTGTGCTAGCACACATACATGTAAATTTCTATGGGCATTTTAATTTTTAAATGTTATGGAGTTATTTTTCTTTGTCGAATTGTCAATATAAATAGGTTTTTTTGCAGTCATAACTTCAATGGCAATCAGCATATTGTTTTGTTGTTAATCATTCCATTATTTTAATCATAGACATTAAATGAAGAGGGTCCCATGCCCTTCTTTTTATAGGCTTTCTACTTAAAATACATTTTGTTTACTGCTATCCTAAAACTTACTTATAAGTTGAGGTAATGTTAAAATTGCAAAACTTCAAAAGAAAGTACATGCTATCCCTTCTGAAGATAGTTTCTGTCTCTAGTAACATGCAGTCTAGATTTTTAAATACTATTTTTTTGGAAGTGATTTTTTTCTTTTAATTTTAATAAAGTATTGTTGTCATCATCGATAATTTAACAAAATATCTTTAAAAATTTTAATAAATAAATGACAATTAGACTACATTTATTCAAAAACAAACATATTTTTGTTAAACATTTAAATTTGAATTGTTCTTTTATTTAACAACATAAACTACAGACAATGACATAATGAAGATGTGTATGTATATCACTATGTACTTACATTTTAAACACTATTATTTAAAAACATATTTTATATTTATAAATTTATAGATTTTTATATAAAAGCTTTTTAATAATTTCTTTTTATAGAAAAGCTACTTTTTTTAATTAAAAAAATATTATTATTATTTTTTACAAAATCTAAATTTTTTAGTTATACTCATTTTCTATAAAATTATTTTCCAAAATCTGCAAATTTAAAAATGATCTATATCTTTTTTCTATTTTATAATAAATAATAATTTTATAGGAACAACTTATTAAAATATTATTTATTATGCTCAACTCCAAGTTTAACATATTAGCTGTGAGATTCTCTAAACAAAAGTCATGAAGATCTAATAAAAATTCTTCTAATAGACTCAAAGAATTGTATCAATTTCTGACTGTGAAAGCACTCAAACTCCCAGCATGAAGAACTATAAACACTAGCATTGAGAACAGAATGCGTCCACTGCAATCATTCTCTTGTGATTCTATAAGAAAAGAAATTCAGCTATATTCCAGTCTTGTTTCATTTTATAACATTAAAAGCTCAAAATGTTAAATATAATAATAAAAAATGCTCTCTACAATAATATTCCTATAAAAGTAAAATTTAAACATTTAACAAATAAAGTTTAAAATTATAAAAAAAAAAAGAGCATTATTTACTTAAACATCCATGATACATTTGCATGTTTATATATATATATATATATATATATATATATATATATATATATATATATATATATATATATAACATTGAAATTAATTTTATAAGTTTCAAAATACCAATAAATAAATAAAACCTATAGCCAGCATCCTGAGTACAATTTTACTGTTAGAATCCTTATTAAAATGACACAACATCAATATTCCCATGTAAATAACTAACTTTTAAATACTTAATGTAGTTTTACAGAATTATATTGCTTATTTAAAAAAAATATTTATTATAAAATATGCCTCTTTAATTTTTCTTTCTTTCAAACCCTTTTTCAAAAAAAAAAAAAAAAAAAAATGCCAAAACAAAATCTTCCATTGTAAATAACTAAATATTCTTAAACACAGATTTAAATCTATCCACAAAATGATGTAGCTTCTTATGTAATAGTTCATATTAGTAATTTTTTAAAATTCACATTTAAACTCAATGGAGTTTGATCACCACATACACATCTCTTTACATGTAACACTATATTTGCTGATTCTATCAATAACATCTTTTCCATTAATAAATAATCTACTGGTATTTGGTCCTATATTAAATGCAATATTAAGATAAGAATAAACAACTGATGAATTGTCATTAATGTATATGGATAATAGAGGGTGTGGAATGATTACATCATTAGTTCCTTCTCATTTTAATGTTGGAATTAATGTAGGATAGGTTATTACTAATGGAAAAGATGCTGTTAATTAAATCAGTAAATGTAATGCTATGTACATATATAATGTGTTATTAAAGGGTAGGTTACATTGGTGAATGAAAATGCTTACTAAAATAAAGAATTCATAAATTATGGTATAAAAATTATTTTTTTGCAGATGTAGAATATAGGTTCCCAAACTTTTTTAGGCCACAATCACCTTTGCAAGACATAAATTTTGTAATGCCTGCCCATAAGTATAAGTTTTCTGCATTCAATCTATTTGATATTTTTGACATAAATAGCAACTAATGAAACTGTACCAGATCATACCTACACATAATTTATATGATGCATGCAAGGTATAACATGATGTTAATGTCATGCATCAGAATAAAGCATCAACATAAACTTAATATCAATAACAAGAAAAAAAATTGAAAGTTATTAACTTTAAGTTTAAATGAGTGAAATCAAACTAAAATCGAATATATTTTCTGATTTCTCCCTATCCAAAACTAATACCCTGCTAATTGCTACCATAAAGTTTTAGGCAGTATATCTTTGAAAGGCTGAACCTAAACTTTAATTTTTGTGCCACTTTTGAGAAGAAAAACAAAAAAAAAATCAAATCAGCATGTCAATAAATTTTCAATAATCACATATAGAGATTACAAAAATAACAATAATAATTTTTCACAAAGTAAATTTCTCTTTTCTCAAATAGAACAGTGCATTAAAAGCAAACAACAAACACACACATACACACACACACACACACACACACACATATATATATATATATATATATATATATATATATATATATATATATATATATATATATATATATATATATATATATATATATATATAATACACCCTGGCATACACACAAGCATTCCAGAAATTAATTTGATAGAACTGTTTTTTAGGAAAATCAAATGATAATTTATAAAGAAACAAAAAAAAAATACAAATAATAAAAAAATACAATAAAATTTATAGCAACAAGACAAAAAGATAATAAATAAAAACATATATATATATATATATATATATATATATATATATATATATATATATATATATATATATATATATATATATATAACAGTAAAACTCTTGATATATTAGTAGGGAATTATAAAATAAAAGATGATATAAAATATAAAAAGGGTATAGTATATAAAATTACTTGTGGGGTTTGCAGTATGGTTTATTATGGACATACAGCAAAACAATTAGAAGAAAGGGCTAAAGAGCATAATAATGCTATTAATAGAAGAGATGACAGATCTGCATTATATGTTCACTACTTAAAATATGGACATAGAATAGATTGTGTTAAGAATATAAGTCCATTAAATTATATTAAAATAGTTAATAGAAGGAAAATATATGAAACCAATTACATTAATTATAACAAAAATAATTGTATGAACATTTATAAAACATCAATTAATTTAACTAATAATTGGATAATGGAAAATGAATGGAGGGTTGTATAATATGTGTTGTTGTATTTAAGTATAATTATGGCTTGTGTTAATTTTATATAGAACCAGTAGATGTCACTATGTATGCAGTATAGGTTATTTTTGTAATTAAGCCATATTGAAAAGGGCAAAAATTTAAAATTTGCCAAAAATAGCTTTTATATGTTTTATTTGTGATGATTATATGACTATATTACAGCTATTGTTATATATCATTTTGTTGTTAGTAAAAATATTTTATTATATCTATTATATATATTACAACATCTGGCTTCCTTCTGGTTTTTTTGCATTAACCATATCCAGACTTAATAACTTTTAAGTGCACTATAAATCATGACAACATGATTGGACTCAAGGTACTTTTGTTTAGATGCTAGATCTTGTTATATGAACAGACAAAACCGACCGGTACAATATATGTGAATATCTTGATATTTTAATTAAAAGGGAAAGTCCTCATTATTAATATCTATATAAATTTGTGTGTAAATATACATATATGTATTGTGTGTGTATGTAAATTTACTTGAATATGAGGCAACATGCCTTGAAAGCACTTAGCCATTAACTTTTGTATAGACATAAGAATAATTATCATAGCTTCTCTTTCCAGTGCTTCACACACTGCTAATTTCATTAACTGCGTTTAATAATTTTTATTTTAATTAAAATAAATAGTTTGTATATTTTTTTTTTAATTGGACAATATTTTCTTTAAATATTGGTATTTCAACATATTTGTATCACCTTCCTTTATCTAAAGTATTCTGAGATATAAAATGTTAGCATTATAGTTTCATATAATAATTTATCTGTAGCATAATAAAATACTCTTTGGCCCCAGAATAATTTCATAAAATAATATTGTCATCATAATTTTAGAGTATATATAATCTTTATGATCTTGTATTTGATTAATAATTAAGTATGTAATTTATATAAATGATAACCTATAAAACTATCTCTCTAATTCCAATAATATAATTAATAAACATTATCTCTCTTATGTAAGTGTACATGATATTTTATCATTGGAATTAAATGATCAGAAATAGTTGATATTTAAACCCTTATATTTTTGTCTAAGCTGGTATATATATAATGCCATGCCTATGTCTTATTTCTTATGTCAATCAACAACCATTTATTGTTGTATAATTTGATATTTTTTAAGAAAATGAATATTAAATAATTTTGCTTCATGACAAAGCCACCAGGCACACCCTTGCTATTATATAATTCACTATCCAAATCCTGGAGACACTCAAAAAGTACCATTATGTAATTTGGCACCCAACACAGGACCCAAATAAGGAGCAATTAACTGAGATTAGAGTCATATGTTTTAAGTGGGTATAGAATTATCTTTATTTTCTTGACTTATACTAAGATTTATTTTGATAACAATAGTTTAATATGCATTAGAACTCAAATTTATGCTTATTATAAAGACAATAGTTGATCAACATTTCTAAAAAAGGGAAAGTAATATATATATATAGTTGATCAACAACATCTATCCAGGAAAAGTAATATATATATATTTATATATTACTCTCCCTGTATAGAAATGTTGATCAACTATTGTCTTTATAACAAGTATATATATATATATATATATATATATATATATATATATATATATATATATATATATATATATATATATATATATATATATATATATATATATATATACACACATTCATTTGGCTTGTCAACATAGAATCCCAAAATCATAACTGATGCATGTCTATAATTTACTCTACTAGAGTATCAAGGCTAGTTTACATTGTGACTTAGCAAATGGTTAAAAAAATCATATATTATTATTTATTTTAATAATCGGATAGAATATTTAAATTCCTCCAGATAATACCATGAGCTTTAACAAATATGGTTAGGATATATTGAATAACTAAGCACTAGAGATAAGTGAATGTTGTCTTTTCCCTGTTGCAAATTTTTTGCAGATGGCAGTAGATGAAATAATAGGTTTCATCTTATCATTTATAATATTGGTAAATAAATTTATTTAAATATTTTATACCATTAAATCATCAGATAGATTATCACATTAACTATATCAGGATCTTTGGTACCATATTGAATTTTTAAAAAAACTGACTTGAGACACAATTTTCACAATAACTTTAGTTTTCATAATGTTAGAGAAAAATGCTATATATTGATAGAAAATACAACAATTAAGAGAAACAATAAGGCTAAAACAAGTAATAATTACCATTAAAAATAAGCAAAAAAAAAAAGAAATTTCAATATCTGAAATAATTATTACTTTACTGTTTGTTTATAATTTCTAATTTATCATTAATTTAGTTTAAATTACATCTTCAGTAATAATTTCTTTGTATTCCTCACACAAATCTCATTCAAACCAGTATAATAAATCACACCTGAAATAATTCATAGCTTCACAATCTACAAAAATAGTCACATAAGAATTCTTTATTTTTATCTTGTACTCCAAAAGTTAACAAATATCAAGGTCTCTATAAGAAAAAAATTCATCTTAATAAAAGATACAAAATAAATTTGTCATTATAGAAATTGGCTTCTTGTCTATCCAGAACTAGAAATTGAAGGCTACTGTCAGTATCAATAATAAAATGAGTTTCATCTCTTCATTTTATATTTTTTGTGTACACCAGTGATGTTTATATTCTTTGTGTACACTCATGATGCTATATTGGTATATTTATTATTCCACAGAGAAATAAATTTATTTGCATATAGCTCATTTTCTAGCTATAGATTTGAAAATAATATGATGCCAGTTGTGACAAAACTACTGACTCCACAACATGAGTATTAAGGCATGGGAAAGAATTAGGATTTGATTCTTTGCCTGCATGCAATTCCATGTGGATATGTAATCATTGTGGCTATCACCACACACACCACTTAAAACCTCTCTTTATTGGTTTTATGAGTATAGATTTTCACATAATACTATGCCCAGTAAATTTTATGATTGCTTTATCAACTGCAACCTTGTGTACATTTGATAATTAGTCTTAAACTTTACATTGCACTGCTCTATAATACCTTAATTATATGTATATAAATCATTACTTGTTATACAAGCACAGACATGCAAGTGCAAACACAAACACACTAATACATATATAAACACACTAATAAATTATTAAACCTTTTGAGAATCATTATGTCTATAAAATAAGGTTGCCTTGAACTTGGATCAGAACCCCAAAACTACATTGTACATAAAGCACTACATTATGTTATATATAGAGTAAGTTAAAAACAAACTCTTATGAAGCTTCAAAAATACCCTCAACCTCAGACCGTGGTTTCTGCCTCTAGCGTCATCAGTGAGGTGCTAGGGAATAAAAATACTAGAACTAGTCCAGCATTTTATCAATGCCTAACTATTGAGAAGAAAATCTGAAACTTTCAGACATTTAAATGTCCAAAAATCCAGCTATCTAACTCAAATAGCCGTATGTGACTGAACTAAGTTCAGATACACCATATATTAATAGCTCTAGCAATATAAAATCGCCAAAGCATTAATAGCAAAAAACTAAAATTAAATTGATAAAAAAATCAAGTCATATGACCTAATTTTAATAAAGCTCCTATTTACAAATGTTATACATAGAGTAAGTTAAAAACAAACTCTTATGAAGCTTCAAAAATCGCCAAAAAACTAAAATTAAATGCTTTGGCGATTTTATATTGCTAGAGCTATTAATATATGGTGTATCTGAACTTAGTTCAGTCACATACGGCTATTTGAGTTAGATAGCTGGATTTTTGGACATTTAAATGTCTGAAAGTTTCAGATTTTCTTCTCAATAGTTAGGCATTGATAAAATGTTGGACTAGTTCTAGTATTTTTATTCCCTAGCACCTCACTGATGATGCTAGAGGCAGAAACCGCGGTCTGAGGTTGAGGGTATTTTTGAAGCTTCATAAGAGTTTGTTTTTAACTTACTCTATATATAACATTTGTAAATAGGAGCTTTATTAAAATTAGGTCATATGACTTGATTTTTTTATCAATTTAATTTTAGTTTTTTGCTATTAATGCTTTGGCGATTTTATATTGCTAGAGCTATTAATATATGGTGTATCTGAACTTAGTTCAGTCACATATGGCTATTTGAGTTAGATAGCTGGATTTTTGGACATTTAAATGTCTGAAAGTTTCAGATTTTCTTCTCAATAGTTAGGCATTGATAAAATGCTGGACTAGTTCTAGTATTTTTATTCCCTAGCACCTCACTGATGACGCTAGAGGCAGAAACCGCGGTCTGAGGTTGAGGGTATTTTGAAGCTTCATAAGAGTTTGTTTTTAACTTACTCTATATATAACATTTGTAAATAGGAGCTTTATTAAAATTAGGTCATATGACTTGATTTTTTTATCAAAGCACTACATTATATTAAAGTAGAAGTATAATTCATATACTACACGTACTAATAAAAAACACATCACATTAATAAATTATAATTAATAAAAATAATAAAAGTATTCAAATAATAGTAAAATTTTAAATATTATGCAAATAAAAAAAAATTTAATTGAATACTTATAAGCTCCAAAATTACATTATATACAAACCATTAGGTTATATTGGAATACAAGTATAATTTATATACTACACCCACTAATACAAATGCAAACACATTAATAAATTATAATTTATCAAATAATAAAAAAATTAAAATAATACTATGCAAATAATAGAAAAATGTAAAATATGAAAAAAAAAATTAAAATTGATTACTTACAATATTACATTTTTATCAGAATGTAGGTCTTGTATCATGGAGACATTTTAAATCCATTTTACTTTAGAATCTTGCCAAAATGAAAATTGTGCCTTTGCCTTCTTTGTGAAATCTGGTAAACTGGACAGAAAAGAAAAAAAAATAAATGAACCTATTAATAAAAATATCCAAATTTGTCCAATTTTAACATATGATATGCTATTTTAAAAAGGAATTCAAACAGAAATGAATGCCAGGATTTTTGTAAATATTATGCTTATAGTTTTTATGCAATTTTAAAAAGAAAACAAAATTTCAACAAATCAACTGCTGCTAGCAGCTATCATACTACTATCCATAAAATAGTTAAAAGATAAATGAGAAATGTTAATCCTAATGTATTGAAGAGACCCCAAAGTTATAGTTTGGACCCTACAAGTTTGGATGAAATGAAAATAATATTTTCAAACATGCTAGTGATGCTCAGAGCTGAGCTGACAACTGGGCATAAAGTGCTTAATTGGAAGTTGAGCCAGACATTAAGTGCTAAATTTGACAGTAAGTTTAATGACACAAAATGTGAAGTTAATCTGGCAGCCAAGCATTAATTATTAAGTTCAGTGCAAAATTGAAGTTAAAACTGAGGATTTGTTGCTGTGGTATAAGATAAAAAATGAGTCTCTAGCTTTAAAAGCAAAAATGGAAGAGTCTAGAAAAGAAGTTAGATTAGAGATACAAAGTAATAATAAAAAAACTAAAAGAATCTAGTAAGAAATGCAGAAGTTTTCATAAAGAATTTGTGGACAATAATAAGGTTTTAATAGAGGAATTTAAAAATTTTAAGTAGGAAGTGGGGTGTTTTTTTTTAGAAGTTAGGATGGAAAACGTTTTTCAACTTCAAAAGGAAGATGTCATTACATTTTGCAAGAAAGTTTACATGAAAATTACTTCTGAAGTAGACAACAAACAACTACAAGAGATTTAAGAGATGATACAGACATTTACTACAGCTATTTAAATCAGTTCCAAGAAGTTCATGATAAATTGGAGGAAAAAATCATGAAAATCAGTTGATTTTCAAATTGTTGGGGAAAGGTTAAAGCAATTGGTTGAAGATGAGTGTATGAGTTTATGAAAAGTGATAATGTTTGACACTAAGAGAAAATGTTTTGATAGTAATTCAGAACAGACAATTATTGTAGAATGGAAATATATAAAAATATGTCAAGTGTTAGTAGTAGAATTGAAATTCTGAATGTGGTTATGCACAAAAATGATGAGCAAATTGTAGCCTTAGGAAGAAAGGTCAATATTAAGAATGAAATTTGTCAAAGAAAGAGTCAACCTGTATCAGAAAATGTGAATAATTTTATAAATAAAGTGGTATGCATGAAGTTAGAAACAATCATTGACCCAGATGTTTTGGTAAGTAAAATGGGTCATGCTAACACTAAATGTAAGTACAATGAAAGGAATAAAGTAGGGAATTTGGTGGAAGCACATAGTTCCATACTAGCTCCAATACTTCTAAGATAATTAATGTAAAAAATTTTAAAAGTGGATATAGTGAATACCATGTGAAGTCTTTGAACACCCTAGAGGAGTTGTTTGTGTTAAATGTTTGAGTGATATCAATAAATTCATTATGACCAGAAACCACCTTTTTTCAACTGTCAAGGATTGGTGGCAGGCATGCAATACTGAGCAGTTTCTGGAATGAAGAGAAACAGGATAGTATACAACATCAAATATTATTAGAAAGATATAATGCTAGCAAAGAAAGTTTTATGAAATTTTTAATGATAGCACGTAACCAAATTTAAGACTTTGGCAGTCTATTCTGTCTCTAAAATGTGCACATATTGCATAGGAATTTACTTTTTAATACTGAAAATGTGCTGGTTTCTGTAGATATGCATACTATAGAGGAACTGGCTAATATACTGGGAATTTTAGAAGTGACAGATACAGAAGCCCAAAAGGAAAAATTTAGATTATACTGTGACAAATATTATTTATGAACTATAAGATAATCAATATGGGAATCATATCCAAAATCAGGTCAGAACTAATCATCAAATAAAAAGGAAAATTTCATATGTCAATTATAATAATAGCCAAAATGATTGTTGCAAAATGAATTGTAGCCCCATGCCTCAACTCAGCATTTATCCCAACTGTGATATTAATGAGACCAAAGTTACAATTCATTCAATCTGGATAAAGAGCTGACCATTAAACTAAGAAGTGCCTTGTGACAATGCTCATTATTTGGGGACCCATAGCTAATTTTAGAAGGGACCATTTATTTTTGATGTTAATTCCATTAGAATGTGATCATAATGAATTTGCA
This sequence comes from Epiperipatus broadwayi, assembly GCA_028023455.1. Taxonomy (NCBI): domain Eukaryota; kingdom Metazoa; phylum Onychophora; class Udeonychophora; order Euonychophora; family Peripatidae; genus Epiperipatus; species Epiperipatus broadwayi. The sequence goes on from JAQFVV010006289.1 coordinate 3,785,933, forward strand.
ACAGAACATATTGATGTTTATTTTGTTGTTAGCAACTGTTTGTAAATTAATGTTTTAATTGAAGGGCTTCAAATAAATGTTTTATTAGGCATGGGAAACCATGTGTCTATTATTTCAGAGAATATGTTTTATAAAATTTATGTCTTAAATTCAGTGATTCCATTCTTAACCTTAAAGCAATCTGCTCAAATTATTTTAATGAGTGGCTGAAATGCTAAATTGTCCTTACAACAAATTTGAGCAAAATTTAAATGTTTCTTAATTTTAGAACATGTGTTTTTAATTATGAATGGGTTAATTCATAGTGTAGTTCTTGGTTCTGACTTCAAGAATAGACATGAATGTGTTATAAATTATGGCAAGAAACAAATTATAAGTAAGCATAAAAGAGCGAATTTGATCATAATGCCACCTGCAGAGCCCTAACATTATCATGGGTATTGAAAGAATCTATTCAGTTAGAGTATGGAGATAAAAGAAATATATATCAATAATTATGTCAATTTAAAAATGTGTTCTCACTGTGGCCAGACATTATCAAAAGATATACCCACATCATGTGCCTTAAATCTAAAGTATTTTAGTGCAAGTTATATTCCATACATTACAAATATCAGGTAGAAGTTAAAAAATAGATATATCAGATAGTGGAATAGGGCATCATTAGAAAATGCACCTCATCTTTCAATAATCCTTTGTTGATTGTAAGAAAAAAATGGATTAATTCCTATCTGTTAGAATGCCTGATTTCTAAACCAAAGAACTGTTCTAAAACAAGATGTTCCCTGATAATGCAAGGATTATGATTAAATCTGAAAGGAAAAGGGTTTTTTCAACTGTATATTCAACAGCAAATTTATGCACCCTTATGACCAGAAGTACACATAATTTAAATATGAAGAACAATTCTATGTGTTTCAACGTATACCATTTGGTTTGCTTAATAACAGGGCCAACTTAATTTACTGCCTAAATAAGATGTTAGATGAGGTTAAAGAATGACTGCAATGTACGTGGATGATATAGTGATAGCTTCTAAACAAATGGGAAACATATATCACAATTGCATTCCTTCTTGAGTGAATTTCATGAGAAAAATATAAAAAGTAACCTAAAAAAGAGCCCAATTCCTACAACAGAAATAACATTCATGGAATATATAGTGGGGATATATGGGGTAAATCCTAATCTAGATAAGATATTGAAAATACACAATTGCTTTACTCTCAAAAATAGAAAGTAGCTTCAGTTACTTTTGGGCTATGTAACTTTTACTATCACTTTTACACAAATTTCATCTATGATACTATCAACCTTTCTTGTTTGTTAAAAAAAGAACAGCAGTGAAAGTGACTATATAAACACACTGAGGGAATAAATTATGTTAAAGACAAATTGTTAGTGAAGTTAATGTTATACTATCCAAATTTCAAGGAACAATTTTATTTACAGATGAATATTAGTGATGTTGGGTTGCCAGTTGTATTATTCCAATTTGACAAAGAGCGAAAATCTCATTTTAATTTTTAAGTAGGCAATTGAAAGATGAAGACTAAAAAGTTGATGACATAGAATAACTTCAAATAGTTTACACTGCTAATTGTTTAAAAAGTAGTTTTCAATATTACATCTAATTTAGAAATCATGATAGTATTTTTCTATTAGAAGAATATTTTCCATGTGTGTTTAAAAAAAAAACAAATGTATACCAGTCAAAGACCTGGAACGGTGCAGTTTTACCTGGATATAAACATTTCTTTTACAATACAATTGTGCCTACCTACAAAAAAAAAAACTGTAAATGACATATTTGCCTATATTAAGACCTATCATTGATACCCAAAAAGATTAATTAAATAAAAATTGCATTTATAAAGATTATAACCAAGGTTTTGCATGAAAGAAATGATAACTAATATTATGATTAATGATACTTTTATAGTTAACGTTTATGACTATTTTTTAATTTCAATATTTTATATTTTATTTATTTTATAATAGTTTCAAATATATAAACAATAATTTTGTTACTTTATTTATTTTATAATTATTTGATATATTATTTTATTGTCAAATTTACTTATTTTTTTGTTTGAATCCAAATATAGACAATTAATATACCACTAAGCCTGAAATATCATACAATCTCCTAGGAAACATGTTGGGATAATAAAAGTTTATCAAAATGATGATGATCAGAGATAGTATTGCACTCAGAAGTGTTTATATATATATATATACACACATAAAGAAAAAGAAACCTGAGATTAATTTAAATTGGATCTAAAAAAAAATGCAACAATGCTTTTGGAGTAATTATGATAATTTAATTGCTATAGCACTCAATAACCAAAAGTACATTTCTGAGTCATTATGCAAAATATAGATTTTCAGGCAATGCAAAAATGTATCTGAACTTAAAGAATCTTTATATTTTATATCTAAATGAAAACTTTAGTAAAATATTTTTAATCTTAAATAATATAATGAAATAATGGACATTTAAAAGCACATTTTGGTCATAAAGCGTTTATTTTTTTTTAAAATTCCAAATGTTAGATAGTCAAGGGTTAATTGCATTTTCTTTCCAGCCGCTGGAATGGCTGAAAGTGATGGTCAGAAAAATACCAGGTAATCTTAATGAAATTGCTAAGAGATAGACAAAAGATCAATCATGACCAGGCTAAATAAAACAAAGAAGGATATTAAGAAAAGAAAAGCAATTACAGAAGAGTTGAAAAATGTTTTTAAATAATTTGATTTTGAAAATCAATTGGTAATTTTAATAATGGGTCCTTTAAATCATTTTAATTAATTGTATTAATAGTTGCACAGAAATATGAACTAGCTTAAATCTTTTTAATTAAAAATATTTTTTGGTTTTTTAATATATTTGTGTATATCTTAATTAAGCTTTTTGCCTAAAGACAGGTTTTGATCAAAATTATTTTACGTAAAAAAAAAGTTATTATGATAAAAAATTGCAGTGAACAAAAATATTAAATAATAGCTTTTTTTGTAATGACGAAATAATGGATAATAGGATTTGTTTTTATTATATTTTAATATATTGCAATAATTAAACCAGGAAAAGATCACGTATTCCAATACTTACAATTTTTTTTTAAGAGAGCAGTGAAAAAATATTACAATACAATTATTTAAATCACAAATTGAATTATGCTCACTTGCTATCTTTTTTTTTTAGTGTTTGTTTTTTAATTTTATTTTGGAAAGTTTTAATGTTATGTACAGATATATTAAAAAAATCCCACAACGGATAGAAATATTTTAGTATGTGATAAAACAATACCGCTAGACCTTAGAAATATGTACATATTTTAAAAAAAATTCATTAAATACAATAAAAAGTGTAAATTAACAATAAAATATAGTACAATATGAATTTGTTTAAAATATTAGTATATTAACAAGTATATTACAAAGTCCAAATTTCATTAGCCGAAAAAAAATGTATATACTCAAAAAAGTATGTGTTTAAAAAAGTGAGTTATGTAGTTACATAATATAAAATGATTAGTGATGAAATGAAAATGTTACTATGTTTAAATTCAGAATTGGAAAATATCCATATAGATGCCATCCTGCTAACATTATAAATACATTTTTGATTATCTTTTTAAGGATAGTATTCCAAAATTATTGGTGGAAAAAATTATTTACTATATGGCAATGGTCGCATTAAAATATTAAATGATATGGATAAAATAATAATTTTTCTGATTGTCTTCAGTAAGTTTTCTTAGCATAATTGTTTTTAATAATATACCTATTAATTCTATTTAATCATATTATCCAGAATATAGGAGTTTAAATCCATAGTTGAAGACACTTTTTCAAAGATTATATTTACACTGGAAATAGATAAGGGCAAGATTTTAACTCTCATAAAGACACTTCATTAGAAATTTTCAGGCATAGCTTATAAAAAGTTGATAACATTTCTGTAGTTTATTTAATTGATATTAATAATAAATTTATGTGTTAAACACAATTTATTTAATTTGTTTTTAATTTTCAGTAATTGTAAATTTAAACCATGCCATGAGGGGGCAGAATGACTTGAAGTCAACATGGCATAATAACAATATTGGCATCAGCATGGACTTTGGGCATTCTATCATTAGATTTTTAGTGGTAGGGATGGCTAAATAGTTGGAGTGGAATAGTCTAAAGCCTGTCCATTAAAGTATAAATATTTGCTATCTTAATATAAACTGATCACTGGGTATATATTGAAGCAGTCGGATCTAAGTTCGATCCTAGCTTCATGATCTTTCACATGTAGCCAACTTCAAACCCTTGTACTAACTTTGAATTTCCGATGCAATGGGGCTTTATGCGTTCAGTCCATGCTAGTTTCCTTAAAGAAAAACTATTATAAATGTGTGTTAAAATTAACTCATTTGAGATTTAAACTAATCATTTCTATTAATAAATTCATGTTAGAATTATTCATGAATTTATATATATTATAACTGCGTGGATTGTGCGTGTATATATATTTATAAATGTTTAAATATATATAATTGTTCGAAAGTTTCATTGCGTCGGAATGTTTATTTTACTTTTAAATAATATGTTAAATTTTTAGTGATTAAAAGCCACATTCTTTCGATAAGCTTTCAGATTTTCTCTTTCCAAAACAATGGTTAAAGTTTTTATTAATTAGAAATAGATAAGTCTTTAAAATGTTAGGACGGTCCTAATTAAAATCATTTTCTGATATTAAAAATTCATTTTCTAATTAGAAAATGAATTCAAGTTAATGAGTTTGAAAGCCTTATCAAAGGAATGTATCTAAAAACAACTAGTACATTTTTTTGTAAGATTGATTTAGCCTAAAGGCATCAGATACAGTATAAAGAGCCCAGGAAAAGTTTCCAAGCAGCTATTATTCCTCATTAAGAGAAGCCATATATATTTCATTAGAGAAGAAGCCGCCCAGTTAAATTATGAAGTAAAATAGTGTTTCTACCATGGTGGGGGGGGGGCTTAACTTCAAGAGTCTGACTACGGTTCCTTAAGTCCCCTGAAAATCTTTAATGTGGCTGCAATATAAAAATATATATACCAATCGTAAGCTGCCAAAACCTTAGAGAAATCCATCAAAATGCTATTCACCTAATTTTCAAAATGCGCGCATACGTTTCATCCAACTGGACTCTGCCTTGTGGAAACTCAGAAGTCAACCATGAAGAAATGGTAATATATTTCCTTTTGAACCTGGCCAGTTCTGAACTTTAAGTTAAAACATCTTTAAGCTATCTACTGTAAAATTGTCTTTTTGTTAATGTTATTTTAAATTATGTAGTAAGTCTCTATCTTAATCTCTAGTCTTTAAATTTAATATTTAACTTTCTCTTTTCTTACGATGGCGGTTCATTTATTATATTATATATATATTTATTGTGTGATTTATTAATGTTGTTTATTTTTTTTTATTATATGCCAATAATAACTTCAACTCGATAATAATTTCCTTCGTTGCATTTGCCTTGTTAAATAATATTATATTTATTTTTACAGTAATTCTTACCCACTAGAACTATTTTGATACAGTTCTATTAATTATCGAGTTGAATGATTTGTACAATTTTTGCTATTTTATTAATGGCTAATAACAACAAATTATTAGCTCAATTTTAACCTATGCTCCCAGCCACTTTACTGAATTTATAATAGTTATTTATTCACATTAATTTATTGTTTCACAAAAAGGTTGATAAAGGAATTAAATGAATATATATATTCTAATTCAAATTTTATACTTTCTAGTAATATTCAGGAAGGGCATGGGATTTAGGGCATAATTAATATAATTTCTAATTGCATTAAATACTTTTTGATTAAAGCACGTTTGACTTTAATTTAACTTGATCAGGTCATCACGTAGAGCACTCTTTATATAAATTGGGTATTATTATTTAAATACGATGATTACCAAGTCATCATTTTCCGAACGTTGCTGACGCGAGCCATCTCCTGTTTCATAGGCTTGTCCTCAGTGATATTTCTATTAGTTTAATTATCTAGGAAGAAAGCACTTCCTCCACTTGCTCGTTTTATATTTGGAACACCAAAGGTTCGAGGCTACGACCCGACCTGGTTTTCCCTGTGTTCTATGGATCCTTCATATAGGGCATTGAAGACTTGTCAAATACAAGCAGCCCTGCTATTTTCTCAAATCATAGACAAGCCATTATTTTTCACATTTATTCTTATAGCTCATAAGTCGTCAGTACCGTTTATTTCTCAGTTCCAGTAAAGCCCGCTCTCATGCTCGTAAATCGTGATGAATTGATTTTATTAAAGTCGAACAAATTCATGTTTATTTATAATTAAATAAGTTTTCTATTAAATATTAAAGTTGTGCCCTAAATACGTATCTTGCTCTTTATGAATTGATTTGCGAATGTGAAAATAAATCTCACATTCTTTCCTTTAGAATCAGAATAATAATTTCAGTCATAGCCAAATACCTTTATCTACCTTTATTTTCTTGTCGGGGGCATAGACATATATTTATCATATAATATTGCGTAATAGTATTGGCATATAATAAGGACTGCCATTCTTGTTGTAAATATAAATTCTGTTTAAAGACTAGAGGTAATCTATATAATCACAATCTAAAAGTTGAACAAAATTATAATTATTATTAAACATTTTATTAACACATTTGGGTTTTTTTTAAACTTTCTTTCTTATTCAAATTATTTTAATATTAATGCTCACTGTCTGTATTGGCAACCCGAACATATATATATGAGTTGACTTATAAAGATTGTTAGTTATTTTATTATACTTTATTAGAGTTAGATCAGGAGTCTCATTAATCATCATCATCCGTTGAGCTAGTTCCTTGGCGCATAGTCATGTACCGTCGATATATGTCATCCATTGATTTGATCTGAGCTCGTGAGTTGGGTTTGAATTCAGTTTGAACCACCTGAGTTTGAATCCGACTTTGAGTTTGGGTTTGTTGATGTGTTGGCTTCTTTTTGACCGGTACATGGTTATGTTTTTGGCTGCCCAACCGTTGTGGCTTCGATTTAATAAACCCCACACCCTGTAGTCAGTATTTATGTTTTAGCCACCCAAATCATTGAGGCCTCGATTAATTAAATTCTACACCCAGTAGAGAGTGATTATATGCTGTAGAACGTTATATATACTTGAGAAAAAAAGTTATATGCGATTTATAACTCATAACTGAAATGATTTTATGAATTAAAGTGTCAGTTTCGTTTAATTTCTTATACTTAAATGTTTTTAAAGATTACTTAAATGCTCAGTCAGTAATAGAATTTGTTTGTTAAACTCCGTAATAGATTTGTTAGTCAAAATAATTATTTAAAGGAAAAGAAAAGTAATAAGATAGTTAATATATATATAAATTATGTGTATACCAGTATATATATTATACGTTTGTTTATACGCGTTCGTGACAGAAAGAAAAAAATAATTATTGTTAGAAAGTAGTAAGAGTGAAGCAAGGGGTAAAATTAGGTGAAATGTTTTTCCGTGTCAAAATTAATTAGTATTCATCTTAGTATATATGTAAAAATATCCAGTATCGATATCATGTTCAAAGTTTAATTTCAAGTATTGCTTGCTAGCACATATATTAAATGTTCACTCTGTATTCTTAGTAGCCTCAAAGCAGGTGAAGACCTCCAAACTGGGAATTGCATGTCAAGCGGTCCGATGTAGTGGACAATACGCTTTAATGACAGCAATTTCTAGAGTAACCTCAAAGCAGGTGAAGACCTTCTGACTGGGAATTATATGTCAAGCAGTCCGATGCAGTGTGACAATATGCTTAAATGACAATAATTTCTAGAGTAACCTCAAAGTAGGTGAAGACCTTTTGTGTAACACCAAGCAGCCAGATGCAGTTGGCAAAATGCTTCAATGGTTTACACACTCTTATGCTAGCAAGATTAAAAATGATATCAAATAAAAGTTCTTGTGTAATATTAATTTTGACATTTTTTTTTTGTGTGTGAAAGCCTCATGCTTATTTGAAATGAAATAGTTGAACTATGTTTAAAACGTTGTCAGTTTTAAAATAATAAATATTCATCAATTAAATTGTTCTATCCTAAATTATGTCAATCATATATGGTTTGGGTGATCAATGGGTTATTTCACATGTCCTATTAATCTCATATTGCTGACTGGCGCCCATATAAATAAATTTGTCAGCAAATATGATTGTCAGTACAGCAGAGAGTGAGTTGCCTAAATAAATAATAAAAACCAAATGGATCCAACATAGAGAATTACTAGTATCCTTGTTAAAATATATCAATATTTGTATGTTACTAATTACTTGTATAGTCTACCAATTAATCAAATAAACTTATAAATGTATCAAATATAAGTAAAAACATTTTTTTTTCATTGTTTTTTTTTGAAGTGGAAAAAATGAAGCAGTCGGATCTAAGTTCGATCCTAGCTTCATGATCTTTCACATGTAGCCAACTTCAAACCCTTGTACTAACTTTGAATTTCCGATGCAATGGGGCTTTATGCGTTCAGTCCACGCTAGTTTCCTTAAAGAAAAACTATTATAAATGTGTGTTAAAATTAACTCATTTGAGATTTAAACTAATCATTTCTATTAATAAATTCATGTTAGAATTATTCATGAATTTATATATATTATAACTGCGTGGATTGTGCGTGTATATATATTTATAAATGTTTAAATATATATAATTGTTCGAAAGTTTCATTGCGTCGGAATGTTTATTTTACTTTTAAATAATATGTTAAATTTTTAGTGATTAAAAGCCACATTCTTTCGATAAGCTTTCAGATTTTCTCTTTCCAAAACAATGGTTAAAGTTTTTATTAATTAGAAATAGATAAGTCTTTAAAATGTTAGGACGGTCCTAATTAAAATCATTTTCTGATATTAAAAATTCATTTTCTAATTAGAAAATGAATTCAAGTTAATGAGTTTGAAAGCCTTATCAAAGGAATGTATCTAAAAACAACTAGTACATTTTTTTGTAAGATTGATTTAGCCTAAAGGCATCAGATACAGTATAAAGAGCCCAGGAAAAGTTTCCAAGCAGCTATTATTCCTCATTAAGAGAAGCCATATATATTTCATTAGAGAAGAAGCCGCCCAGTTAAATTATGAAGTAAAATAGTGTTTCTACCATGGTGGGGGGGGCTTAACTTCAAGAGTCTGACTACGGTTCCTTAAGTCCCCTGAAAATCTTTAATGTGGCTGCAATATAAAAATATATATACCAATCGTAAGCTGCCAAAACCTTAGAGAAATCCATCAAAATGCTATTCACCTAATTTTCAAAATGCGCGCATACGTTTCATCCAACTGGACTCTGCCCTGTGGAAACGCAGAAGTCAACCATGAAGAAATGGTAATATCTTTCCTTTTGAACCTGGCCAGTTCTGAACTTTAAGTTAAAACATCTTTAAGCTATCTACTGTAAAATTGTCTTTTTGTTAATGTTATTTTAAATTATGTAGTAAGTCTCTATCTTAATCTCTAGTCTTTAAATTTAATATTTAACTTTCTCTTTTCTTACGATGGCGGTTCATTTATTATATTATATATATATTTATTGTGTGATTTATTAATGTTGTTTATTTTTTTTTATTATATGCCAATAATAACTTCAACTCGATAATAATTTCCTTCGTTGCATTTGCCTTGTTAAATAATATTATATTTATTTTTACAGTAATTCTTACCCACTAGAACTATTTTGATACAGTTCTATTAATTATCGAGTTGAATGATTTGTACAATTTTTGCTATTTTATTAATGGCTAATAACAACAAATTATTAGCTCAATTTTTAACCTATGCTCCCGGCCACTTTACTGAATTTATAATAGTTATTTATTCACATTAATTTATTGTTTCACAAAAAGGTTGATAAAGGAATTAAATGAATATATATATTCTAATTCAAATTTTATACTTTCTAGTAATATTCAGGAAGGGCATGGGATTTAGGGCATAATTAATATAATTTCTAATTGCATTAAATACTTTTTGATTAAAGCACGTTTGACTTTAATTTAACTTGATCAGGTCATCACGTAGAGCACTCTTTATATAAATTGGGTATTATTATTTAAATACGATGATTACCAAGTCATCATTTTCCGAACGTTGCTGACGCGAGCCATCTCCTGTTTCATAGGCTTGTCCTCAGTGATATTTCTATTAGTTTAATTATCTAGGAAGAAAGCACTTCCTCCACTTGCTCGTTTTATATTTGGAACACCAAAGGTTCGAGGCTACGACCCGACCTGGTTTTCCCTGTGTTCTATGGATCCTTCATATAGGGCATTGAAGACTTGTCAAATACAAGCAGCCCTGCTATTTTCTCAAATCATAGACAAGCCATTATTTTTCACATTTATTCTTATAGCTCATAAGTCGTCAGTACCGTTTATTTCTCAGTTCCAGTAAAGCCCGCTCTCATGCTCGTAAATCGTGATGAATTGATTTTATTAAAGTCGAACAAATTCATGTTTATTTATAATTAAATAAGTTTTCTATTAAATATTAAAGTTGTGCCCTAAATACGTATCTTGCTCTTTATGAATTGATTTGCGAATGTGAAAATAAATCTCACATTCTTTCCTTTAGAATCAGAATAATAATTTCAGTCATAGCCAAATACCTTTATCTACCTTTATTTTCTTGTCGGGGGCATAGACATATATTTATCATATAATATTGCGTAATAGTATTGGCATATAATAAGGACTGCCATTCTTGTTGTAAATATAAATTCTGTTTAAAGACTAGAGGTAATCTATATAATCACAATCTAAAAGTTGAACAAAATTATAATTATTATTAAACATTTTATTAACACATTTGGTTTTTTTTTAAACTTTCTTTCTTATTCAAATTATTTTAATATTAATGCTCACTGTCTGTATTGGCAACCCGAACATATATATATGAGTTGACTTATAAAGATTGTTAGTTATTTTATTATACTTTATTAGAGTTAGATCAGGAGTCTCATTAATCATCATCATCCGTTGAGCTAGTTCCTTGGCGCATAGTCATGTACCGTCAATATATGTCATCCATTGATTTGATCTGAGCTCGTGAGTTGGGTTTGAATTCAGTTTGAACCACCTGAGTTTGAATCCGACTTTGAGTTTGGGTTTGTTGATGTGTTGGCTTCTTTTTGACCGGTACAATATAGGTGTGGAGGATAATAATTTGGACCAACTGATGAGTGCTGGTTCAGCACAAAATATGTATATTGGTGATTATTTATCTTTTCTCCATATGTATAGTCATGTGTATCAGTGGTATGAGATAGTATGGATGGTCGAAGGTTACTTGAAAGTTTGAGTTCAAATCTCCTATATGTAATTATAGTTATATAAATGTAGGCAATCTTCATTTTTTAAGTCTGAATACTTTTTTTTATTTATTATTATTTATTTATTAGAGATTGAAAACTTTAAAAGACTGCAAAATAAATCTGATCACAAGGTGGAAGCTTAAAAAATATGCATACAAAAAGACCTAAAAAAAGCTAATGATTTAAAGTGTTATTTTATTGTAATTATTTTCTGCAAATGTGAAAATTATAATAACAGAAGTATTTGTAAAAATATCTTATTTTATATCATACTGTATCTAGGTATGTCTTTGTTACATTGTAGTTTATCTGCTGTATCATATCTTCAGTAGTACAAACGCTTTACAAAATGTTATAGTTATAGCTTAAATTTCAAATTAGAAGTTACCACAGAAAAAACAGCCAATGAAATGTATATATCAGTCATAATTTTACTTAAGCAACAGTAAAAAAATTGAAAAATACTTGCTAAATTAACATGGAAAACAATCAGTATTAGAAGATAATGAAGTGAATATCATCTTTCTGGATTAAAGATCTATTAATTACATGTGCCTATCAGTTTATTAAGGTAAAACCATTGTCTCTGTACATAAATATTTTCAAAAATCTTGAAGATAATAGAGTAGACATCAAAAGGTTTCCTAATTCACTAGTTAGTTTTATTATATTTACACGAAAGGATAAATAATTTCTTTTATTAATTTGAAAATTGTAATTTTTTTAAAAAGTGTCAAACTTCATGAAAAAAATGGTTTCTAAAAGTTTCTGAAATCACAATCTTTGGGATTCACAAATGAGTTTCTAACATTGAGCAAATTTTAAGTAATGAATTAGAAATTGAAAAAGTTGAAAAAACTGTGCATTAAATAAAAGTGGAACTGATTATGAAAAGTTTGCAGAATTTTTTAACTATTTGGAAATATTTATTTGTTTTGTCGAAAAGGTTGTGATGATAGTATTAATTATAATATATAATGAGCTATTTTCATCATCCAGTATAAATTGTTGTTAGAAAAATTTGATTGAACTTGGGATTTTTATATTCATGAATATTGAATTTTAGGTAATGCTGCAACAAACTAGGCTATTCTGTAAGAGACAACATTCAGATAGAAATTCAGATATTTATTTATGACATCTTCCTGCTTTATCTATTTTTCTTTAAAGAGCAAGATTAATGAATGGTTTTTTTTTTGGGAGTTCTAAATATAAAAAATAACATAGCAATAATATATATATATATATTGTGCCCTTATCTATAGGTCATAATAAGGTAGAATGGTCAATTGCTAAAAAAAATTTTAAATTTTAAAATACGTTTGTGTAATATATTGATAATTGTATGATTGATTAGATTTTATAGTACAATTTAAGGCTGAAAATACCTGGTATATAAAAGTGTAATGAATTGTTTTAAAAGAAAACAGTTAAATAAAGCTTAATTATATCATTGCTTATGGTTGTAAAAGCTGGCCATATAAAATAACACAGTTATAAATAGTTAAAAATATATTAATAATTCGAGTATGATATTTTAAAACTAATAAATTAAATAAATGCTATATGTAGTGTTATAATTATATTTAATAGTCAAAATTAATAGAGTATATTTTAAAATAAACTTTGGGATGGTGAGAATTATATTTAGTTCTACATTTTTAAATTATTTTCCAAATTTTTATAAAATATATCAGTTTTGGTAATTTAGACCGAGACGTAAATTAAAAAATCATCTGATAAAGTTAGTAATCATGTGACTGTATATTATATACCCTCACACACACGCTTGTTAGAATATAATAATAAAGTTTGTGAATTATGGAACTAAATGTAATTGCTGTCTATCGCTGAAATGAATGTTGAAATATTAAATAGTTGTTTTGAATGTTTAAATGATGTAATATTTAAGTAGTGTTTAAAAGTTGAATACAGTTAATAAAAAAAAATTAAATATTTTATTTAAATAAAAACAAGATAAATTAATTATTAATATTAAAATAGGTATTAAATATTGTTTTAATAATTGTTTTAAAGTTTAAATAATTTTGATAAAATTATAATTGAGTTAAAAAATACATTCTAAATAATATTTAAGACATGACGTCAGAAATTCTTTATTTTAAAAAGGTTTAATCTATTATAAAACTAAAAAGTGTAAATTTGTTCGCGCTAAAAAAGTCATTAACCAATCAACGGAGGTATTTTAGCAGACAAAATATAAGAATTAGACGAAGCGGGAGAAAGTAATGTGTAAGTGAAGGAGGGAGTAACATATTTTTTTAGCTGTATAATATCGTAAGCTAGAAAAGTAATATAATTTTAAAATTTTGTATTTGTTTTAAAAGTTTTTTAAAATATAATATTTTGAACTACCTTTACATGGAGGGCTAATTTTTAAAAGTTTTCTTACCAGAATATTTTATTCAAGTTTAGCCAAGACCTTACAGTAAAAATGGAAATACTACAGAAAACAGTATATAGAAGTTATGAGAAAGGAAAAATATTTGTAAAGTGCCTTGATACAGCTTTATTTACGCTCAACCAGAAACTTATTATTGTAACTCAGAGGAATATAATTTGGAAGCTATATGGAAAACTTAAAAGAGAAGTTATTTGCCGTCAGGAAAAATTATGACGCACAAATTTATAAGGCTACTCTGAAGTTCTTTTATTCTTCTCTATGGAAAAATTAAGATACGTATATCATAAAGAAAAATTATATAAAAGTTATAACAGAGAAAGAATGTTTGTCTTTTAAAAGGAAACATTACAAAGTATATAGTTACCAGAACTTTAAAAGAAAGGAAAAATTACCGAATAATGATAGGAAAGAGTCATTATTTTTTTTAAAAAAGGAAAGAAAAAACTTTATCTAAGAAGAATTAAAATATTATAAAGTGTTCATTATAAAAACGCTTAATAAAGATAGAGATTAGGAAAATGGGAATTTAAATTACTTAATGAAAATGGATCCATGGAGACAGAAAATTTTACTGAATACTTAAATAAAAGTACCTAGAAGATGCATCGTAAAAGTCGCGCGGGAAAATATTAGCAGAAAAATATTAGAAGAGAATATGTAGACGTTTTCTTTACGGGATTAATTGATATCATAATTAATAATTGTATTAAATATTATAAAAAACCAAGGATTGTCATATATGAATATTATTAAACAGAGCAATAATTGTTTTGCCTTAAAATTGAACAAGTAGGGAGAAGAACATTAAGTGACTGAAGAAGAAATAATAAACATTTTTTTTTTAGCTTTAATATGAACGGTTTTCAAGAAAGTTTGATAAAGAAGTACAGTAAATATAGTTTAAATATATTTTGCTAATTTATTTTAAAATATAAAATGTTATGTGAGATTAGGGAAAACATATAAACATAAATTTAGTAATATTAAAAGTAAATATAATAGCTTGATAAAATTATAGAAATATTGTTTAAAAATAAAGTGTATGGATGTGAATCTTATATCTACAAGGATCAAATGGATGGTGAAGCCTACGGAACACGATCGAGGAGATAAAGGTCGTTTGGTAATTTTAATAGTTATTTATAATGCATAGTGTATTTTTTTTTTAGATCATCTATTGACCTAAGAATGAAGTGTGAAAGTTTAAATTATATGTACACATTTTATACAACATTTTTAACATATAATGAGATAGGAGTAATTCGGAATATGCATGCAATAATTTATTTAAAGTATATTAATAATATAATTTAACAGAACAATTGTGTGATTCTTTTGAACTTTCATATGATAAAGTATTCAGATATTTAAATAGTTTGTATATGATTAAATATACGGAGGAAAGTAGTAAAAAGATTTTCTTATAGAACAGTGGAATAGTTTTAAAATAAATGAATTTTATTATTGTTAGTAATGCAGATATGTATTTGTCGATGTACAGTATAGAAAAATTCTTGAGAAATAAGATCGGATAGTGACTTGGAAGTACTAGTGGAAAGGAAACCAAGATGATGTTTTTTTTTAAGAAATAGGAAAAATAAAGGATTTGGATCATATTTAGTTTTGTGTGATTTCAGTATAGTTAACTAAGCCCTATGACTGGACACATATAGTTTGGACAGTGTTTTTTTGCATATCTTTAAACTTTGGATGTTATAATAAAGCTGAAGAAATAGCTTTAACATCGTTCCTATGATAGAGGTTGGTAGACAGATACAGGTCACTCCTCTATAGTGTCTTTTAATTCACTGTGCCATGATTGTCAAGGTATATGACGAGTAATATTCTAGTTGTATTTTGATCCTATGCATCTATCTTCGCTATCCTTATTTCGTGAATCTGTATCGGTCAGAAAGATATTTTCAAAGAAATAATGAATAAAATAGAACTGAAGATATGTTATCGTTTATGTAAGAATAGTTTATTTGCTGGAATGTATAGAATTGTATAACTTTAAAATTGAAAGTCCAAAATATCATAAAAAAAGAAAGAATCATATAATACCTTGTAAAATTAATTCAGAAATGAATATAAGATTTTTGAAAGAAATCTAAACCAAGTATTTTAAAAGTGATAATAAAATTTGAATGAATTTTTTTTAAATAATATTTAGAAAACAAGTATTGCATATTTATTAAGAAAATAGTCCAATAATGTACAATAAACATATACTTGTGCATGGTATATTAATAGTTATAATTATATCATCCGAAGTAAGGCTTGAATGAGAATATTAGGATTAATAAACATCGGATAATGAACAATAAAAACCTAATACCGAATGTAGACCAATGTTTTGACTTTGTAAGATTCCATACAACCAATATAAAACTAAAATTTGTTATTTTGTAGAATTTTACTACGAATGTAAATTTTGTAAAAAAAATATAATTTTAATAATATTAGGGATGAAAAGTCTTAGTGATAATCATATAAGAAATGCATTTTGTAATAAGCTAACCATAATAATAAATCAAGTAAAAATACTGTATTTTCTTAAGTGTTAAAAAATAAGATTTAACTAGGAAAAGTAAATAATATTTTGATTTCATTTTATAAACTAATAAATTAAGTTGAGATATGAGAGTAAGGGATATCCAATGTATATAGTGTAAAAATATTGTTAATTTATTTATGTTGTTAATAAACTTTGTTTTAAATTTGTTTTAAAAGTTTTTGTGTCCGAGTTGTTATTTCTCCACATGGATGCATGAAATCACGATACATTTATAATTGAAACAGACATAGATTTTGCACGAAAGGTAAACATAAAAGTGTTATAATAATTTTGAGAATTTATTGGTATGTTAAAATTAAAAGATCCTAATTTTATATTATTTATTGGTCATAAGTCGGTTGCCACAATATTACATTAAATTATATGCTAATGTTACCACACGTATTCTGTTGTCAGATTATTAAAATACTATCACGTACGTATTTATTTATTTCATTTAGGAAGAAAGAAGATTATATATTATATTATTATTGTTATTATTATTTTTATTATTATTAGTTGCTGTGTAGTAGATTATGACATAAAATTCCCTTTTCATATTTTACTACCGTAATTTTAAATCAGTTAGAATACAATTTCTGAACCTGAGATTTTATTTTATTTTACTTCATTTTATTTAATTGAGCTAGATTCTTGTTATAAAGAAGATTAAGATATGATTATTATTTTAATCGTAGTGCATAGAGCTTAGAAAGTCGTAAGAATACTATGAGTTAGTTATTTGGTATAGTAAAAAAAAAAAAAGAGGGGATAGTGTTCTTATGCCATTGAGGTAGTATCGTGTGGATAATGTCTCAATGTAGTCTATCTCGTTCCCCGTATTGTCACTCCATGTCTCATGAAAATAGTAAATATTTGTTAATTCATTTTAAAAATTGAACCGTATTTGTATTTTAAAAATTAGAGCTAGTAATCATTTTAATTAATGCTGAATATTTCATTTATTTATTTGTTAACTGAGCTAGAACCCGTAATATTCGTAATAAACAATAATTTTGGGGGTGAGGATGCTCGGGGGGAGGTTAGAATATATATATATATATATTCAGCCTTTATTAAAATTCAACTAAAGTCCAATATTTAAAAGTCTCTAAGAACAACTTCTTTTGTCCTGATTTTCTTGAGATCAATAAAAAATTCAAAAGTTTTAAGTGTAGTTAGAATTTTATTGGAATAATTTTTTTAACCTTATGTAAAACAATCTATTATATTCTTGTCCTTTAATTGAAAAGTGATCAAACAGTTCTTGGAATGTCATAGTCGGTCAATCCACATAGGTATAAACAACTGTTCCTTTAATAATGGTAAGTTTATTATTTATAAGGGTAGAACAAGCTTTTATTTTCTTAACAATTTTTCTTTTATGTAGTTATTAATAAGATGTTCATTATACTTGCCAAATGTAGATGGAATCTTGGTGGATATATTGGCAGTATTTCAGCAAAGCATCATGCAATCAAACTCTCCCACCTTATTCGTTTCTAGTCAGTCATTTTCATATTTAGCTCATCAAAATATATATCTGGTCTTACTGGCAAATAAGTTGTATAAATCTTCCCAAAGTTGTTTTAGTAATAAGCAAATTTTTTTTTTTTTAGATATTACTGCCTTTTAGAATCACTGCAGTGATGTAAGCATTGTTGTGACATCTTTGTAATAACTTTCATGCAATGTGATACGTACTTATCTTTATATATTTATAGAGAGTCACACAAACTATTTGATAGCTATTTAGAGTTCGCAGGGATTAAATAAATATTTTAAAAAAAATATTTTAAGTAATTTTATACAAAATTTATTAGCATTGAATATATATTAAGAACTCCCACTTCACATATACAAATATTTACTAATTTAAATAAAGGTGTGTAGTAATAAATAATAAAATTAAACTATTTGATTTATGATTGTGATCCTCTCTATATTTATCTATAATTTACTAAACTAATTTTATTGGCATTTAAAGGAAATAATCTGAATATATATATATATATTTAAAATAAATGTTTTAAAACAAATAAATTTGTGCAGGAGTTAAAAATAGACACAAGAAAATATATTTTTTATTTTAATGTAAAATCATAAATAGGGATCTTATAATATATATGACAATATTTATATCTAGATTAATAGGAATTTTACTTTATTAAATAAACTAAATATTGTTGATGTGACCCTACCAGTTAATCATTATTAATGTGGCATCTGTGAAAATATATTTTTTCATCACTATTTCAATATTATGCAACTTTTTTGGAATCAATTAAATATGACGAATAAAGACACCTGCATAAATATATTGATCGCAGTGCATGTTCATTGCCCCTAAAATGTTAATGTGTTTTTCTTAAAATGGAGCAAATATAATTCAGTACCACTTTTAGCAAATATTTTTCTGAATAATGAACTTGATGAAAATTAAACTCCAAATGTAATAGTATTTTTAATATATTTATGAATATGTGTGCACCCAATATTCTGTACTCAATATTAAAATGATAGGTTCAAAGGTTAAAGTTCCTGGATTGATTTTTTGCTATGAAAAGTAATAAAAAAATCTTAATAATATTCAAATAAATAAAAGAGTTGTATTAAATTTGCCATTTATAAACTCTAATGTCACATCGCTTTCTTAATAGATGACCTTATTTTAGCAATGGTTTAATTAGCTGTCATTTTTTTTCATTTCAAAACCATACACTCTCTATGCTAGATTTACATTTACTTAAGAATTTTGGGGGAGACCATTCTTATTTTTTTTAAAAAAATATTTGTAAGCATTAATTTAAATAAAAGGTTTTTGTATTGATATCCAGGTTTATTTACTGATTTTTGAAAATTTATGAACATATTTGAAATCACATGCTATATTTTATATTGTGGCATATATTTTTAACTATTGTTATTTTCACATTGCACATATCTCATTTATATAAAATATCAGGGGTCTCTACCCTGCACACCTTTTGATGTTGATTAAATTTCATCATTCTTGTTTTCAAAGACAAAAGAAGTGTTTAATATGATTTTTTTTTTTTTACTTAACATGCACATACGATATTTTATTATTTTATTAATTGACCCAGAAAAAAAATTGTTAAATAAATAATTATTAATAGATTTTTACTACAGATGTTGTATCTAGGCTTAAAAGTTTTATTTTACTCACACTTAATTCTGAAATCATATATATTAGAATCTTATAAAAGAGTTGCCAAAAATATTCATATTAATAAGTTATCATTAAACAAAAATATTCACAATAAAGTGTTATTTGTCTATGAGGACAAATTTAAGCTGTATTTTTTCCTAAGTCTGTAACTATTTTATAAAATATAATTTTTTTTCTGTAATATATATGTAAATGTGTCCGAGCAAGTTTACTGTTAAATAAATAATTATTAATACTTTTTCAGAATATTATATTTTTTACTACAGATGCCATTTTCTGCCAGATTTTTAGTAACAGTTTGTTGTTTTTTATAAGAGTGGCCATTTTAGTTAATTATTAACTATTTGCATCCAGGACATTTTAGCAAACTATATTATTTGGTGCTTCAGTTTTATCTCATCATCATTATATATGTGTGTGTGTAAAAAAAATATGCTTCTTGTTTTTATTTTCAGTTACCTACACTACTTTTTTTAATTTAAAATTGCGTACATGTATTTAAATTCAAAGATACATCTTATTTATATTGACAGTACTTTTAAAGGTCAAAAATCTGAATATAAAACTTTTATTTAATATTATTATGAGTGCATACATAAAAAAGATAAAAACAGAAAGAAACAAACAAATTCTTCTAAACCAGATGTTCTTTGCTGATTTTACAAATATGGATCTTTACTTTTTATATGTGTTAAACTTAAATAAATATTACTAAAGGACAATATAATCAATATTTTTTCTTCTCTTTATTTGTTTGTATATATATATATTGATGAGTTAAATAAATCTTATAATGTACATATATAAATCATATGTTAGGTTTTTTTTCCTTTATAAGTATACATTTAATTTTTTCTATACTAATCAACTCGTAAAAAAAATAAATATATTTTGACTATATACAAAACATGTTTTGCACTCATTAAAATTAAATTATTTTGTAATTCAAATCAAGCATTTAATCATTAATCTACAAATAATTGATATCAACTTTATGATTTAATTTTAGAGACATATACACATTTATAATTTATGTATAGTGTTCTTAGTTTATATTTATATTATAATTATGTTTATTTATTTATAGATATTGATGGATAAACAGATTTAACAATATGTGGACAGTTTAAGGATGTGAGGCATAAACATTTATAAAACAGCTATTCATGATCTTATGTTGATGATGGATCAGACAATGGTATTTATTCAAGACAAATTATCTAGCAGAGATATTTAAACAATACCATTCAAATCAACTTATAAATTACATTTTCAAGCTTTAATTGATAACATTGAAATCAGATCACAAATACAAAATCAATAGAAGTCAAACAACACAGCACTAATAATGTATAAGAATCAGAGTTATAAATTTCTAAGTATTGACTATATTTATGCACAATTCTCTAATATTAATCTACTTAGTGCTTTAAGATTTATCACCGTATTAATAATATACAAACACTATTAAAACTGAGTGATTTAATCTCTATATATTTGATATTAGGTGGTTTGTTTTCAATGTAATTAAAATGAATAAAACAGATTCTGCTTTATAAATTAGAATCTCTACTGATTTAATAACTTTCATTAATGGATATCATTATCTGATCTATTACCCATATAATATCGTGGACTTTAAATGAAATTGGAATTATTTTTTGTGAAGTTGATTATTTTGATTACAAAAGCATTGTACTACTATTACCCAGTTCTTCAAGACTTGTTACTCTATTTATTCCATATTATTTGTGTTGTATTGTTTTTAGTATTATATTATAGATAGATAAATAGATAGATAGGACAGATAGATAAATATTTACATAGATAAATTAATTAGATGTACAAATTGAGAGACAGATATATATATATATAGACAGATGGACAATTAGTCAGACAGATAAAATGATAATTTTTAAAATAACTATATTTAAATGTATTGGAATAAATTTTAAATATATATAAATATTTTTAGGTTGTTACATATAATAGTTAGAACAGAGCTTAATTATTTATTCTAAAATTAATAAAAATAAAAATTGATAAATAAATATATTTAAATTTAATATTAAAATTTTATATATATATATATTGTAATGGGCACAGGACGATCGAAAAGCTCCAACTTCCCTTTCACTTATATATGTAATGGGGAATTCTTATTATTCAAAAATCGTCCACTTTCCGCTACCTCAAGCAGAGAGAAATACGGAAACAGACGAGCCAATTTCCGTACTTGACCGAATCTGTACGTTATACAGATATAGCCTCCAGATTATTTTTCTTGATCAACTTTCTCCCGACTGCTGTAAGATATTACAGTTACAGTGCTTGGCTAATTTATAAATTTTACAGGATAAACCCCTGCACCATCAACGTTTCACGTGTTAATTTCATAACTAAAAGAATGACAAAAAAATGAAGTAATATTTCTACCCTCCTAGTATTAGACTATTTTGTGGAGTGGTGAAGAACGAGACAAGACAGATTTAAATAAATTAATATATTTTTAATACTAACAAATAATTTGATAATAAAAGATATAAGAAACATTAACATAAAAAAAATTAAACATATTATATTCTATAGTGCTCTAAGGAAATAAATACTTGAAATTCTTATAAATAAATACTTGAAATCATTATAAATGCTATCACATTTATAACTTGTTAGCCTAGCTGTCTATCACAAGAATGTCATTTTCATTCCTCAAAGGCATTTGGCCATTGTCTATGGAATTTATGTGCACATTTGACGATATATAAAATAAGATTTAAGTTACCTAGGGTTTAGTCTTTGAGTTCATTCCAATGTGTTGTTGACCGCCACGTGGATTATCCACTTCTTTAGGAGGGACGGTCGCAGATTATATTTGGTGGGATGTAGCTTCTTGGTTAATAAGGCATGGAGGATGAGGCATCACAGGTCGGGCCACTACAGGAATCCATAGGCAGGCGTTACTACCGTAGTTGTTACATTATTGCAGAACCATTGGTACAGAAGTCCGGATTGACCGTGATCGTGATGGCCTTAGCCGGTCATACTATGTTAGATATCGATGGTAAAAGTCATGTTGGTTAGCTATATTGGCTGATTCTTGGAGCCGTGATTTTTCATCTTGTCGACTCGAAGTCTCAAGCTCTAATCTCTCCTTTAATCTCCTTAGCTCTCCACCTAACTTTTTTCTCTCTTTTTTTTTTAATTAAAACATTGCAATGGTCTTTGTCCTTTAGATTCTTTGTTTCCACTTGTTATTGACACCTCCCATGCTATGCCTTCGGCCATATGTAAATTTATTTTATAGGATTTTATAGCATTACGTACATTTTATTTATTTCCTTATTTTTCTTTGATTACTTACACAAATTTTAATGCATGTTTTTCCTTTATTTCTTATTTAAACTTTAATGATCATTTATTTTTTATCTAATTCTTGCTTTAACTCTACTCCATAAAACCCGCATTTCGTTTATCGTCAAATGTGTACTTTGAAGCCCAGATTCTTATCTTTTCGAACATATTAATTTTCTAGGTTTTTTTTTCCGTGCTATCGAAGTTTTTTTTCTTTTTTTTTTTTTTTTTTAAACTTTACTTTTCCTAAATCATATTTTACTACATGTTTTATTTATGTTTCTTTACTGCTTTAACTTTCCTACCGTATGCTTGTAGTATTATAATTTAATATTTACTTTTATCAAAATTCGGACTTTGACTAGCAAAAGATAACGATCTTGTTAACTCTAGTTCCCTCTCTTTCTCTTTGTTTTGTTAATTTTCAACATTTCTTGGTTTTGTTAATTTCCAAGCTCGTTTTTTTTTCTTATTTCTTTCTTTCTTTCCAACCCTAACATTTCTAATTTGTGGATGTTTTGTAGGTACATGTGTGACCACAGTATGTGTGCTCATCACAATATATATATATATATGATAAACATTATAATTGATACAAATCATATATATTTATAAATATAAATCCATATATTTCTGAAAAAATACTGTAATAATATTCAAATACACACAATGGTCAGTATATTGTTTTAGTTAAATATGAAAATGTGTGTATACATGCAAGTAGAAAAAATAATGTAACAAAAATAAAATAAAAATCATTATATTTTGTTTTTAATTTATAAGTCTATACTATGTTAAAAAAGGAAATAAATAAATAAAGAAGATGATAACATTTATTGTGTAAATTCATGTGTAAATTATACTATCTAAATCTTATTTCATTAATATATTGTACTCCATTCAAATAATTATAAGCACAAAATATATAATATAATGAATTAAAAGTTATTAATAAGATGTATCCTTCCAAGTTAAAAGTTACTGTTTTATTTATATATACTTTTATAAAGAGGGAAAGGTAAAAAGAGTTATAAATAATATAGGGCCAGATAAAGTTAATTTTTATGTTTAAAAATGTATAAGATAATGTATGAGCTTATTTGTGTTATAGTATAAATATTTAATTTATTTCAGAGTAAATATCTATGCTGCACTCTAAACGCAAATCAAAAATAAAGGCAGGTCAATATTGTTGGAGCATTAAAAACATTTCTAATCATACATTCAAACCCACTACTGCTGAAATTGTATGCTCCAAGCTAAATGGCACCAAGAACAAAGTAAAATCAGCATGTTTCATTGCAAATGATCCTAATGTCATCAACAGAAGAAATGCCTTCTTCTTCATTTCTAAAAAAATGGCTGTTTAAATAATTTACATACATTTGCATAATTTATTGTTAATAAAAAACCATTAGTAGCACAAGCTATAAATATGAGATCAAGTAAGTCCTGAAAGCACTAAGCTTGAAATTTTTTGAAAATATATAGCATCACTGATGTGCGTTTAGAGAGCAGCATAAAAATAAGAAAGATAGTGAAGTAAATTTAATTACTTCAGAGTAAATAATAATTTAGTTAAGTTATTTTGTTGATAGAATTTAATAAAAAATTATATGAATAAAGTTGATTAGTTTACTTCGAAAATATTAGGTTGATTTAAAAAATATGTTAGTTAATTATTAAAATAGATTAAATTTAGTAAATGTAAAGTAATTTCTTGTATACATGTGTGTGAGAATTGGAATGCATGTGAGGATGTTTGATAAAATGTTGTTAATTGCAAATAGAATTAATTTTAGTCATTAAATATTCAGAAATAAAGAAATAGTTAATTCAGTCATAAAAGGGTTAAAATAAATAAATAGAGTTTCTGGTAAATTAAAAAAAAGTGATAATTTAAATATAATGTTATTTATTATCTTGTTTTACTTTTTTTATGAATGATATCAATTAATAAAAGTTAAATTCAAATTTTGTTCAACTTTTAGAAAGTTTACATTATCATATGAACATTGAAAGTAGAGCAAAATTATGTAATTTTCTTAATTCGTTCCACATAGTAGTTTGAATGTTTTTGACAGATGTCTCAATTTTGAAAGGTGTGTCTGATGGAGATGCTTGTCATAAGAAAAGTATAAAAAGAGGATAATTGTCAGTGTACATGTGTGTGTGATGCAATCCTCTCATCTACCATTGACCTTGTGCATTTTTATTCTTCAATAAGAATAACAGTAATAATTTTTTTTTATCTTAAATTATTTTTTTTAATCTAAAATGTCAGTGCAGCCGCCTTACAAGCAGTTTTCCTGGTTTAGTGGGTTTACTTCCCAGCCGATGCTATGACACAAGAAAAAAAAAGTTAGTTTTCTAAAATTTTATCATTGTTTAACTAATAATGTGAATCTAGGTGGAAAAATAATAAGGAATTCTTTGTTTCTTATGTCTAACTTGATTGGAATCATCTAAATGATTAACAAAATGTTTTGGAAGAATAGTTATCTTGTAATCATTCAATTTACTCAACTATGCATAGAACGGAATTCTGAAAGAAACCAGATAATATATTTTATATTATTTTCAAGGACTATATTGAACATTGTACTAGTTTGTCTTTACTTATTTAATTTCACCTTTAGTAAAAAGAGATTCAAATTAATTATGAAAAGGTTTTTTAAAAATTGACTTTAGAGATAAAAGTTATGCTTCAACAAATATTAATAATATCTGATGTCAAAATGCTCAATTCATAATTATTTGAGTATATTATTTGGAATTTTCCCTTAATAAAAACTTTTAAGCACTGACTTGCCTAAATTGATAAAAGAAAAAGAATTTTATGGATTTATTTTATTAATGTTTTGCCAAAAAACCTTTAGAATAGAATTTGAGTGTATAAACTAATGTGAAATTTTACTAAGTAGATATAGCTTTAATGCCTAAGAATATTATACATTATTTAAATGCACTATTTTAATTTATGGACTTTTGAATTGATAGTAATTTAAAAAAAAAAATTGCTGTAATTATGTACCTGAATGAACTAAAAAATAATTGCATGTTAAGCAGAATATTTTAAATGGGTTTTAAAAAGAAAAACAAAAGTTGTTTATTTTTCCCAGTACAACACTGGAAAGAATTAAGCAAAATTTTTTTTTTATAATATTTGTTATTAAAATGAAAATATTGAAAACAAGCTAGCTGATATTTTTTGAATGTTAACCTTAAAAATGGATCCAAATCTTTGCTAAAAAATAAAAGAACTAATTGTTAAGGGTTCCTGTTATATTATTATTTGTTCCAGAAGGTCATTCATGCTTTTATTTTCTTATAAAAAACAAAAAAAAAGTATGAGAAATATGGATGTGACATACTTTAGATAATTCACCTGGAAAAGGATGTTATTACCTGTTATAGTCCTCCCTTCTCTCAGAAGTGGACTATTCCAGATGCCGCCTTATCTGATCGGATTAAGCATTGTTTGCCTCAGGCCAATAGGCTGATGTATAGATAAAAGCATAGCCAATGATTATTACAGGTCAATGAACAATGATGCTTGCTGAATCTGAAGGTTTTCAATAAGGTCAGGGATCTGGGCATAAATAGTCAGCCTTTTTTGAGAATCAGGGAAGAACGTGTCTAACCTAAACAGACGTTTGCATTCTCTCATTAATAGCACTAAGCTATTTAGATCTACGCAGCTAGGCAAGTCCCACAGAGACTGGATGCTGCTAAGATCACCCTCAGCTCGAGACAAGCTAACTACATAGCTGGAAGAGTCATAGACCTTACCCGTGAGGCAAGCCATAAGGTGTGGCTAGAAGCGGCAGGCAAAACCCAGAGTTATGTGAAACTCCAAGATTCAACTTATAAATATGCATTTGTATACTGTATATTGTTTGTATATATTTGTACATAATAAATATATTAAATTATAATACTTGTGTCAGTATTATTTGACGCAGTTGGACAAAAGATTTTTTTTCCCCCATGGCTGGAAAAAAAAAACTTGGAAAACGTAAATACTTGAGTGCACACATACTTGTAAGTTACAAAGTTGTGATTACTAAATCACACTTAAATACGGTCCAAGTATTTATTAAAATACGTATATGCATTTTTTAAACAGTGATTCTTGAAATCACTTATTTCTGGCAAAATAAATAAAATACATGATAATATTTACTAAATCGCCAGTGTCAAAATCACTTAATTCTGGGAAGAAACATAAAGTGATCATAAACATGATTGGTGTTTCATAAACCAATCAAAATTGGCCTTGCTAAAAAAACAGAAGCTCACCCTAGTGGAGTAAAAAATCTGTCAAACAATCGTATCGAGTGTTTACTCACCACTCACAAATATACGGAAAAAAATGGCTAATATAATTGGCTCCATGGAAGCTTTTGATCCAGGATTCCCTGAGAACTGGTCATGCTACAAAGAGTGCCTAATTTTCTATATGCGGGCCAATTAGATAAAAAAGTCTGAAATAAAATTAGTGACACTGATAACGATAATCGGGTCGCAGACTTATAATATATTTAAATCGCAACTTGGGTCAGAAACACTGGCTGACTTGAATTTTGAGAAAGCGTTGGCGATTCTCACAGAATATTTCCCCCCCAAACTGCTAACAATAATGCAGAGATATTATTTCAATCTCTGTGTCCAGACAGAAAAAGAAAAAGCTAGAGAATTCACCATGCGTATCAGAACATTAGCACTCACGTGCGAGTTTAAAGAGTTCTTAAATAAAGCGTTACGCGATCGTTTCATTTGTGGCATGAATGATCACAATTTAAGACTAAAACCATTAATGACACCAGATATAGATTTTGAAAAGGCTGTAACTCAAGCCATGCTGGCAGAATCTATAGCATGTCAGGCAAAGCCATTACAAAAAATGAATTATACTGTTCAAAAAGTTGAACATAAGGCTGAGTATGACAAGCACTCAGTTAGCTCAACAACAACAACAATGAGTGTAAAGCATTGTTATAGATGCAATGAACTGATCCACATGCAAACAGAATGTCCACATCTCCATACTGTGTGCTCATTTTGCAAGCATATCGGTCATATAAGAGCAGCATGTCTAAACTTAAAAAGACAGACAGCCAATATGAGAATAGAAAAAAACCATTCCAAAACACAAAGGCAACTATAAGAAAAATAAACAAGTTGCCAGTATAAATCACATTAAAGACAATCAGTCTGGATTTATATAAAATATTATGATTAATGATACACCAGTGAAAATGGAACTGGACACAGGGGCAGCAGTGTCTATTGTTTCAAAAAAAAACTTGGAATATCATTAATAAAAATAATAAATATAATCTGCATCCTAGCACTAAGACTATAACAGATTATCAGGGTAAAATATAAAACTCTTGGGTCAGACAAGAGTGAAAATTACCATGCCTAATAAAACTAGACACCTACCACTGGCAGTGGCAACAGGTGATCACAGCAACTTATTAGGTTATGACTGGTTAGGTCACTTAGGGTTCAAAGTGAACCAGCTCACAACATTATCAAAGTTGAAGACTTATGAATCAGAAGTCTTTAAAAAAAAGCTGATAACAAAAATGAATATGAAAAATGGGAACACCAGGATTACTAGAACTCACTAGCTTTCCAGACTAAAGTGTTATGCAGAATGTATAGAGGACCCACAAAATGAATTCCAGCAGTTGTGATCCAACAAAAAGGACAACACAACCTTATAGTCAAAACAGTAGATGGATGTCAACATCATCACCATCAAAAACAACTTAGACTGTATTATACTGATGCAACCACAAGGAAAGAAGCTACAGAGACATGCAATACAAGAAAGGAGGACCAACAAACCAAAGACAGCAGCAGACTAGCACCGAGGTGCATTAGTCATCCTCCAGCACATCTGAAAGTCTGTTCTCTAGGCTAAATTTTAGCCAGGGGGAGGGATGTTATAGTCCCCCCTTCTCTCAGAAGTACTATTCCAGATGCTGCCTTATCTGATCGGATTAAGCATTGTTTGCCTCAGGCCAATAGGCTGATATATAGATAAAATCATAGCCAATGATTATTACAGGCCAATGAGCAATGATGCTTGCTGAATCCAAAGGTTTTCAATAAAGTGAGGGATCTGGGCATAAATAGTCAGCCTTTTGTGAGAATCAGGGAAGAACGTGTCTAACCTAAACAGACATTTGCATTCTCCCATTAATAACACTACACTATTTAGATCTATGCAGCTAGGCAAGTCCCACAGAGACTGGACACTGCTAAGATCACCCTCAGCTCGAGACAAGCTAACTACATAGCTGGAAGAATCATAGACCTTACCCGTGAGGCAAGCCATAAGGTGTGGCTAGAAGCGGCAGGCAAAATCCAGAGTTACGTGAAACTCCAATATTCAACTTATAAATATGCATTTGTATACTGTATATTGTTTGTATATATTTGTACATAATAAATATATTAAATTATAATACTTGTGTCAGTATTATTTTATAATATTTACTGTTAGTTGGGTCTGTAATCCAGACCAAACACAACATTACCCATGATAGATTGCTCACCATGGAAGGAATTTTAATAAAAGAAGTAGGGTGTTTAATATATATATATATATATATATATATATATATATATATATATATATATATATATATATATATATATATATATATATATATTGTACCAACATTGTGTTGGCACATAATAATTTTGTCTAAAAATTATTAAAATAAAAATCTTTCATTAAAAGAAAATAATATGTAAAGGTTTAAGAGTTTTTTATTATTATTGCAGTTTGTTTTCAAAATGTAAAATTAAAAGTCAAAGAGTTTTTGATTATTAGGTTTTCAAATAAAAGTTACAATTAATTAATTAAAAGAGGGGAGGGAGATTTGCTTTAGTAATGTCAAACTAAAAGTTTTAAATTTAAAGAGTTTTACTAGAAACAATTAATTGATAGTTATGGGAAAAATTAAAAGAAGTTAAAGAGTTTTCTTTATTATTATTAGTTGAAATATAACTTAAAATTTAAAAATATAAATCTCTTTTTATTTAAGTTAGGGGAAACAAAAAGTCATCTTAAAAACTATAATGGATGATCTTAAATTACATATGTGTGTAAATGACAAATTAATGTAAGTAATAGTAAAAAATATAAGTGTGATTGTAAATATAATATATGTGCATGTTTAATAGAAAGAAGTAGATGAAAGTTAAAAGGTTAAAAAACACTCATCAATGGCTACTAATCAAAAATGTAAAAACAACATGTTTGCATGCCTGCTAATTAATATCTCCAACAACAGGATTAAAAGCTTATCTCAAAGGAATGCAATTAAAACAAGGAAAGAACTTCAACAACAGATATAGCTGGAGGATATCAAAATGACAACATGTCTTATGTATAAAGAGTCAATTTTTATCAGACAGTTCAGTTTAGAAAACAGTTTAGATTGTGTAGTTGAAATTACAATTTACTGGAGATTAAATCAGTCAATAATGCAGTGTTAAAAAAAATATCGGAAACATATGACTTTCTCCAGCCTGCTTGCCCAGAATAGAAAAATGCCTGTGTAACAACTTGAAGAATCTCATGAATATTTAACTGTCTCCAAGAATGGTACCAATGAATAATAACAAATCTACACAGGAAAACTTCAAATCTTACCGGTTAGAAATACTACATTAGAAACAGCAAAAAGCAAGAAGTATCCACATTCTAAAATCCTAGGTAATAACATTTTTTATACTCATTTCTAAAGTAGCCATCACATTCTAAAAGCCTCCAAGAGTCAAAGAATATCAACTCTATAGCATATATCAACGTCCTATTAATGCATGTGTTTAAAATGTTGTGTGTGTTCATGTGTTAGTATATATTGATTTCATTGAATTTTAAATTTCAAATATTACTTAATGCTTTGTTATATGATATTATAGTGTGTGAATTAAAATGTGTGTGATCATGATACCAGTGTTATGTTAGTTAAGATTTACAAAAGTATTTAAAATTAGTTTAATAAATGTTGATTAAAATAAATTGTCTTTTAAATTTAAGCTTAATTTTGTTAGTCAATTCTTTTGCCACTAGTTAAGGAATAAGATGTTATTGAATTAAAAATAGACTGAGTTAGTTAAGGGATTTTTGAAGTACTGGGTTATGGGCCTACTGTCTGAACATGTTGGTTTTTAGAAACTAGCTGATGCCTGGGGTTTACTCTGAAACAAATAAAGTGTTTGGATAGTAGGGGTTTGAATCTAGCAGTCAAGGTGGGCCACGATTGGAAATGTGATTGTGTTATGCATTGCATAGCTCGGTCTGATTGTGAGTATTATTAACAGCTCTGCTATCAATAGTATTCTCCACTCTGCTCGAACATGCCAGTTCGTTCATGTCACATTTATAATATAAGATTATAAATAAGGTTTAAACATGGCTAAACCCAGTGAGTAGGATAAGTGTTTGGCCGCAGATAAAACCCGGGTACAATATATATCTATATATAGTTTTTTATTATCTTATATTATGTTTATTTTAATATTTTGATTTTTTAGAAGTTATAATAGTCATACTTGTTTGCTAATAGCTAGTGATTGATAATGATTCATGATTCTCCAAATACTTTTCTGAATATTCTGAAATATTGTACATAAAATAATCTTTGAAATGGATAAAATGAAGAGATAAATTCTTCTAATACATTTTTATAATTTTAAAAATGTTCTATGTGATTATATAAAAAAATGTAATTCTAGATTTTTATTTTATTTAAAACTTGATTATTTTATTGATTTTAAATATTTACTAATAACATTTAAAAGCTTTGCAATACCATTAATACTGATAATTTTATTAAAATTAGTTTTTTTATATATTTAAATTGACATTTTGTTTTTGACTCATAGATAACTATAAGGTACAGTCTATTCCCTTATTTAAAACAGTATAGAATTTTACCAACTTTTATTTCTAAATTTATGCAGATGTAAGTGTACAAGTGTATATTAAGATGAAGATAAATTTTATTAAAGTAATATATTTTATGAGTTCATCCATGTGTAATTAATAGTAATTTTCACTGAGGTTTCAGCAGATCCCACATCTGACATTATCTGGATAGATCATTATTTGTTTAAATATTGTAAAAGCATTAAAATAATTAATGGAGCAAAATTAAACATGTACTGATCAGAATAATTTTAAAGTGTGGAAAGATCATAGTAAATGAATAATATGATATAAAATTAACATTAAAGTACAGGAAAATGACAGTAAATGAATAATCTGATATAAAATTAACTCTTAGTTTGTTTGATGGGTTTTTTAATAATATTGCCAAAGAGGTAACTCAAATGATTATCATGTTTGCTGATCATATGTATTTCCTAAAAAATCAGAATTAATGATTTCAGGTAATGTAGTACAAATAAAAGTGAAGTAAATAATTGAATAACATTATTGCATTGGAGCTCATAAGATTTTAAGGTTGGAAATCATCCAAAAATTTCACTATCTCAGAATTTGCCATCATGTCATTCTACCAAGTATAGTGAGTGATATTCATAACATGAAGAAATGTACTAATAATGATGAGAATTGTTTTCTCATATTATCATTTCCATCTCTTATAGCAGTAAATTGATAAATGCAAATAATCTAATCAATGGGAATTTAAATATAAGAATTGCACCTTATATCATTAAACTTTGCTAAACCAGGATTAATGTCTTTGTTAACATTGTTTTTTGAAAACTTATTTTGGGTACAATGGGTAACTTTACAAACAAATTTTTAATACTTTCAATAAATAATTTCATCTCTGCAATGTGGATGTTTGTTGCAAGCATAAAAGTACATGTATTAGTGTATGTAATTTGATCTATATAATTTTTCTCAGAAATATTTCCATTTTACAATGAAAATACAGATTAATAGAGAATTTTTATTTCTTAATATATTCATTTCAAAAAAGCTGAATGATTATTTGGTATTTTCTATTTTCAAAAAAAAAATTCACAGAAAAAGATTGATATCCAAGATTTTCGATCTTCATTGTCATTCAGCTCAAAATTATTTCTGTATCAAAGTTTCCTTACAGAAGCAGTTAACTTCTCAGATTATTAATTCAGTAAGAAAAATAAAATATATACACAATGCTTTGATAATAAATCATTTCAATCAACAAACTGCAAATAAAGCCTTAAATCTTTTCACAAAACAACAATATAAAAAAAGAAGATGAAAAATACAGGTACTGACCAGAGCTTATGGTTTTTATATAAAAGGAACAATATACGGTAATGAGTATATTATAAAATGCTATAACACTAAAACTATGTAGAATTAACAGCATTCTGCTCAAATCTAAAAACTTGATCTTTATTTTGACCAAGAGAATTTATAAAATTCCAAGTGAATTTGATGGGTTTTATTTTTATATGAGTAATTATTGCTTGTTCTAATTAGAGATCAGTTTACTAACATGGCAAAGTAACTTTTGACGTCATCAACATTCTTTTACTATATTATGGATATTGGTCAAAATATAGATTTATTAAGATCAAGAAACCTCCTAGATGTGATTCTTATTCTTAAAGAAAAATTAGAGTCAATCAAATTCTCACGAGACGACTGTATCAAAAAATGAACTGATTCATTTAAGTTACTCCCATTTAGAAAAATGTCTTTTATGTTCATTAATCAAAACAATTGTCATTTTTATATAAAATATTTACCTAATAATATCCCATTACCTATCAAAACATTTTTGCCTGGGTTTTTAAAATAACATTTTTATATGTATGGATGATAGGTATAATCCTTCTATACAATCAAAACATTATAAACAAACAGAAAATAGGTCTTTGCACATACAAATGATATGATAATTACTGGTCTAATAAATTATTAATAATAATCATTAATGTTTTATCTAAAATGATTAGTGCCAAAGATAGGAGTACAGGAAGTTTTTAGCATTTATAGATTTGTTTGTAATAGTATATATATATATATATATATATATATATATATATATATATATATATATATATATATATATAATGCTACCAGTGAATATATATATATATATATATATTAAAATACACATATAAAGCACTACATGTTTAATATTTAAAAAAAAACAACATGATGATTAGTTTTAAGATTTTAAAACTGTACTTTTAAAATTAAAAATATTTAAAAATCATTTTCTTCTTTTAAAGTAGGTAAATAAAATGGCTAAAAACAAAAAAAATGTAAAACATTAAAATAAAACTTGTTATAAAAGAAACTTTTTGTAAAATTCCTGGATAATAGATTAGATTAATCTAAGCAAAAGATTAGATTAACTTGGAATGTAAAAATCAATTAATTAAAGAAATGTAAAAAGACACATTCAAGTTAAAATATAAATAAACAATGAGAGGGGATGGTATATAAATTCATCACCATCTATTGTCTTTCATTCTGGCCTTCATTTTGTGATCAAATTCAGTCCGGTCTTCATTTTGTGCATTATTTTATTTATTCCTCCAAAAATCTAGAAGTCTAAAGACAGTATATAGCCATTCATTACTGCTCCAGAAAATATAATTGCGGTAGCTGCAGATCTAACAAAAATGCATAGCTAGATCATCTTTAAAAGTCTTTGACTGGGTTTCAGGCCCCAAAGTCCTCCACAAATTAACTGTCATTGCCTGAACCCTCATTGGAAACTAATGCCCAAATGGTGGAGTAGACATTGTGTAACACCTAATATCTCTCTTTCCCATTAGCAAGACAAAAATGGAAAACAATCCCTGAAACCATTGATGCAGACCAAAAAGCAACTGGTTGGAAGTGCCAATCAGGAAAACCTAGTTACAGACATTTTGATACTTGGCTGCAGACATTTTATTTTTTATCTTAAATAAATCTTTAATTAATGAAGGAATGAACATTACACTTTAGCCTGAAAATAATAATTTATATTATTATACAAAATAATATATTAGCGTTATTATTTGTTATATTACTGTGTGTGTACAAGAATAAATATTAATAATATTGGGAATATTAGTTGGTCTATTTTCTCTTTCTTTCTTGGTCGCTCGTCCCGCCTGATTAACTTCTATAGAAGGTAATTAATTTGGCGTGTTGCAGGAAATGTGCTGGACCCTGAGGCAGAGTGAGCTAGTCATGGGATATTTCAAGTACTGGATTGTGTGCTTGTCACATGAAGAATGCTGACTATATAACCTATGATTGGCTGTTACCTGAGATTGATTCTCGATCACTTTGGATGGTAGGATTTAAATCGAACAGTTGAAAAGTGCTATAACCTGGAAAATGTAATCATCAAGTCGTCGCTTGCATGGCTCAACTCTCATTATAGATACTCGTTGATAGTTCATCAATCAATGGCGACTTCGGTTTCTCTGCTTGAAGAGCTGATACATTTGCTGCGTACGAAAAGTGCAGCCAAGTTAAAATTGGAGATTTTAAAAAATCAAAACAATTTTCTCGGATTTGGTTCAGATGCTGTAAAGTGTGCTGAAGTGCCATAAATTGACCCAGCATAAATCGATGTTACAAAGAAAAACTGTAATTAAAATTGGAAAAAGAGTTCGCAAACTAAAATTAAAATTAAATGCTAAATTGCTTCATAATAAAAGTTAAAATCTCAGAGCCATTTAAGAGTAAAACAGACTGAAGCAAATACTAAGAACTAAAATAATTAATAGAAGTTGAATTTTATAATGTAATTAAAAAGGAGAGATAAAAACAATGTCAATACAAAATAAATGAATTCAGTATTGGGATTGTTTACAGCTCAGGTCAAAAATAGAGAGGATTTGAAAGTTTGATTTAGTCAAACCCTTTATTTGATTTTAAAATATTTAAAAATAAAAAATAAGTGAAATAAAATTTGTTTTGAAGAGTTAGTAATAAAAAAAAGTAGTAATCTGTAAGAAAGTCAAAACAAAATGGAGGCTCAAAATAATATAGATGAAAATGAAATTATCTGTGTTCTTTGATGAAAACTTTGGAAATACACAAGAAAAGCTTCAAGGAATGAATGAATAATGCAGAAGATAAGCTAGTTTAACTGAAAAAGAGGGAAACATTAGACAGCATGAAACTAGACCCAAATATAGAAGCAGTTAATAGCCAAAATAGAGTGAAATTAAAAATAAAGAGAAAAGCACAAGTAAGTATGTGCATTTAAACAGCTCAATATATTAAGTAATGAAACAGAACCTGAAGAGAAGTATGAATTTTGAACAATGATTTAAAGTCCAACTCAAAAATTAAACCTCGAACCAAGAAAACAAGTCTAACTCAGAAATTAAGTCAGAACCAGAAAATATTTCTGACCTCAAACAATGACTTTAAATTTGAAAAAAAGACGTCGAGAAATACAGCTTAATCGAAAAAAGAGTGGAAGTGCGTAATATAAAAGATAACCAAATCATGAAAGTTATGGAGGAAAAGATTTGAGAAACACACTTCGAAATAATTAACAAACAGTTAGAATAATGCGATAGAGAAAATATGAAATCAGCCCAAATTTTCGGAGATGAAAAATAGTAAACGGTATGATATAAGTGACATTAGACAGAAGGGATGAGAAATACTAAAATTAAAAAGATGAGGAAGAGAAGCATAAATCAGAAAAGCAAAAATGTAAAGTATTTATAGTAGGAAAAAGAAAAGCATAAAAATGTATGTGTATTTAAAGAATAACCCAAGTAACACAAAGAAGGTTAATAAAAATAAAATTATAATGCTGAAAGGAAAGTGGTCAAAAAAGTGGCTGAGTTATTTACATACATTGAACAGAACAAGGCTAGATTATGTAACCAAAAGAGAAAAAATTGCAACACTTTGCAGAGGAAAAATATAAGTATTGTAAATTACAAAAGCTGAGGTAAAAATGTCAGGGATAAAAAGAAAGTTGTTTAATCCTGGAAAGAGAGATGATCAATGCAGAACAACTGCAATCTGGAAACAAATTGCACCAGAAACACTAAGCTTTGGCCTATACGTAAATCAATATTTCATGGTCCAAAAGCAGATATGTAAGAAATATAAAAGAACTGCATCTGACAAAAGGTTAGGGAGGGATTAGAGTGTATATTAACTGGACACATTTTTTTTAAAAAAAAAAAAAAAAACATGTTTTTACTGTTAATATGAAACAGAGTTAAATAAAAACAAAATGTTTTTTTTTTTTTATAAAGGATGTAAAAAACGGAAGTGGAAACAAAGTAAAATATATTTTTCTATAGCCAATATGACAAATAGAGTTAAATAAGTAAGATAAAATAATTTTTTTGAGAACTGCAATAAAAGTAATAAAATAGTAAAGAAGGACAATAAAGCATATAATACATAAAATAAAATCTATAAAAAAACTGTATAATAATCTTTCAGTTAAGTGGAGATAGTAAGAGGTAATTAGGAGTTCATGAGAAGAGGTACAGATAAAGGTTGATAAATTTTAAAGCAGTAGACTGTAAGACTTTGGGTGAACTTAAGACCTTTAATAGGCTAAATGAAGGACTGTCCAATAGGATGAGGATCCAGTAGAAGGTTCTGGGCCCATCTGCAGCATGCTGGAGGAAGTAATATCAGGTTATATCTAAAAATGTACACACTGACCAAAAATATCAGCATAAGTTGCAAATCAGTTCATTGGAAAAAAATTGCCAACATAATAAGCGTTAAGCCAAAGGGCCAATGGATAAATATTGCACATTCACGGTGATCCCATTTTATCTTCTACAATAAAGACCCATTGAGAGAAAGTCATGGCTTATTCAATTGGCTGGGGTAAAAGAAATTCAACCAGCAGTTAAAGTATTATTATTGCATAGGTCGGGTATAAGCCACTTGCAGGTTTTTGCTCTCACTGTAGTAGATTGGAAAAATGTATGTTGTCCCTTATGGTCACCACAGCATGCACATAATTCATTGCAAATCAATCGTAGATATAGCCTGCTGAGAGAGAGCACATAAAAGGTGACTCTCTGCAGTTTTGTCAAGATCTATATGTAATTGAACGTCTTATGTTATAAATAATATTAAGTAAATAAATAAACAAACAAATTAAAACATTTAAAATAAAAGGTCAGAGCTTAAAATGAATCCAAATTGATACATTTTACCTCTCAAACAGAGGTGAAGTGTGATATACTGCTAGTGAAGATACATGTTACAAACACCCATATATATCAGTCATGTTTCATAATTTTTATAAAAATATATGATTAGTTTTAAGATTTTAAAAAATATAACTTAAAAGGTGTAAGAACTCATTCTTTCCTTTTTAGAATAGTTAAATAAAATGATTAGAAAATAAATAAATAAACAATAGTAAAACAATATTTGTTATAAATAAATTTTGAGAAAGATATCATCATCAGCTTGTGAAATGCAATTAAGTTTGCAAGATTCCTTGGATAAAGATATTAGATTAATTTAAGTAAAAGATTAGATTAACATGTTGGAATGTAAAAATCAATTAATTAAAGAAATGTAAAATTAATTAAAGACAGATTCAAAGTTAAGATAAATATAAACAATGAAGAAGTAAGGGCAGAAAAAGTCATCATCATCTCTCGTCTTTCATTCCAGACTTCATTTTGTGATCAAATTAGTTGTCTTCATTTTGTACATTGTGCTTAGTATTTACTCCACAAATCCAGAAGTCTGGTAAAGGATAATATAGCCATTCAGTACTACTGCAGAAAAATATCATTGCAGGAGCTTCAGATATAGCAAATGTACATTGCTAGATCATCTTTAGAAGTAGTTTTCCTGAAGTTACAGGCTCAACATCCTCTATAAATCAACTGAGCTTCTGCCTGAATCCTAGCTGGAAACTAATGCTAAAATGGTGCAGTAGATACCGCCAAAAAACCTCAATCTCTCTCTCCCAATACTGAAGACAAGAATGGAAAAACAAGCCAGAAACCACTGATGGAGACCAAAAAGCCAATTCTGGTTGAACGTAGAAAACTCATGAAAACCTAGGTAAAGACATTTCGATAACTTGTCTATAGACACTTTATTTTTTACTTAAAGAAACTTTAAACAATGAAGGACTACACTTAAGTTTAGCTGAAAATAATGCTAATTTATATTACTATGTAAAATATTACATGGTGTTATTTTACAATACATTACAATGTAATGCATGTGGCATAAATATTAATGTCTATTGTAAATAAATATTAATGTTTGTTTAAATATTACTTGGCCTATTTTCTCTCTCTGGTCTCTGTCTTATCATTGCATCACTATTGATTTGCAGAGTGTAGTTATTTTTATGTGTCAAGTAAATGTGTTGGACCCTGAGACAGAGTGTGAGATAGTCATGGGATATTTCAAGCAATGAATTGTGTGCTTATCATCCTGCAAACATACAGACGGTGTAACCTAAGGTTTGACTGGTGCCTAAGATTAATCCTCAAAACAACTAAAATACTTCTTGGATGGTAGGTAATTGAATCTAGAAGTCGATATAAGTTCTATAGCCTGGAAATGTGATTATAGGTTAATACAATCTTACATAACTCAATCTGATTATAGGTAGCTGTTTGATGGTTCATCCATCGATGGTATTCTGCATTTGTAGTGAAATGTAAAGCCTGAGTTAAATTTGAGATTTAAAAAAAATAATCAAAACCATTCTCTCAGACCCATTTCAATATATATAGAATGTGTGTGTGGATTCTAATTTGTAAAATTTTTATTTTTATTAAAGGATAATAATGTTGATTATTATTTCTATAATTTAAATGATACCAAACTGCAATGCAATATAAAAAAAATATATGAAATAATGAGAGTTACATTAATTAGCACAACATAAATTACAGTCAATGTCATATTGTTAAAATCTAAATGTTTAAAAAATAATAGTATAAATTAACCCAAATTAAAAGCGCTAGAACTGCTTTATTTTATTATTTATTTTGTAAACCTTAAGTTTTTGGTGAGACTCAACAGTTATCATGCCAGTTAATGTTTTTTTATTACGGTAATTTGTGATAATGAGAATATATATTTGGTCAAACATATTTTATTTGTTTAATTACAATCTTCTAACAACAATCTTTTTTTGAGATGCAAATATATGTAAACACTGAAATGTGCAAAGTCTTCAACACAAACTAAAGTGAATTAGAGAGAGATATTGATGCAGAAATGGGAGATTCTAAGCACTTCTATGCAAAGTGGTATACAATCAATTGATAAGTCACTTTGTAATTAAATTTCATTCTCCAAAGTGTAGTGTACTTGGATATATATATATATATATATATATATATATATATATATATATATATATATATATATATATATATACATATATATATATATATAAATATTGTGAACCTTCCTGGTTTAGAACCAGAAATATATTATTTGTAATTGTAATAGTATTATATCATTAAGTTATCTGATATCATCTTATTAAAAAATGAAATAACGTGAAATTTAAAAAAAATTTTTTTAGTAAAGACTCTAAAACTAGTGTTTAAAAGTATTTATAGGTAAAATTTGAGGATTATTAAAGTCATTTAATATTTTACTTTAGTGTGGCAATCAATGATAGGATAAGAGGGTATCTTCACAAAGGAGTCCAGTTCTGTTTAATAGTTGATTCTAATTGGTTTTATTTGTCGTTGCTGCAACGTGGTTAAGCATTGTTTGAGTGATTACCTCTAGTTCTTTTGCTTTTCATATTTTTAATATGGCATAAATAGTGAAATATGTGTAACTCATCATCATTAAAATTGTCATTTCAGTTACATCAGTTTAATACCCATAGTACATTGTTTATAAAATATTCATTTATGTCTCAATCGTTATCCAACTTCATTTTTTATTCATCTGCTTCAATGAAACCATCAAATATCACATCTCGGATCCAAATATTTAATTTGGCTCATTATATTTTAGTTTAAACACCAGCTTCAATTACCTTTTAATGAATTGATGGATCACTGGACTCAACGAATGATTAAGCAACAAATATAACTGTAAAAGTATTTATTTGTTAAAATAATTGATAATTTTATTCTATTTACTTTGAAGAATTACATAATATTTTAATCTCTTAGTTCAATTTAATATTTAATATTTTTTTTTTTTTAATTTAAAAGACAAAAGTTTTTTTATTTGTTTCTATTTTTTTTCTACAATAAAGTTTTTTGCATACAATTAATTCTTAGACTCTGTCCTAATGACTTTTGAACTTTCAAAAGACTTTAGATTGAAGCAATAAATGCTGGGTGCATCTTTTGAGGGCTATAAAAAAGGGTTAATTATAATTCTAAAGAAGGTACTACTAAAGACTACGACTAAAGACTACTGGGAAATATTAACGCCAATTAAAAAACCATGCTACCAAATTTTTTTGTTGATAGAACTTCAGAGTATTATCTAAATAAGCTTAGATAATACAATCTTTATTAGAAGCCTATTCTTCCAAGAAGAAAAGCCAAGCTGAAAGCTTTTCTAAAGCACTAAAAAAGTTTTGAAATGATAATCGGCATGCATAACCTAAAGAGCAGTATTGATTTTAATCTTTAATTGACAGTTTCAGAATTCTCAATCATTATTTTAAATGCAATGAGTGTATTTATATTATAACGGATTTAAAATTAATTAGTAAGCATGAAGAATGGTATAGAAGTACGTAATTAATATTTCAAAATCATTTTTATTTAGCAATTTATTCCTACTTGTGAAGAAGACAAAAGAATGTTTGTTTATTTTTCTAAATTATTATTCTTAAATTTTAATGATAGCATTAAGGGAACAACTGCAACATATGCAATACCTATCATTATGTCAGGAAATATGCAAAGAACTTTATTATTGTTAAGTCTCTCAAGAACTCGTTATAATAAATTTAGTGCTAGTTATAGAAGAAGAATTGTTAAGAAAAATGCGTAATAGGAATCATTTATTTTATTATCATTTTATTGAAATATTGGCCTCGACTATTCATAATTTTTTTTTTCCTATTAGAAAATAAGACTAAATGTATAATTCAATTAAGTATTTAATTCTTTTTCCCAACTACTATAAGAAATAGTTTTAGAAAACGATGAAACTGAATATGACTTTATTGTATGAATTGTCATCTTATCTATAAATGAACTTCATGCAGATATTACCAATCAATACCGGACAGTTGAAACAAATGTTACTGAATTCCAAAGACTGCAGTTTATGAACGGTCTAAAAAAGAAAACATGAAATAAACCTTTAATATGTTTTAATGAAAATGCAATTATTACTTTTATATAATATAGCGTAATTTCATTGTAGCTCAGCTGTTATAAAATACTTGACGCTATACCGAGCCATAATATTGTTATTTGTTTTCCTGCAGGAATTGTTGTTTTTGTCAATATTTCATCATTATGTTTATTATTGTTATTATTATTATTATTGGAGACATGACCATGTGGATGTCATATAAACTGCAACAAACCTCTCATTTGAACTCAAAGTTAATAAAGTCCTAAAAGAACTTTGTTTATTTATTTATTTAATCATATTTAGTATAGACAAATGAAATGTTTTCACCATTTTTTATTATTTTTATTATTATATTTATTATGTCTCCAAGAATGTCTCTAAATGTGCTAAATAATATAATTACTAAAAGCCAAGATATTTATTATTATTATTTTAGTATAAGTTTATCCTAAAGCTGTATATAAACGTATATGTTTAAAATGGAGATGTCCATTGAAGGTTAAAAGGCGGAAATAACGTTTTAAAAAGTTCATTGTAGTTAATAAAATTTAATATATCTCGTGATCTTTATTCAATGGATTGAAAATCATTATTTTCAATAATTAGTTAAATTTGTAGCTAGCAAAGTTCCATTGCTATTTATCTAACAAACTTTTGTTTTGGAAAACGTGCCAGTACAATGCAATTACAAAAAGATTATTCATTTCTTATCTTATTAAAGAAACTTATTACTTTCTCCTGAACTGTAATTAATATGTTTTAAGTTATAAATATTATATCATGTGAAATGTTTACCTATTATTGTACTTACAGTTAGTAATTAATATTTTACATGTTCTTTACTCACTGATTTAAATGGTCCGTATTATTATGCTTGTAGATGTGTGTATATTATAAAATCCAACCATAATAATGTAATTTTTGCTAAATGATATAAAGAGGATTGTTTCGAGGATAATGGACGGTTCAAATTGAAAGATTAGAATTTGTTTAAGTGATGAATTTATTGTTTTGTTATGTTTGATAAGTCAGCGTTGTTTAGTGGTTTATCAGAAAAAGGTGATGATGTTTTTATTGTTACCTTTCGTGGGATTGAATGTCCCTTTTTCTTGTTATTGAAGTCATTTGATATAGATTTGTTTTAGCAGCATCTTTTTTGTGGACAACAACCATCATGTGTTAATAGTTTGATAGAGTGATTGAACTTCCACTTTGATATCGGATATTATGAATTAGGCGCAAAGCTCCAGTATTTTATCTCCTCATTTAGTCATATTAGATTATTCCTTGTACCATCTTATGTAGTCCTGTATAATTCAAGCGTCATCGTTAAGGTAACGAATCTAAAACTTTTTATCCCATGCTTTATAGCAGTTTATCTTGCATTTATAGCCACAGCTAATGAAAAAGATGATAAAAAAGAATAAAAGTAGAATTGATTT